>OX463840.1:1381540-1779883 GCA_949825065.1 Odontocerum albicorne | reverse complement strand
ATAATATATATATATCATTTATGCATCGTCCCCTTTTACACCGGTTCAAAAATTGTTAGCTAGGTATTTAAAATTCGTTCAGTATCACGGACCCACCGAAATTCAAATTTCGAATTACTTTCGGAGAGAATCCAAGTATTCCTCTCTCGCTCTCTTGTATTCAAAATTCAATTCTCGTATTATTTCTTTGACGACAGCCATTGTACGGGTTTTGGCCGTTTTATATTATGATTTATTATTTATGGTAATATAAACATTGCATTGAACGGAATAAAATAAATTAAGACTAAATTTAACCATAAAATGTACACACAAATCAAGAGAGACATTAACCTTTCCCTTCCTGTGCTAAAAAAATCTGCGCGTTCCGGTGCTGTGTATTCAATACACATACAAAAATGAGCGATTTAAAATCGAAAAAAATCAGAATATTCATAGCTAATCGATTAAATTTGAAGTTAAAAGTAATAGTAATTGAAATTTTATTGCTGAAAACATGAAAAAAACATCGGCCGATGTTCACAAAATGGGTAAAGCGACCACCTCAAACGAAATCCCGGGAGCTACTGAAGCGATAGAAGCGAGCGAACTGTGATTCTATTCTTGCGTTCCCATATACCGAAGTAGAGTGAGACATGAATAACGTCGTTTCCTCATCCATAGCGGTTTTTTTAGAATGAATATACCTATCTCACACACTGGCACTCGTTTGATTGTATTGGTGAATTTATTCCCGATTTTCACAAAATATCTCTGATGTGGCCGATAAGTGCTAATTATTATTAATATTATAATATTTTTTTCATTCAATGCGTAAATGTATTACGGAGGAATACCTAAAATATGAACCCAGTATTTATTATATTTATAGAGATATTAAAGTTTTTAGAAGCAATGTGTACTAGTTACACATCACAGGGAAGGAAGGTTTAAAGCGGTGATAAGAAATCCATCCAACTGGATGACCCCCATATCCTTAACATAATCATCAGCCCCAAGGTTGAAATCCAGGTAAAGTTTCATAAATACTACTGATTGGCAGGAAGAACCATGTGCTGCTGCCAGGTGCCAGCAACAAGTGGAAAACAATGTATGGTCTTAGTGGGGGGATTTCCCCTTAAAGACATTATTACAAACTTGGCAATGAACTGCCTTGGAGCACCCACAAATCTCTTAACAAGTATCGAACAGGAATTGAAAAAACCAAGAACAGCTTATCAAAATGAGCAATGTCGTGTGATGGATCGACTCTCTAAATCTGTGCTACACTTTTATTGGTGTATATAACACTTTAATTATATATGGTACAACCTGGCAGACTTACTACCATATGCCAATCGCTTCCAACAAACCAGAAATATGTTAAAGACTCCTTAAGAGAAAACCAGACTGAACCTATTTTTACAAAAGGAAACAATCAGGAATCAAACCCGGGTTGAGAGACTCAAGATCAGTGCCCGAGGAGCTCGGAGTCTTGCACTGAAAAGGGCTTGATTTGTGGGAACGCTCAGTGCTGAATATAAGGTGAAAATAGGAGTAGTTAAGGGCAGACACAGCAACAGGAAGAAGATTTAGGTTTAAAATGTCTTGAGGCTTTCGCGGGTCTTCGTGTCAGTTGTATAAGGTATTTCAGTGTTATACTACGTTATTTGTCATAAGCCAAATAACGCGGTACAACACTTCAAAAGCCTTATTATACAAGGTATAATTCTCGATATTGCAAATAAACAATAAAAAAATGTTTTATTATACTTGAGAAAATGTAGCATGGTCCCTGTGACAGTACACAAATTGGCCCCAATACAACCTTGTAACGACGTTCAGTAATTGTAATTATTTTATCAACTTTAATATAAGCCTCGATTCTACTGAATAGCAAGTTATTTAGGTAAATACATAACATAATGACAATAATAACAAATTAATACATCTTGTTACAAATTATGTGGTAGTTTGTCAAAATCAAATAATATTTGGTGACGTTTGTCAAAAGTCACTACGTTAGTCCGCATTGGCTAGGGATGGGGTATACGATAATTGGATTTTCGATTTTTTTATACCTAAAATTAAATGTTCCTAATTAGTATTAATTCATAGAGGATCTTGGCCTATTTAAAGATACATACAATATATTAGAAAGTCATTATAATGAAAATTAGGAATTAAAACGTCAGTTTAGAGAAAAACAATTTTTTGATTTATAAAAAAAAACGATTTGTAAAAGAAACGATTTTATCCCATCCCTTTGAGACATTATATTTCAAATTTCACAGGGACCATCCTACATTTTCTCAAGTATAGTTGGATCCTTTTTATATATATTCTCGTATAAGGTGAATCGGGGTAAGTGCATATACGGGGTAAGTGCATCTAAGCCTTCCAACTTCCATAAATATTATGTTTAAGAACTGTCATCTACAAAGATATATTATAATGAACTAAATTCATACTACAGTAGACAGATAACGCTGTGGGACACACAGGGCCATTATTATTAATGTTCAAATTTTGACGGTTGGTTTTTCTCAACGTATGAGTCGGGAGGTCCTTCGTAATTCTTCTGTAACTTTACAATAACTTGTGCTAGGAGATTCAAATTTGGTAAGTGCCTTTCATACGAATTGTTGTTTGTTTTGTATATATTTATTTAATAAAAATTTAAAAGAATTGTGATTTATAAGACTAGATACACTTCCCCCATAATTTTACGTACTGGGGTAAGTGTAACTGGATGCACTTACCCTACTGGATGCGCTTACCCCCGATATTTTTGTATGGACGGAAATGGAACTAGTGATGTGCATTACTTTAAAAAAAATAACAGATTTATTAAAAAAATTCAAACAATTAAGTAAATATATTTTATGCATTTGAGATTTAATGAGGATTAAATCAGATTATAATTAATTTTCAAATATGCAAAAAGTTTACAGACGAGATTTACAATATGTTTCAATCAATCAACAATGGCTCTACAACCCAGGTCGGGTCTTGGCCTCCTTTAAAGCACGCCTCCATGACTGGCGGTCCTGTGCTGCTGTTCGCCAGTTCTGGATGCCAATGAGCTGCGCATCCCTATTGACACCATCCAGCCATCGAAGCTTCGGCCTTCCTGGCTTTCTTCGACCCCCCGGTGTGCCATTCAAGAGCCCTCTCGGAATGTCTTCCTCACTCATTCGCTGCACGTGTCCAGCCCACCTGAGTCTCCCAATTAAAATCTCTTGTGTTATGGTAGGGTCTCCATACAGACCGTACAGCTCCTGATTATACCTGATACGCCATTCTCCGTTATTGCAAATGGGGCCATATATTCTGCGCAGAATCTTCCTCTCAAATGTCCCTAGAGCCCTCATGTCCACTCTACTTAGAGTCCAACATTCTGAGCCATAGGTGAGCACAGGTCGGATGAGTGTTTTATAAAGTAGAGTTTTGGTTTTTCTAGAGAGATGTCGTGATTTCATGTACCTCTGCAGTCCAAAATAGCATCGGTTTGCAGCTATTAATCTTCGATTTATTTCAGTGGAAACATCGTTCTTACTTGTCACCATGGTACCGAGATACACAAATTCAGAAACGGTTTGGAAGGTAAAGCTGTCTATTTGTAGACTTATTGGGTTTTGGCGTCCATTTACGGGCATATATTTTGTTTTGGTCTCATTGACTACTAAGCCTAGGTTTTTTGCTGATGCTGCTAGTGCTCGGAAGGCATTTATAAGTTCATGTTCCGACCTCGCTATGATGTCAATGTCATCTGCATAAGCCAGGAGCTGCACAGATTTACTGAATATATGGCCTGTTATTTGTATGCCGCTATCCCTAATGGCCTTTTCCAAAGCCATATTAAACAGCGTACACGCCAAAGCATCTCCTTGTCTAAGTCCATTAAATGTTTTAAGAGGTTCAGACAGATCCTTTTGCACTCTGACACGGCACTCAACGTTGGACATTGTAAGCCTGACTAGGTTAATGAGTTTGACAGGAATATTAAATTCAGCCATAGCTTCATAGAGTTTTGTCCTATTGACCGTGTCGTAGGCAGCCTTAAAGTCTATGAAGAGGTGGTATGTATCAATGTTGAACTCTACAGTCTTTTCCAATATATGTCCAAGTGAAAATATTTGATCTATTGTTGACTTTCCCCTACGAAATCCAGTTTGGTATTTTCCAATTATGCATTCGGAGTATTTCTGCAATCTATTACAAAGAATGTTTGAGAGTATTTTATATGCTATATTTAAAAGGGTGATACCCCTATAATTGGAGCAACTCATGGGGTCTCCTTTTTTGAGCAGGGGACATATTATACCACAATTCCACTCATTTGGTAGTATTTCGTAGCGCCAGATGTCACAGATGATTTTGTGAATATGATTGTGGAGAGCCTCGCCACCATGCTTGAACACCTCAGCGGGTAGATTATCACATCCAGGTGCTTTGTTATTATGGAGATTCTTTATGGCAATTGAAATCTCAGCCAAGGTTGGGGATGGCTCATTATCATCAACATCAGTGGTGTCGTATTCTACTTGTTGGTTCCCGCTTGTTGCTCCATGTTGGTTACCATTCAAAAGGACGTCGAAGTATTCCACCCATGGATCCAGAACCTTTTGACTGTCGTTTAAAATATTTCCCCGACCATCATAACACATAGTTGTTCTAGGCTTAAACTCTTTCCGTTGGTTGTTGATTTTACGATAGAAAAGTCTGGTGTTATTCTGTGAATGCGACAGTTCTGCTTCCTTTATTTGGTTTTCCAGGTATACACGCTTCTTCTTTCTGTGCAATTTCTTCTCTTTCCTCCTTAACTCTTTATACTCCAGCACAGCTTGTCGTGTATGATGCCGTTGTTGCATCCTGAGATATGCTTCATTTTTTTCATTAGTAGCATGTTGGCATTCAGCATCAAACCATTCTTCTCGTAGTGGTGCCTGCCTATTTCCCAGAACCTCATTAGCAGTGGAGGTGACTACAGATTTAACAGTCTCCCAGTGTGTATTGACATCATCCTGGTCCAGGTTCATATCGGCATCGTCCAATCTTGAACCGATCAATGTTTTGAATTGTTCTGCAGTTTCTGGTGCTTTTAAATGGTCTGTATTAATCCGGGTTGAACGTGTACCCCTCTGTTTTTTCGCATTGGAAATCCTACATCGAACCTTTGCTATTACTAAGTAATGGTCAGAGTCTACATTTGCTCCGCGATATGTTCGTGTATCCATTAAGTTGGATCTATGCCTGGCGTCAATTAAGAGGTGATCTATTTGATTGACATTTCTTCCATCCGGGGTTTTCCACGTTCCCTTGTGTATATTCTTTCGTGGGAAGCATGTACTGCCTATTATCATGTTGTGAGAGGCTGCAAAATCAACAAGTCTTAAATTCTGACAGAAATTTGGAATAAACTTGATCATCAGATAATAAAAAATGGGTTCAAAAAAGGTGGGATTCATCCGTTTTATCGTTTTATCATGTTTCAAAAAGTCTAGAAATAATTTGAAAAATGCATCGGATATTAGTGAAGCAATATTAATGACAGATTTTGAACAATGTATAGATCAATCCCAAGCGATCGAAAATATATTAAATAAATCTAGTCACGACCGGGATGAGGGATCAGTGAACACGAAAAGTAATACAGAGCCGTTATCATCAATAGAAAATTTGGACGCAAACTATGCTGAACCTTCCACCTCAAAACAAATTGTACCTTTTGGAGCACAATTCGATTCACATGTTCAATATTCCGAGCATTCTACTTATACTGCAAAAAATCACTATCTTAACCCATTGAAGAAGGTTACAGTTTTAGAAGACATAATAATTAATCCACCTAATTCAGATTTCTTGAGAAGTGGTGATTTTTCTCCAGAAAATATACCAGTCAAACACTCATTTGAAGAACTTGTGCTAAGATGTTTAAAGAAAAATGACCCTCCTAAGGTAAAAAAGACAAAAATTGCAGACGGAGCTGAAGTAATAACTTATGATGATGTTGTAGAACGTTTAAAAAACAAACTGAAGGATTCTAAAAAGAAAATAATTACTAAAATAAACCTCCGGAAGAACAACAAAAATACCAAAGTTATTAACAAAAAGAGGACACAAAAATTGAATCATAAAAAATATTTGCAAAACCTGGAGTCATCATCAGAATCAGAAATCAGTGAATGGGAATGGAAATCAAGCTCTGAAGATGAAAGTGATTATTTGCAAAATATTTTAATGGAAGATAAAATAAACGCAGATTTGAATGAGATTCTGTTGGTAAATAATGATAACGAAAAATCGGAAATAGATATACAACAAAATTTAAGTTTTGAAAAAAAAAAAGTTGGTGATTGCATACTTGCCAAATTTGTAGCGAAGAAGAGCCTCAAACATTACATTATTTATTTTTCGTCTAATTTATAGACAAAATGTGAGTTTGCGAGTTATTATTTCTACAGCTTCATTTTCCATTTTGCTTATTCAATATTAGTGTTATCATTTTGAATTTTCAAATAATAATATTATAAACAAACTTTTTTGTCCCATCACTAGCAATAAATAGGTGCACTTACCCCACCCTGCATAATTTCATTTGATATTATATATTAATACCACTATATTTTCTAATTTAAAATATCTGAATTACGTGTTTATTATGTTTTATTGGATTGGATGTCAAACTTTTTCATTATGTTAGCAATTAATAAAACCAAAAGATACAGATGCACTTACCCCGAAGACGGGGTAAGTGCATCTGTCAGGACTTCCTTCGAGAAAATGCTTAAAAATCAAATAAAAAGAGCAGATAGTCCTCTGGCGATAAACTAATTAAAATATGAAATAGTTGAAGTCCTTTGTATAAAATTTTGAAAACAATGTGATGATCCTGAGAATGGTTAGATACCTTTGAATTTCATATATTCATTTTATATGACGCACTTACCCCGACTCACCCTACTTCAATTTATAAGACCGCCGAGACATTTTTTAGATTCCGTTTTAGCAAAAGGAATATCCTAATAGAATTGGCTTAACTTTACGAAATAAAAATTCTATCAGAAGACGATAACTTGACCGAAAGAAAAGAAAACTTGATTAAATGAATAAAATTTCAGGGCTTCCCAACGAGGGCGCACAACAACTGGTGGGCGTTTTGGAAACATGCGGAGGCGCTTTGTATCTAGATAGATCGATAGATAGATAATATAGATAGACAGATAGATAGATAGATGCAATAAAGTTCGAATACAATAATAGCAGAACTTATGAATAAAAATAAATGATAAATTACTCATAATCCACTGTATGTTTTTCATTTGAATAAAATGAAAAAATCTATGCGTTTTGCACATGGAGTGCTCTTCAAACAATATGCTTCCAATACTTGGTTTAATAAGTTCGTATAATACATTCTGTTATAATCATTTATTTTTATAATATTTTCTGTAATCACCATAATTACTTTATATAATATTTATAGTTATCTTCATAATTTATGTGTATAATACTTTAATTTGTTATCTTCATTTATTTGTGTAATACTTTCAGTGACCATAATCATTTATGTGTTTAATACATTACTTGTTTGTATGATGTTTTAATTTATCATCATAATTTATTTATATAATACTTTCAGTTATCATAATTACTTATTTGTATAATACTTTCATTTATCACCATTACTTATTTGTATAATACTTTTATCATCATTACTTATTTGTATAATACTTTCAGTTATCATAATTATTATACATATTTGTATAATACTTTCAGTTATTATCATTACTTATTTGTATAATACTTTCAGTTATCATCATTACTTATTTGTATAATACTTTCAGTTATCATTATCATTTATTTGTTTAAAACTTTCAGTTATCATAATTAATTATTTGTATAATAATTCAGCTATCATAATTTCTTATTTGTCCAATACTTTCAGTTATCATAATTACTTATTTGTATAATACTTTTATCATCATTACTTATCTGTATAATACTTTCAGTTATCATAATTACATATTTGTATAATACTTTCAGTTATTATCATTTCTTATTTGTACAATACTTTCAGTTATCATAATTACTTATTTGTATAATACTTTTATCATCATTACTTATTTGTATAATACTTTCAGTTATTATCATTACTTATTTGTATAATACTTTCAGTTATCATCATTACTTATTTGTATAATACTTTCAGTTATCATTATCATTTATTTGTTTAAAACTTTCAGTTTTCATAATTAATTATTTGTATAATAATTCAGCTATCATAATTTCTTATTTGTCCAATACTTTCAGTTATCATAATTACTTATTTGTATAATACTTTTATCATCATTACTTATCTGTATAATACTTTCAGTTATCATAATTACATATTTGTATAATCCTTTCAGTTATTATCATTTCTTATTTGTACAATACTTTCAGTTATCATAATTACTTATTTGTATAATACTTTTATCATAATTACATATTTGTATAATACTTTCAGTTATTATCATTACTTATTTGTATAATACTTTCAGTTATCATCATTACTTATTTGTATAATACTTTCAGTTATCATTATCATTTATTTGTTTAAAACTTTCAGTTATCATAATTAATTATTTGTATAATAATTCAGCTATCATAATTTCTTATTTGTCCAATACTTTCAGTTATCATAATTACTTATTTGTATAATACTTTTATCATCATTACTTATCTGTATAATACTTTCAGTTATCATAATTACATATATATATAATAATTTCAGTTATCATAATTTCTTATTTGTACAATACTTTCAGTTATCATAATTACTTATTTGTATAATACTTTCATTTATCATCATTACTTATTTGTATATTACTTTCAGTTATCATAATTACATATTTGTATAATACTTTCAGCTATTATCATTACTTATTTGTATAATACTTTCAGTTATCATTATTACTTATTTGTATAATACTTTCAGTTATCATTATCATTTATTTGTTTAAAACTTTCAGTTATCATAATTAATTATTTGTATAATAATTCAGCTATCATAATTTCTTATTTGTACAATACTTTCAGTTATCATAATTACTTATTTGTATAATACTTTTATCATCATTACTTATTTGTATAATACTTTCAGTTATCATAATTACATATTTGTATAATACTTTCAGTTATTATCATTACTTATTTGTATAATACTTTCAGTTATCATCATTACTTATTTGTATAATACTTTCAGTTATCATTATCATTTATTTGTTTAAAACTTTCAGTTATCATAATTAATTATTTGTATAATAATTCAGCTATCATAATTTCTTATTTGTCCAATACTTTCAGTTATCATAATTACTTATTTGTTTAATACTTTTATCATCATTACTTATCTGTATAATACTTTCAGTTATCATAATTACATATTTGTATAATACTTTCAGTTATTATCATTTCTTATTTGTACAATACTTTCAGTTATCATAATTACTTATTTGTATAATACTTTTATCATCATTACTTATTTGTATAATACTTTCAGTTATCATAATTACATATTTGTATAATACTTTCAGTTATTATCATTACTTATTTGTATAATACTTTCAGTTATCATTATCATTTATTTGTTTAAAACTTTCAGTTATCATAATTAATTATTTGTATAATAATTCAGCTATCATAATTTCTTATTTGTACAATACATTCAGTTATCATAATTACTTATTTGTATAATACTTTTATCATCATTACTTATTTGTATAAAACTTTCAGTTATCATAATTACATATTTGTATAATACTTTCAGTTATTATCATTACTTATTTGTATAATACTTTCAGTTATCATCATTACTTATTTGTATAATACTTTCAGTTATTATTATCATTTATTTGTTTAAAACTTTCAGTTATCATAATTACTTATTTGTATAATAATTTCAGTTATCATAATTTCTTATTTGTATAATACTTTCAGTTATCATAATTACTTTTTTGTATAATACTTTCAGTTATCATAATTACTTTTTTGTATAATAATTTCAGTTATCATAATTTCTTATTTGTACAATACTTTCAGTTATCATAATTACTTATTTGTATAATATTTTCAGACATCGTAATTATTTATTTGTATAATAATTTATGTTATTACAATTACTTATTTGTGTAATACTTTCAGTTATCATCATTACTTATTTATATATTACTTTCAGTTATCATTATCATTTATTTGTTTAATACTTTAAGTTATCATAATTACTTATTTGTATACTACTTTCAGTTATCATCATTACTTATTTAAATAATACTTTCAGTTATCAATATCATTTATTTGTTTAATACTTTCAGTTATCATAATTACTTATTTGTTTAATACTTTCAGTCATCGTAATTACTTATTTGTATAATATTTTTAGTTATCATCATTACTTATTTGAATAATACTTACAGTTATCTCCGATTTACTTTATTGCTTTCGCTGCACTCCGGTCAATAACATTTTTTTAAATTATTTTTATTACACTTTCGTTGTACATAGTACGACATGGTGAGCTCATTACCATGTCGTATCATCCAATCGACTCTTTAAAAACTTTAACCGATACTCTTTTTTTTAATCTGCGTTTCAAAGGGAATTGAACCCGCAACCTCCGGGTCGGAAACAGGCGTCTTAACAACTATGCCACGAAGTTTGTCTCTTTCATCTCAAAAAAATACTACCTTAATAACATAATTATGTTTAAAACAAAAAAAAATATACCATACAAACCTAGTGTCGTATCTAATATTGTTAACACGTAGATTTGTGTTGGTTCCGTGTTGTAAATACACGACTGTTTTTTAAAACCGATTTTATTTATTAGATATTTCAAGTAAACCATAAAATATGTGTTTTTTGGGTTGAATTCTTTTAGCATGTATGCGTCTGTATTCTATATAATAGGAATACTTAACACATCGATCAATAAGTCCCGGGACTAACTACTAAAACAACATTTGTTTGCCAAAATTCTTCTTTATTCAACAACATAGTCTCCTTTAAGAGCGATACATTCATTCCAACGGTTTCCTAACTTTTCTGTGCCAGCCGTGTAGAACGATTTATCTTTGGTTTCAAAATAGGCGTTAGTTTCGGCAATCACTTCTTTATTGGAGCCAAATCTCTTTCTCTGGAGCATTTTTTTGAGGTCTGCGAACAGCCAATAGTCGCTAGGGGCCAAATCTGGAGAATACGGTGGGTGCGGAAGCAATTCGAAGTTCAACTCATGCAATTTGGCCATCGTTACCATCGACTTGTGACACGGTGCATTGTCCTGATGAAAGAGAACTTTTTTCTTCTTCATATGGGGCCGTTTTTTTTGCAATTTCTGCCTTCAAACGCTCCAATAACGCTATGTAATATTCGCTATTGATGGTTTTTCCCTTTTCAAGGTGATCGATGAATATTATACCATGCGCATCCCAAAATACGGAGGCCATAACCATACCGGCCAACTGTTGAGTTTTTGGTCGCTTCGGACGACTTTCACCGGCTGCTCTCCACTCAGCTGACTGCCGATTTGATTCCGGAGTATAGTGGTGGATCCATGTTTCATCCGTTGTCATATACCGATGCAAACGCTCCTGTTTATTTCGCGTAAACAGTGCCAAACAGCGCTCTGAATCACCGATGCGTTGTTGTTTCTGTTCCATTGTGAGCAAACGCGGCACTCATTTCGAAAAAAGCTTTTTCATGACCAAATGTTCATGCAAAATAGTGTAAACACTACCAAATTATATCTTCAGGATGTTAGCTATATCACGCAACTTTACTTTGCGATTTTCCATCACGATTTTGAGTTTTTTTTTAAATGTTTTCTGGTGTAACAGCCTCATTTGGACGACCAGAGCGTTCAGCATCATTTGTGTCTGTACCACCGCGTTTGAAATCAGCATACCACCGACAAATTGTTGTTTTCGACGGAGCAGAGCCCGGATAACACTTTTCAAACCACCGCTGAGTGTGAACGATATTTTTTCCCATTAAAAAGCAATGTTCTATCAACACACGAAATTCAGTTTATTCCATTGTTTTGAAAATAGCAAAAGTAGTGTCACTAAAACCACTGTAACTCAATAACACAATGTCGGAATGTCATGAAAGTTTGACAAGTTACTTCTAAAAGCTGGTACTAACTGAGAATGGTATGGATTTGTTATTAGAGGTGCCATTTGTTGGTTAGTCCTGGGCCTTATTGATCGGTGTGTTATTTACTAGAGGCAAAACAACGTCGTAAATCATCGTATTTAACTGTTATTTTACAACCTAAACCTTACAAACAATAAAACATTTTACATGAAACCTCTGAAGATAAAAATTCCCAAAAGAATTGGAATTCCTACCCTTGAACTAACGTGGGTTTAACTTTGACAGAAAATATTACAATAGTTAAACAAGATTAAATATAATAAGGTTTTCTTAGTAATTTCATATTTAAAATACTCGTACATACAAACATGACATCACCCCTTTCTTCAGGACCGCCTCAAGAGATACAACCGCCCGTGTGTGAAATCCAAAAATACCACTTCGTATCACTAGTTCACTTTAAGTATATTTTTTTAAGAGAAATGCAATGTTAGTCACTGAGTGGATGCATTAAAGGTAAATCTTTAGTGTTCAAACTTTCATATTACGTACATGAGATGCATGGCCGTGCGGTAACGCACTGGACGTACAATGAATGCCCCTGATTTATAGCATATCGGTGCATATTCATATGCGTGCAACAACTGTAATTGTCAAATATACGGTGCAATAACTCCGTGTGTGTTTAGTTATTAATTAACCGGAGTGCATTAACACTTGCTGTACGGTGATGGATAGCGAGTGACCAGGACTTATATTTTATTTGATTTCTCCAAAAATACTGATTGCAGGGTCTTCATACTTTATATACTCCTCATCAAAACCTCTATGATTTGAATTGTCATTACGAAATAAAAACATTTATAAATATCCACAGAAATGAATATTTTATTGGTGTGCCAAAAAAGTGCGCATGACTCATTCATTTGTGACAGTTCATATTTTACATCCGTTCCAGGGATTCGTCCCCAGTTTTATAATCCTGATATTTGTTATTTTTTCTATTTTTTATCTGGTATGTTTTTTCTATTGTTATTTTTTATCTGGTATGTTCTATTGTACCGTTACTTTTTTTTATGATAAATGCATATAGGGAAGACAGAGACATACAGTAAACCGTGAGACAGCGATATTTCATATTCGCTCAGCGTCTCGAGGTGCGTTGGTGCTCAGCGCACTTCGGGACCAGCTGCCGCTGCCTATGACTTCGGGAATGTGTTGATTTAAAAGAAAAATTTTGTCCCTTTGCCCTGTTGTATTTTTCACGGCCATCTCGATCAATCCACAGGTTATATTCTGTAGTACATACTGCTTCGAGTCAATAATTTCCTAAGGGAGCTCCACTTAACCTTTGCATCGGTAAATTTTTGGTTCGTTTGGCTACTCTGGCCTAGTGGCGTTAAATAAAAGTGTTGCTGCATGCGAAATATTAAGTGAAAGGGCTGGCAACTTGACGGGATGTTTGAACTTTGTGATTTAAGCCACTTCATAAGTGTATTGACTACACTGCGAGTCACTTTCCTCTCCCTTAACCCTTTAAGTGCCGCAAGGTATTAGTATGGCTGATCCCGGATGGCCGTGAATTTTTTAGCAAAAATAAAACCTAATAGAATTATCTTTTTTGTATATATATTCAAAGGATATTACGAAGGCTTGTAAGACCAAATATGTACAATATGCGTCGTTTGTGCCGCGGTTCACTCAGGAAAACACAATGTCAGGGTTCTCACAGCTTATCACAGAAAATACGGAAACATAATATACATAATAAAATATTTGATAGAATTAAAAGTATATGTGCGACGAAAATATTAATTATTTTAATAACGCACGGAAATTAAATAATGTAACTACAAAATCATTTCAAATTTCAACGGTTAAATAAATAAAACGCAAACTGACAACCCTGTATTAGAGACACATGTCGACTGTCATGCGAAGCTTTTAGTAAATCTCTGTAAATTCGATAATAACTGTAAACTGTAATATTATAGTATTTATTCATCATCTCAATAGATGTCTCTATATGTTCCATATGTTAGGTTATTCGGATTAGTACATTGGCTAGAAACAGGCATAAAGTTGAGCGATTTAACTCGCTAATTTTGTATGGCCGGCCCCGCGGGCACGGCAACAGAGAGCGAGTTAACTCGCTTAAGGGACCTAACCGGTTAAGTACGTCATCGCTACTATTATTTATACGCTCAGGTGTGTAGGCCCTGAAGGAGTCCCTTTGCGACGTCGCACTAAAAATATCAATCTTTAAGTGCCGATCGCAACAGATGGGGACTTATTTTGCCCCCCATAACAGCATGGGTGGTGGGGTGAGATGGAACTGAACTGAACTCAACACTATAGGTAGATAATATCGCGTTATAGCAAGTCTGTAGATACCCATATCCTATTTTTATGTATTTTCCAGGCTTAGCCCAATACATTGAAGAATAACATTAAAATTAATGTTAACATTAAAAAATATTTAATTATATAAAAAAATATGTATATGCATACATATATTCACACAAATATTCATATATATTCAAAGTCACTTAAGTACATTGATGAGTGCTTTCTAACGCGCTCAATCTGAGAAGAAAATTTACTTTTGCTTTTGGTACTGTGATATGAAATATGTCAATATCCGAAGCAGCCCCGTTCAAAAGAGTTAAGGCCCTTCCAACAGGCATAGCGGCTGGAAGACCCGTTATTGCGTATGTTATTGAGAACAGTTCTTGCCGGCGCAGTCCAGTGTAATTGTTAGGAACATTTAACGCTAATCTTTGTAGTAATGATGGACAGCTCACAACTCCTCGAACGAGTTTGACAACATCTACTATAGTTTCATTTCACAGTTCAGACCATCAAAAATAAGCCGAAAAAATAACAGCACAGCTGTGTATTAAAATATATTATGTAAGGGTGTCACAATATAAATTAGAAGGTGTTAAAAGTGCAAGGGTTGTTACAGATTTCTTTGTTCAATTAAGATGCGTTTAAATTCAATCGTTTGTTTTAAAGTTAACGAATTGATTAAGTTAGTCATTTAACGTTTAAATGGATAGGATTTTTTTTAAATCCAAGGCGACAGCCAGATCAAGTGGCGACCAGCCTTGACAGGCAATTCAAAAAGTCGCCCCTTAAGTCGGCCGCCTGTGTGCGCCGTATACATTGAACATATGGATGTGGCGGCCCTGCATCTCATTATGCATGCTCTTTCGTTTCTCATATTTGTTATCAAAGAACGAATTTTAATCCTCCATCAGATACATGTAACGAACGTGGGAAATCTATTTGCGGACCAAGTACTCGTATATGCAAAAACCTTATAATTTACTATTCCGATATAATAAGATAAAAATAACGTAGCTTTCTCTAATACTCGTAAAGAACTTAAATTTATTAGACAAAATGCTAGAAGCATTCAAAATGTGGATACACCGGAGAATGCTACGGATACCCTGGACGGATATGGTCAGCAACACAAGGGTTCTTCAAAGAGCCAAAGTTGATAGAGAGTATGTATAGGGTCATGTATTGTACTTAGAGCAGTGTTCCCCAACCTTTTTAGACCTGTGGACCGGTAAAAAAAGGAAATTTTTTTCGCGGACTTCTAATACTGAAATAAAAATGGTTTTTTTATTTAATATTTTTTTAATCTTATATCGTGACAGATGGACATATGTAACTATAATTGACAAATATACATATAACAGTTAAACAATTTTAATTGTAACATTGTCTGATACAATTAAAATTGAACAAAAACCATGGGGTTTTTGCACCAAACTAATGCGAAACCTGCTGTTGCAACTTTGCTAATATATTGGATATTCTTGGCTGCAGTGCTGTCTCTGACAGACGAAATGCTGCATTCACGTCCAGTCTATTCCTTTGTTTCGATTTTATTGAGGACATGGATGAAAATCCTATATCTAATATTTTTGTATGGCGAATTTCTTAAAATTTGTATGGCGAATTTCTTGAAATTTGTGAAATTTGTATTTGGCGAATTTCTTGAAATACTGTTTGCGGCCCTAGTGGAAAGTCTCTGCGGCCCGGCACCGGGCCGCGGACCACCGGTTGGAGAACACTGACTTAGAAGACCAAAGTACAAATGACTGCACCTGATCATCCAAGGCAAAATAGAGGGTCGAAGAGGTGTTGGCAGGAGGCAACTCTCCTGGCTGCGCAATATACGTGATTGGACTGGTATAAGGAGCGTTGGGGATCTTTTTCGGGCTGCCGGAGACAAATATGTTTACTCTCAGGTGATAGTCAACGTTGGAGGGATCTGACTTGACACTAGGAAGAAGAAGAATACAAAATGTATGAAATAAACATTCTACAAAGGTCCTAAAATTTTCAGCCTGAACCATTAAAAGTGTTTTTATGAACAAATGCCACTCCGCCAAGTCCCAATGCATGGTCTGGAGATGTTACAGTTAAACTTTAATAACGTTACCCACAGTAATATAACAACTAGGGCCGATAGAAGACATGTTGTTTTGTTGTATTCTGAAATGTTAAATATTGAATATTGCTCGGTTTTCAAGTTTCTTTCAAGACCATCTAAACGTCGTTTTGTATCTGCCGAGATTTTCTCTTCTTTTGAAAGTAAATAAATAACTGTGCTATATTAAATTTTATATTATTTTAATCAATGTATGGTCTTTTACCAATTTCGGATGAGGTGCAAAGTTGCACCTCCTTTGGTTGGTCACTTCAGCCTTAAATTCCCATTCATCTCTTATCACTTTATTCCGTATTCTGTCATACATTGTCACCCCATGTATTTTTCTTACTGCAAGCATTTATTTGAATCTTTTTAGTTTTTTTTTTGCATATCCACGTTTTACTTCCATAAATCAAATTTGGTACTAAAATACTGTTGTGGACTATCATCTTAGCAGATTTTGATACTGTCCAATTCGATAATATATGTTGAGTGGACCTTTGACTTTGTTTCCTCTGGCTACACGCCGTTCGATACCCCTGGTTACTCTTCCATCATCTGAGAAAATACTGCATCAATAGCGAAATTATTTAACTTGCTCTAATGTATTCTAATACTCGTAAAATAATGTTCGGGTGATAGTCACTCTTTGTGGGGTTCGTGGGCATATGCTGACGTATGTGTTTATGGATTTCGTGGGGATGGATAGTCATTTGAATGATTTATGCAACCATGTAACTTGCTTCATTTACTTTTGTTTGGTTGGTTGGAAGAGATTGCCTCCTGACAATAAACCCACCAGATTGTATTTTCAATTAAAGTGTTTAATAAATAAATAATGTTTCATTGCTCACCCATACTATAGTACCTAGGTCAAAAAGTTTTAGGACTTTATTCATAAAATCGAAAATACAAGTTTATTTATCAAAATCGATACGGGGACCGTATCGATTTTGATGAATATGGTCCCCTTCAAAGTACTCCCCCATCGACTGCAACGCACTTACGCCAGCGCTTGATCCAATCCTCGAAACACCGCTGGTACTCAACTTTCGGTATGTCCATCAGAACCGTCTTCGATATTTTCATGACATCCTCTCGGGTGCTGTAACGCGTTCTGCGAAGCGGTTTTTTAAGTCGGTTGAACAGGAAAAAGTCGCAGGGAGCCAGATCAGGTGAACTCGAAGACTGCTGGATAGTAGTCGTGTTGTTTTTGGTCAAAAACTTATAGAAATCATGTCTTTCGCGATTTCAACGCGGTACTTTTTTTGCATGAAATTTAGGTCTTTCGGCACCAGTTTTGCAGCGACACGTCTGAGGCCCAAATCACTAACCAAAATGTCTTGAGCGGATCCATAAGCGATGTTAAAGTCCTCTGCCAGCTCTCTGATGGTCAATTTGCGGTTTTCGGCCAACATTTCTTTGATTTTATCGATGTTTTCATCGGTTTTCGACTGCCACTGCGTTCGTCATCCTCGACCGATTCACGACCACTTCTGAAGCGTTCGTGCCACCGAAAAACACTTCTCCAAAATTTCGAAGGTGTGCGGACCGTTAAATCCGTTTTTCACACAAAATTTAATGCAAACTCGTTGATGCACAGTTGATGCCATTTTCAAACTTGTAAAAAATCGAAAACACGCACAAAAGTATAATATATGTACTCAGTATAGCGTAACTTTTACAAATGTCAAGCTATGACGTTGAAATTTGGAGGGAAGTGTCAATGATAGATGTGGTAACCTAACAAAAAAAAAAGAATTCCAATCGGGTGACTAACAGCGCCACACGGTGGCCGGTCCTAAAACTTTATGATCAAGGTAGTATACCTCATTTCCCAGATTTCTAAATATTTATTTCCAGTGAAATGAAATCTGTATATTTATTAAATATAAATTAATCGCAGGTTGATGAATATTTCCTGAGAAACCCTTAATTAACCCGAAAATCATTGAATACTGATAAAATAATGCATTTTCTCTTAATTAATTATAATGATAACAAAGCTAATATTTATTAACTGCTTGAATTATTATTGATCGCGATAGATATGGTGGTTTGCAGATTTTGAACGAATGAGCGACAAAAAACATACTGTATAGATCAGTGTTCCCCAACCTTTTTACACATGTGGGCCGGTAAAAAAAGGAAAAAAAATTCGCGGACCACTAATACTGAAATAAAAATGTTTTTTTTATTTAATATTTTTTTAATCTTACATTGTGACAGATGGACATATGTAACTATAATTGACAAATATACAATACATATAACAGTTAAACAATTTTAATTGTAACATTGTCTGATAAAATTAAATTTTAACGAAAACCATGGGGTTTTTGCACCAAACTAATGCGAAACCTGCTGTTGCATCTTTGCTAATATATTGGATATTCTTGGCTGCAGCGCTGTTTCTGTCTCTGACAGACGAAGTGCTGCATTCACGTCCAGTCTACTCCTTTGTTTCGATTTTATTGAGGACATGGATGAAAATCCTATATTTAATATTTTTGCATGGCGAATTTCTTGAAATTTGGCATACTGTTTGCGGCCCGGCACCGGGCCGCGGACCACCGGTTGAGGAACACTGGTATAGATCGTTCAGCCTAAATAGTAACTTTGCGATAGTGTGAGTAACAGTGCGTTTACAAAAATTTGTAAGTAACTTTATTTTTTTAATAAAGTGAAAAAATATAAAAATATTTGGCAAGCTATAAATATAAGCAAGACTGGAAACCGTTATTTATGTAATTGAGTACGTAACCTCCGGATTAAAAGACGTTCATTTCATCAATCAAGCTCCAGGGGTTGTCATTTTATTGGTGTTTAGCAATATCTTCTAACCGACCAATTTATACGTTCATGATGCCTGAAATGAAAATCCAATTGGAATCGTTTTTTAAAAAATGCTGAATTACTGGAGTGGACGTCTTACTATGGAGGTCGACAAAAAGAAAATTTTCAGAAAAAAACTGAAAACTTAATTAAGTTATTAAGGACATATGTAAACTTAATGTCTATATTTTAAGTAAGATAAAATGTACTGTGATATGGTTTGAACACGAAAGACTATCAAAACCAATATGTAGTGAAAGGCGTGGTAGAAAAAGTAAGGAAAAGTATGGTTAGATCAAGTGAATGAATTTTTTAAGGAAGAAATGTAAAAAGACAGAGTAATCATAGTTGCAGGAGAACTTTTATGGAGGTGGAGGAGACGAGAGATTTTTGTCGAAGTTCAGAGTTAAGATTGGCACTCTGTCTTCTGCCTACCCGAACAGTGTTCTCAAGTCCTTAGTGGGAATTCAAGTCTTCTATGGAATTTATCGCAAGATCTGGTATACCACAATGATCCAATTTAGATGCCCTACTATTCCTCATATTAATAGACGACATTCAAAATTCCATAAGTCACTCGACATGTTTATTGTTCGCTGACGACTTGAAAATATTCAAAAATATCAATTCACCTCAGGACTGTGCACAGTTACAACAGGACCTAGACTCCCTAGTCTCCTGGAGTGAGCAAAATCATCTTCTGTTCAACATTAATAAATGTGTCTGTGTATCTTATAGTCGATCATTTTTACCAACCCACCATCAGTATATAGTACTATACAGGGAGTGGCACTAAACAGAGTTTCTGAATTCAAGGATTTGGGCGTAACCTTCGATGTCGGACTCACGTTCGTTAACCATGTCTCACGTTTGATATCGGACTGTTACAAACTACTCGGTTTTATAATGAGAATATCAAGAGAATTTAACAGCACCGATATCCTCCGAAACTTATATAATTATCTAATTAGAACCAAATTAGAATATGTATCTACAGTTTGAGCTCCTCATCCGCTCAAATATAAAAACAATATAGAACGAATACAAAAAAAAATCCTCAGATATCTATGGTACAGAACAAAGGGCGATTACCCAAAATATGCTCACCATGCCGAACTTCTCACGGTGTGTAACTATAGAAGCCTTGAAACAAGAAGGCAAGAATCCATTGTGATATTCCTACTTATGATTTTTCAAGGCTGCTTTAACTGTCCCGCGATTCTAGAAGCACTAAGTTTATATGTACCCAATAAATATAGCCGTGCAAGGAATCACCCTCTGTTCTACATACCAACTTACAGGACGAATATCATGGCTAAACACTCAGTCACGCGTGGTATAGAGATATTGAACCAACTGAAGGACACTGTTGATATAGTCTCGGTACCGTCTAGCAGTATGAGAAGAATCCTGGCTGATATTCTTCCTAACGAATAAGCTAACGCTAGAAGCAGACCCTCTTTGTGTAACAGGAGAAATCCATGCAAAGTGGATAAAAAAAAAAAAAAAATTGTCCATTGTGTCTTTCGAATCTGAGAGATGTTCCTTCGAAGAGGAGTAGAACTTAAAGGTCCATTTATTCTTCATTCAATAAATTGATTGTTCCAAATCCATCCTATAGGGATAGAGCTTTTGCCGTTGCTGGTCCTGTGCCGTGGAATGACCTTCCTCTTAGTTTTTAGAGATATGGGTGGCGTGTACAGCTCTAAAAAACACTTGAAGATGACCTCCGTGGCATAGTTGATAAGACGCTTCTCACCCAACCAGAGTTACGAGTTCCCTTGGAACCCAGATTTTATAAAATGAATTCCAGTCTGGTTTTCACTAACGAATTCTTTAACATCTTTCTGATCGGTTGGAAGATATTGCCACAAGGCAATAAGCTCACCAGGTTGTACTGTATACAACGAAAGTGTAATATAATACAAACTTTTTTAGATCTTGTAAAAATACAATACATGATTGTGTATGAACGCTACACAACACTACATTCTACATAAATCTGAATAAGTTACTATCACATACTGGAAAATCAACAAATTTATATTGTATACTAAAGAAAATGTAGCTTGGTCTACGTGACATTTCACAAATTTGCGCCAATACAACCTTGTAACGACTGATTTTATCAACTTTAATATAAGCCTCGATTCTAATAAATACAATAGCAAATTATTTAGGTAAATACATTACACAAAACTAACAATAATGACAAATTAATACATCTTGTCGGAAATTAGCAAAAATATGTCAGTTTGTTCAAATCAAATAATATTTGGCGACGTTCGTCAAAAGTCACTACGTTAGTCTGCATTGGCTAGGGATGGGGTATACGATAATTAGATTTTCGATTTTTTTTTATACATAAAATTAAATGTTCGTAATTAGTATTAATTCATAGTGGATCTTGGCCTATTTAAAGATACATAAAATACATTAGAAAGTCAGTATAATGAAAATTAGGAATCAAAACGTTAGTTTAGAGAATAACCATTTTTCGATTTATAAAAAAACGATTCGATTTGTAAAAAAAAACGGTTTTACCCCACCCCTTTGAGACATGACATTTCAAACGTCACATGGACCATGCTACATTTTCTTGAGTATAGTTAACCATTCCTTTTAAAATTATCTACGATTTTCTTACCTGCGATTATGTTCTTCTGAACAAGCACAGATGCAGGGAAGTACCTAATTTAATGACAACCACCTTCTTTTCCTTACACTCAATTTATTTTGTATGTATTTTGCAATATTTTAAATCTGTTAATAACAGTGGGTTCGAGTCTCAAGTTAGAGCGCTCTTAGGAGAGAATTCGGTCTCTAAACGGCGCTATATACATTTTCCTTTCCTTTACGCTTTCCTTATTTTCGTAATTGTATATCTAAAACAAAATAATAACTACGCAAATGAAAACACCGCTGGCAAAAATACCAAAACATAACTCGATAAATATTAGATTTCAAAATTAAAACCAAATATCGCCTTTTTTAACTTCTACTGTTAAAACAAAGTACATACCATATATATTCTCATTTCAGAAGAAATAAAGCGACGTATCGTTTTTCATTTTTTTATATATTTTTTTTAATAACAAACAAATAAACTGTCTTTGTGGGGTTCGTGGGCATGTGCTCACGTATGTGTTTATGGATTTCGTGGGGATGGATAGGCATTTGAATGATTTATGCGACCATGTAACTTGCTTCATTTACTTTTGTCTGGTTGGTTGGAAGAGATTGCCGCCTGGCAATAATCCCGCCAGATTGTATTGCAATAAAAGTGTTAAATAAATAAATAAATAAATAAACAAATGGTAAAAAATCATTTACTTTTTACCTTCAGAGCTCCTTGTTTCTTACTAGCTATATTATCCCCGTCTGAAAGCTCATCGTTATAAACAAAGGTCACCGTTATAAATAAAGGTCACCGTTATAAACAAAGCTCACCGTTATAAACAATAGTCACCGTTATAAACAAAGCTCACCCTTATAAACAAAGCTCACCATTATAAACAAAGCTCACCATTATAAACAAAGCTCACCGTTATAAACAAAGCTCACCGTTATAAACTGAAAAAGGGTCCAAAATATTGGGTGTACAAATTAGTTCGGTCCGTTCTTCTTCTTAATTCAAGGTCAAATACATTTGAATTAATTTTTTTTCCAGGGGTAAGGCATCTGCACATTTTGTACTCTTTTATGTCCCATAAATAAATGCAGCCACCCTGTATACGTGCCTGTCATGGAAAAAATTATAAGACTTAACTCTTTATTAAAGACAATTATTCAGTATTCAGTTCTGACAGTAAATATTCAGTTGCCCTTAAGAATAAGTAGTATATTACAATATATTTAGTTTATAAATAAATCTATCATCGTCTAAACTTGTTTTTTATCAGTAACAATACAATAATTATTTATTCTGGATTATGTGATATACTCGTATGTCCTCCGCCCGTTCAATATGTCCCGCCTACTCGCACTAAATTCGCGTCAAATATCTGAGTGTATTGTCCTAACTAAATTAGTTTAATTCGCTTAATCCAAACATACTTTCTTTGGTCTTCCTCTACCCATATTTGCACGGTACATTTATTTTGTTAGTCTATCTTCATCTATTCGTTATAAATGCCCAAACCATCTTGTAGTGTTCTTTTTTATCTATCTCAACACACCAACCTTTAGTTCAAATTCATCCCTAATTACTTAATTCCGTATGATACGGAGATCATACGCATAAATACGTTGTTATGCTGTTAACTGTTATGAGTTAATTGAGGAAGCATCACGTTACATAGTATGGACTTGTATGGAATAAAAAAAATAAGACGAATTATCCATTAAACACCTATTTTACTGGATTTATTCGTGAAACACACATTCTACAAGATTTATCCACGATAAAAAAACTCTTTTGAACGGGACTGCTTCGGATATTGACATATTTCATATCACATTACCAAAAGCAAAAGTAAATTTTCTTCTTAGATTGAGCGCGTTAGAAAGCATTCATGAACATACTTAAGTGACTGTGAATATATGTGTATCATATGTTTGTGTGTATATACTTGTATGTATGGATATACATTATTTTTATTTTATATACAATATTTTTTTAATTTATTCTATGTACGAGTAATTTTTCTTTATTTTTAATGTCTTGTATTTTTCAAAGTACGAGTAATTGGGCTAAGCCTGTTTTGAAAAAATAAATAAATAAACACATTTTACAGGATTTATTCACGAAACACACGCTTTATTGGATATATTAATAAAAAAACACATTTTACAGGATTTATTCATGAAACACACATTTTACTGGATTTATCCATGAAACACCCATTTTACTGGATTTATTCACGAAACACATTTTACAGGATTTATACATGAAACACACATTTTACTGGATTTATCCATGAAACACCCATTTTACTGGATTTATTCACGAAACACATTTTACAGGATTTATACATGAAACACACATTTTACTGGATTTATTCATGAAATACACATTTAACTGGATTTATCCACAAAACGCACATTTTACAGGATTTATCCATGAAACACTAATTTTACAGTGTTTATTCATGAAGCGTTAATTTTACTAGATTTATTCATGAAACTAAGTTTAGAAGGTTTATCCAAGAAACATACATTTTCTGGATTTATCCATGAAATACAATTTACTAGATTTATCCATGAAACACACATTTTACTGGACTTATCCATGAAACAATCATTTTACAGGATTTATCCATGGAACACCCGTTTTAGATTGATAATTTTACATATGCTGGATTGATATTTTTACTTCATTACTTTCGGATATTTGATATAAACAAAAGAATCTATTTTTTGTAGGATCTTTTTTTGTATTCACATGTTTCGCCTGCGTGCATCGCATATATTGCGTGCATCGCATATCATGGGAACGTCAGCCCTGCTAGAGAGTTTCTACACAAAATTCTTGACAATCACGTTTTATTTCACATACATATAGTACATACTTTTCATATTGTGATAGGCAAAGAGGACAAATCACCAGACATTCCTGTTGCGACAAACATCGATCGATTCCTCTACATCCATAAATCTTCTTAAATAACTACAACGATTTCTATGACTTTTAACATTTCCTTTTTTCAAACTATCATTCACTTGATCCAACCATACTCTCCTTGGTCTTCCTCTACCACGCTTTTAACTCACATTTGCACGGTATATTTGGTAGTATAATATATTCACAATTTCACGTTCTACATACGAGGGGAGGTCAATAAATTCGCGGAATGAAGGGGTTAAGGGAGGGGGAGGAAGAACTCATTATTAACACTCGTATATTCACCAAGTTTTAGTCTCATTTTGACAGTATTGTATAAGATATTTAAAACGTTAATAACATCCCAAGTATGGAAAAAAATAGTATCGCGCCGTCTGCAGTACAATGTATGCATGAAAGAGGTAGACCGAGAAAAACGTGATGAGATCAAGTAAACAAGATTTTAAAAGAAGGTAAAATGAAAAGTATAGATAAAAGTAATTTTATCACTGCCTACTCCACAGGGGCAACAGCAAGATGATAGTTAGCTATTTTGTCTCTGCGTATTCTACAGGGGCAACAGCATGATGATAGTTACCTATTTTGTCTCTGCCTACTCCACAGGGGGAACAGCATGATGATAGTTTGCTATTTTGTCTCTGCCTATTCCACAGGGGCAACAGCATGATGATAGTTACCTATTTTGTCTCTGCCTACTCCACAGGGGGAACAGCATGATGATAGTTTGCTATTTTGTCTCTGCCTATTCCACAGGGGCAACAGCATTATGATAGTTACCTATTTTGTATCTGCCTACTCCACAGGGGGAACAGCATGATGATAGTTTGCTATTTTGTATCTGCCTATTCCACAGGGGCAACAGCATGATGATAGTTACCTATTTTGTATCTGCCTACTCCACAGGGGGAACAGCATGATGATACTTTGCTATTTTGTCTCTGCCTATTCCACAGGGGCAACAGCATGATGATAGTTTGCTATTTTGTCTCTGCCTACTCCACAGGGGCAACTACAGCATGATGATAATTAGCTATTTTCGTCTTTCACGAGGATACCAATTGATCACTGTGTTTGTCTAACGTCGATCCCTCATTTTACGAGTACCAGCGGGAATCGAACCCAAAACCCACGGGCGAAGGCGACCATCTTATCAACTAGGCCACGAAGAACATCATGAAATTTCATCATACGCGTGATGAAAACATCATATTATTAATATGTATTATTATTTCGGTGGGATGTTTTTCGAGTCTGGATTTGCCGGCGAAACAAAGCAATGACGGAGCTCACCCTATCCCAGGAGTCAAGGTCCCTGTAACACGATACGGCTCGTGACAGGGTAGTGCGTCCATCTGGGGTAATGGGGCAGTTTTGGCGCCTAACACGTCATTAAAATTTTCCACCGTTTTGTTTTATATGTCCTGTACCAACAGCATATTTTTCAATTTCGTACAGTAAATGGCCTCTAACCGCAAACTTACTACAGCGCTAATGAAATTAAATAGCACAGCAAATGTAACTTATTTGAAAGCCCATAGGGTTACCAACTCGTTTTTAGATTTATATTGTAACATTACTCCCTAGAATAATGCAGAAATCTTCCTCATTCAAAGCGAGCAATTAATTGGAATGGGCATATTGTTGTTAAATACAAAAGGCGTGCAAAAGGGATGTATCTTTTCACTACTTTTATTTAACCTCTATTTGGAAATTTTACTTAAAAATGCTTCTTCTTTTCTTCTTCCTGGCACTGTCCCAACTCATTGCCTAGTTAGGCTGTTGGGGTAGGCTCTTCTCGTTCTCAGGCTGTATGTTCTACGGTTCTGGGTGTCGCTTTCATCTAGGTCGTTTCTCTGCAAGATTTTGGAGCATTGAGTCATCCAGGAGTTCTTTGGCCTTCCTCTAGATGGCTGTCGAGGAAGATCCACAGACATTGCCTGATTTGCAGTATTATCTGGTGGTCTCCGTCTTATGTGCCCGTACCATCTTAGCTGTCGCTCTTCCCGCCTACTGTTTATGACAATGACCCCCAGGCTACCACGAATGCGTGAGCTCTTAATTTTATCTTTCAGTGATACTCCTGCCGACCACCTAAGCATTCGAATTTCTGCTGTTTCAAGTTGCCTAGAGTAGGGGCTGTACATAGTCCAGCATTCTGAGCCATACGTAGTCGCGAGTCTAACGATAGTCTGGTATACCTTTCCTTTCAGTTTTATAAGCATTTTTTTTTACCTGTTCACCGCGTTAAAAATCAAATTCCACGAATCCTGTGCGCGGCACAATTTCAGCGTTTTTTAATTTCTAAGTTTAAATACATATTTTGTTTAGAACCACTGATATTTGATTACAACACCAAGTAAACATGACACTTAAGTAATTTTCTGATAATAAATAATAGTACTTACTCTTAAGGAGACTCATTAAATAAAGGAGATAAACTAAACATTACGTAAAATAAACAAAGGAATGCTACGATCAAATCAATGCTTCATGACACTCACCCAATCAAATGCATATAGCACTAGTAATGTTTGTTTACGTAAGAGAGCCTTAGTAATGTTTATTTACGTAAGAGAGACTCATCGCAGGACTCGATCCGCGCGACAGGTCGTTAATGCTGGAAATATTGAGAAACCAAAAAAATTCGGCGCTCTGTTTATTCAACAATATCTCATAAACTAATATATTATTTGACAAGGTTTTCAGAGATGTCGCTAGAATAAAGATTATTTTAAATTTTAGTTCAATTTTTATTCCGGTTTTGTGTCATTTTTTTTAAGTATTTGTGATTTGAAACTTGGATTGTCGTCAGATCACAGGCGTTTGTGCTTCCCGCGGGGAACACGTTAAATGCCAAATTTTATTTAAAATGCTGTTGAAAATAAACCAGAGCAAAATAGTTAATGGAGTGTTGCCCTATCTAATGAAATATACCAATAAAACAATGGTCATAACGCACAACCTAGATGATAGCAGGTATCGAGTATGACTTAAAAATTAATATTAAAAAAGAACAAAGTATTTTAGTCGACAGTCTCATAACGGCATATCAGCTGACCGAGCAACCTATAGAGCAAATCGACAGTCTCATAACGGAATATCAGCTGACCGAGCAACCTATGGAGCAAGTCGACAGTTTCAAATATCTTAAAAGCCTAATTGTTCTTGACCTTGACCCAGATAGAAAAGTTCAAGGTGCCAAATTGGACGGCACGTGCAGGATTTCTTAATATGTGATCAGTTTACTGCAGTGATAACTTGAATCTTAAACTTCGGCAACGCATGATTCTATATATAGTATATTTTACTTTATGGTGTTGAAGCATGGACCATGAAGACAATAATATTAAATAAACTAGAATCATTCGAAATGATGATTCATCGGAGAGTGATCAGAATTTTTATTGGCTCCATAGAACCTCAGGTATCTGAATTTTTTGGTGAATACATTCAGATACCTGGGTGCCACCATCACCTCCAATGGTGATCTCCGGACGGAGCTGCCCATCCTCATCGGAGATGCCAGCGAGGTGTTCAACAACATGGATAGGATTTGGAAGGCGACTGGATTCAGCGTCACAGCAAAATGCCGCCTGTTTAACGCATGTGTCATCCCGATCCTCCTGTACAGCTGTGAATCTTGTCACCTAACCAAGGTTCAGGAGCGCAAGATACTTAGTATTGAAAACAGGTGTCTCAGGAGGATATTGGGAATCCGGTGGTATGACCACATAACAAACGACACTGTATGTCAGCGTACCCGGCAGGGGTCTATCGTCTCTGTAATTCGGGAGAGGCGATGATCTTGGCTGGGACATGTTCTGAGAATGCCCGATGATAGTTGGTCGAGGAGAGCGCTGTTTTTCTGTCCATTGGGGTCCCGACGGCCTGGAAGACCCTCTCTCACGGTGTACCGTTCCTATGACAAGGAAGCCAGAGCGTTAGGAATGTCGTGGAGGGAGATTACCAACACCGCTCAAAACCGGCTCTGAATGGAGAAGACTGGTGGCTTCCCCATGCTCCCTTGTGGAGCTTTAAAAGAGGGGTGAATTGAATTGAATAATACCTCAAACAATGAGGTGCTATGTCGAGTAGGTGTAGAATAAATGCTCTTAAATACCACAAAATTTTAAAAAAATACCTATCTGGGTCATATATTGAGAGGGACAATTGTATGAAATATTAATAGAAAGATCTGAGATATTGTGAAATCTTAAGACTGGCATGTGGAGCAACATAAATAATAAAAGCACTCTGAGATGGTTTGGACTTGTGAAACGAATGAATTAAGAAAGACTAATAAAACAGATATACGAATATATTACTATGTGAGTGAAAGGCGTGTGAAAGGAAGACCAAGAAAAGTATGGTAAGATCAAGTGAATGATATTTTGAAATCAGAAAACGTAGAAAGTCAGAAACATCGTAGGAGTTGTATGAGAAGGTGTATGTATGGATGTGGGAGAGGCTAAGGATGTGTATCGCGGTAGGAAAGTATGGCGCTCTGTCTTATCTGCTTATCCGAGACAAGGAAATTATTTGATGTATGTATGTATATGTGTAAATATACGACAGGCGAGCATTTCAAACTATAAATTCGTTTTGTAATTGCGGAACTTGAAATCGATATTTTTGCGTCAGATATAGACAGCGGCGGACTGGACCAGTGGGTCGATGTAAAAAGGATTCAACATGTTCATTGTGAAGTCTAACAATTAAATTCAAATTCTAGAATTGCACTGCTATACATATTTTGAGAGAAATGTGTAGGTATGAGGAAAAGGCTGAAAATAGCTAAATAAATGCTGTAGAAATACGTGCACTTAGAAGAGAATACGAGTGCATGGTGAGAAAATGTATGACACAATATGGAATAGGAATGATTATGAATCTAAACCTGATGTGTTAAGTAAGAAGAAGAAGAGCACTCCGTGATGGTTTGGGCACGTGGAACGAACGAATGAAAATATACTAATAATACGAATGTGAGAGGAAGGCGTGGTGGAGGCAGACTAAGAAAAGTTCGTCTGGATCATGTATATACTATAATATTTGAAAAGCAGTAAAAGTTTGCCTGGATCAAGTATATAATATTTGAAAAGCAGTAAAAGTTTGTCGGGATCAAGTATATAATATTTGAAAAGCAGTAATTTTTGACAAATAATTCAGACAAATAATATGAATATACAGTGCTAATGTGAGAAGGCGTGGTAGAGGCAGACTAAGAAAAGTTTGTCTGGATCAAGTACAATATATAATATTTGAAAAAGCAGTAAAAGTTTGTCGGGATCAAGTATATAATATTTGAAAAGCAGTAAAAGTTTGTCGAGATCAAGTATATAATATTTGAAAAGCAGTAAAAGTATGTCGGGATCAAGTATATAATATTTGAAAAGCAGTAAAAGTTTGTCAAGATCAAGTATATAGTATTTGAAAAGCAGTAAAAGTTTGTCGGGATCAAGTATATAATATTTGAAAAGCAGTAAAAGTTTGTCGGGATCAAGTATATATTATTTGAAAAGCAGTATTTTTTGACAAATAATTCAGACTAATAATACGAATATACAGTGCTAATGTGAGAAGAAGGCGTGGTAGAGGCAGATTAAGAAAAGTTTGTCTGGATCAAGTATATAATATTTGAAAAGCAGTAAAAGTTTGTCGGGATCAAGTATATAATATTTGAAAAGCAGTAAAAGTTTGTCTGGATCAAGTATATAATATTTGAAAAGCAGTAAAAGTTTGTCTGGATCAAGTATATAATATTTGAAAAGCAGTAAAAGTTTGTCAGGATCAAGTATATAATATTTGAAACGCAGTAAAAGTTTGTCAAGATCAAGTATATAGTATTTGAAAAGCAGTAAAAGTTTGTCTCGATCAAGTATATAATATTTGAAAAGCAGTGAAAGTTTGTCGGGATCAAGTATATAATATTTGAAACGCAGTAAAAGTTTGTCAAGATCAAGTATATAATATTTGAAACGCAGTAAAAGTTTGTCAAGATCAAGTATATAATATTTGAAACGCAGTAAACGTTTGTCAGGATCAAGTATATAATATTTGAAAAGCAGTAAAATTTTGTCAAGATCAAGTATATAGTATTTGAAAAGCAGTAAAAGTTTGTCGGGATCAAGTATATAATATTTGAAAAGCAGTAATTTTTGATAAATAATTGTACGAATATACAGTGCTAATGTGAGAGGTGTGGTAGACGCAGACTAAAAAAAAGTTTGTCGGGATCAAGTATATAATATTTGAAAAGCAGTAATTTTTACATCAAGGAGTATTTGACATTAAAAAAGTCCGGTCTTAACTAATTTCCCCAGTCTATTTCCTTTGTCACTCCGCCACTAGAAATAGAATATGGTTAATACAGAATTGTAGAGTTGGGCGAGTTTTTTCGGCAGTTTATTCGAAGGTAAGAGAAATAAAAAACAATAAAGGTAACGAGGTTATTGCTCAACCTTCTATAACTTGGTAAAGGAAAACCTGTTTAAGGGCACTTTTGAATACTTTTCAAATTTCCCAAGTTTTTTATTCATCGTAAAGATTTTATTTTTATTCCTTTGTTTAGTTATATTAAAAGAATATACACTACAAATTTTATTGTTTCTTTTTATCAACGAAAGCATTAAAGTTAAATCATATAAACGGTGTTGGTATGCTCCCTGTCATGTATAGAACTTTTGAAAATATCTTTGCAAAAGATTATGAAAGATGATTTTGGGTGTTTTTAGCATTTTAGGAACGGTTGTTCCTTAAAGGAGAGAAGATGAGGATGATTATTGATAAATAAAAAATTGTAGAAATCAGAATATGAAGAGAGGAATTTTATTGACAAACGTCGGTATTTATAATGTTTTGAACGAGTGCGGGAATGCGCACGAGATATATCGCCGTCTCGTCTTTGCGCTTACAATATGTTTATTGTCGATGCGTAGGTAATCCTTTGTTTTAAGAGACAGCGCGGAAGATGTGCTGCTCTCTCCTTTCCTCATGGAATGCGGTCTCCGCTAGGAGCGAGTTGAATGACCGACCGCGTGGACTTTGTCCATTGTTTGTCTCGCATTGTTAAGGTGGGCAAAGGTCGTCTCGTGGGTTCAGTGACCGCACGTATAGTCGCTACAGCATAAAACTACTGTTTTATGGAGGGCGCAGTAGACCATACGTATACCAAGACTATACGATCCAACCATACAAATACCAAGAAAATTATTCGTATGGTACGATCAAGTGAATTATGTTTTGAAAGAAAAGAATTGTAAAAATTTTGTATGTGAAAGTGTATAGATGTAGATGAGGCGAAAGATATACAAGTATATCGCGATAGGAAAAGCTTACGCTCTGGTCTCTCTGCCTTCCCCTATAAGAAAACGGCGTTATACTATATTACATTTGGGTTGTATCAAGAACAACCTGACGTATTGTCATGTGGCAATCTCTTCCAAACAACCAGAAATGTGTTTAAACGATCCTTAAGTAAATAAATCTAAACTGCGATCCTTTGTAAATATCTGAAAATATCATCCAATCAACAATTAAGATGTGTGTCTAAGATTTATTTTCAACCTACGAAAGTACGATCATATAACTTCATACCAGAAGGTATTGAACTGGTTGAATGTTAGAAATAGACGCCAAACTCACATACTGTCTTTATTGTATAATATCCTTAACTGTCCCGCCACACCCTCTTATCTCGCCGAAAATTTTCACCGTCTTTCCAATCATGGATTGGCGCTACGTTCAAACAGAGATTGTTTATTGGCCTTTCCAGTTCACCGCTCTTCTTTTATTACATCGTCATTTACTGTTCATGCAATGAGACTCTGGAATCAGTTACAAACCAAAATAAGACTCGCTCCGTCCTTGGCATGCTTTAAGAAGCGACTGAAAAAACTCTTAATTTCCAGTCAGTAAAATAACGTGTTTCATTCCTGATTTTTCTTTTCCTTTCCTCTCCACCATCCTTTCTTTTCCTTTTGATTGATGATATCTCACTTTATATGAAAAATAATGTTCGGGTGATTGTCCGTCATTGTGGGGTTCGTGGGCATGTTCTTACGTATATGTTTATGGATTTCGTGGGGATGGATAGTCATTTGAATGATTTATGCGACCACGTAACTTGCTTCATTTACTTTTGTCTGGTTGGTTGGAAGAGATTGCCGCCTGGCAATAACCCCGCCAGTTTGTATTTGCAATAAACGTGTTAAATAAATAAGATGTTAAAGAGACCTGAAGCGAAAACCAGGCTGAATTTACTTTTGAAAATCTACGTTGGAAAACAGGCGTCTTGTAAATTAGTTCATGGAGGTCGTCAATGAATGATGCACCATTGGGTGTCTTGGATCGTATCCCCCGTGGATAAAGGGGGACTACTATACTTCCGCGTATTATGTATGTATACATTTTATTCTGCGATGAAAATCTAAACTTGAAACTTCGATAACGGTTATTCAAATGCAAAGTTTGGTCAGTATTATTGCATGTAGTGGAATCATGGACCCTCAAAGTTGGTAGTATGAACCAACTGGAAGCATTTGAAATGTGGATGCACCGGAGAATGCTACGGATACCCTGGACGGATATGGTTAGCAACACGAGTGTTCTTCAAAGAGCCAAAGTTGATAGAAAGTTGCTGACTAATATTAAAATCCGAAAGGTGTCCTATTTGGGTCATGTCCTTAGAGGAGCAAAGTACAAATTACTGCACCTGATCATCCGAGGCAAAATAGAGGGTCGAAGAGGTGTTGGCTGGAGGCAAATCTCCTGGCTCCGCAATATACGTGATTAAACTGGTATAAGGAGCGTTGGCGATCTTTTTCGGGCTGCCGGGGACAAAGATGCCTACTCTCAGGTGATAGTCAACGTTGGGGGGGCCTGACATGACACTGGGAAGAAGAAGAAGATATATTTTATATTAATTAAACATATTTAATATAAAACGTGACATATTTAATATGTTCGTGACTTATTATTTGTTTTTATGTAAAAATATTTTAATTCGCTACAATTTTCAGCCGCGATTTATTGAAACACCCCCCATGGCGCGAGATTCTCGCGATGTTTATCGTACGAACTTGAAACTGAAATTTTCTAAGTTTCGCAGAGAGCATACTTTGTTAGGCACCTAATTAAAAGTGATACATATTCATTTCGTTATCAAACGGATCAGCGGCACCTTACTCTGCAGTAATTAGTTTCTAGGAGGTGCCTAGTTTCACCAGTAATCAGTTAATAACCTTGCGGTGAAAATATTTTTTTTTTATTGTACACTAAATTGAAAATAGAAGTCATTTTATTTTTATGTTGTTTAGATTGCAAGATAATAACATTAAACTTAAAACAAGGTTACTGGTTGGTTGGAGCTTACATACAGATCCAAAAGATACAGCTTTTAAGAATACAATGGCGTTTAGGTAAAGAGTTACATTTTATTTTTATGTTGTTTAGATTGCAAGATAATAACATTAAACTTAAAACAAGGTTACTGGTTGGTTGGAGCTTACATACAGATCCAAAAGATACAGCTTTTAAGAATACAATGGCGTTTAGGTAAAGAGTTACATTTTATTTTTATGTTGTTTAGATTGCAAGATAATAACATTAAACTTAAAACAAGGTTACTGGTTGGTTGGAGCTTACATACAGATCCAAAAGATACAGCTTTTAAGAATACAATGGCGTTTTGGTAAAGAGTTACATTTTATTTTTATGTTGTTTAGATTGCAAGATAATTACATTAAACTTAAAACAAGGTTACTGGTTGGTTGGAGCTTACATACAGATCCAAAAGATACAGCTTTAAAGAATACAATGGCGTTTTGGTAAAGAGTTACATTTTATTTTTATGTTGTTTAGATTGCAAGATAATTACATTAAACTTAAAACAAGGCGAACAGAAGGAGGTGTCGAAAATGCTCACTTTCGTCTACTTGACATTCCATTTCGAAGGCTTGTAATCAAATAAAATATTATATGTAACGTAAAAACAAACACATTATCTTGTAGAGCAGAAAATTTTCTTTCGAATGACGAATAACCTTTACCATTTTGTTTTAGTTTTGGTGCTCATTTTTAAATTTGAAAAAAGAACGGACACAACTTATGTTAACACCTAATATTTTAAAAATGTTGACAGCTACAGTTTCAAGTAAGAAATATATATTAAGCAAATTGCTTGCTAATTTTGGATCGTTCCTTTGTATTGTATTTGCAGTTAGTTGTTTAGTCATAAAATGACCCATTTGCCGAAATGTTTTTGTGCCAATCGGGACGTCTGCCATAAATATAATCTTAACAGGAAAAACACTATAACGAGAACAACTTTAACATTGTCAACGTAAATAAACAATAAAATTACTAGGAATAACCTGAACAAATACTTCTTAGTACATATATTAACACTTTAAGACCCGATCAAGATCAATATAATATTTTTCAACATCTGCCTTGTTTTTGAAGAATTCTGATTTTTGTGAAGGCTATACTGAAATTGCTATAACGAAACTTTGTAGATTTGTTTAAAATACTTTAATAATTTAGTGCAAGAGTTCCCAAACTGTTTTCGGCCGCAGATCCCTTTACCGAAAACTTTTAAAACCGTCGACCCTCTTAATTTACTTACTCAAATTAATATGTTTCTACAGTACTCGATATTATTAGGTGTTAACATAAGTTGTGTCCGTTTTTTTTCCAAATTTAAAAATGAGCACCAAAAGTAAAACAAAATGGTAAAGGTTATACGTCATTCGAAAGGAAAAAATACCTGCGTCATTCGAGGAGAGTAACACAGCGCGGGGTTCGAACCAACGACCTTCTGCATAGAAGTCCATTGCGTTAACGTGCGCCCATATTCCTTAATATATTACCCTAAGATGAAAATACAAGTTTGAGTACCCCTAACATATCCTTTGAATACTCCACTGATTGGCTAGGCGATGCCTCCATTCAAATACAACACATGTCCTTGATGCACTCCAGTTAATTAATAACTAAACACATACACGGAGTTATTGCACCGTATATTTGACAGTTACAGCCGTTGCACACATGTGAATATGCACTGATGTGCTATAAATCAGGAGCATGCATCGTGTCGCTCAATAGCCACTTGTATGATATATTGGCAGCGGTATAAACCGAAAGGCAATTAATTCATGTGTTATTTGTTTTTTTACATTCCATGTAATGTAATGAAATATTATCTCTTTTGCGTTGAATAATTGCAGGGAACGCTTTAAAAGGAATGTATTTTACGTTGAATAATAGCGGGGAACCCTTTAAAAGGAATGTATTTTACGTTGAATAATAGCGGGGAACCCTTTAAAAGGAATGTATTTTACGTTGAATAATAGCGGGGAACCCTTTAAAAGGAATGTATTTTACGTTGAATAATAGCGGGGAACCCTTTAAAAGGAATGTATTTTACGTCGAATAATAGCGGGGAACCCTTTAAAAGGAATGTATTTTACGTCGAATAATAGCGGGGAACCCTTTAAAAGGAATGTATTTTACGTTGAATAATAGCGGGGAACCCTTATAAAGGAATGTATTTTACGTTGAATAATAGCGGGGAACCCTTTAAAAGGAATGTATTTTACGTTGAATAATAGCGGGGAACCCTTTAAAAGGAATGTATTTTACGACTATGTCTCCGCTTAGAGGGTGTCAGCTGTATGGGATGAGTGATGCTGGCTTCTCTCATGAACTTTGTATTATTTTCCTTTGCCTTAGAACGTGTATGTGATTGCGAGATGTATATGTACATGTATATGTTTATATTGTATTTTGCATGCAATTTTTTTTATCGTTGAACCCATTTTAGTATTAACAGAATTTATTCTATTGATAATATATTTATAGTCTATATATTTTTTTAAATTGACATATGCAAGAGTGTGAGCTAAAAGTGTATGTTGTCCTCGCGACCGGGCTCGCCCTCTATTCGTGGGGGTGTATCTTGACTGGGGGAATGTTATGCGATGTGCCCAAACCTTTTGATAGCTTCTCTCTTAAATGTAACATACTCGTATTTTCCTCGACATTGTGCTGAGAGATGTAATTTCAGGATATATGTGAGTATGTACAAAGTATGTTATAGATCGTTCAGCTAGAAGAGTCATTTTGCAATAGTGTGAGTAACACTCTCTGTATTACACAACTTATGCAGTGGTATTGGTTTTAGAATGCTACACGATTGGTTCGCGCAGAGCGCACGTTTGTATTTTTGTTAAAATACTCGGTGATTAGAAAAACACTACCATGTCGAAATTAAGAGTGCGATTTTTGTCTAATGTAATGTATAATTAAAAAAAATTCGAAAGCTTAGAATGTACTTTGTTATAGCTTAAAGTTTCCTAGAATTTAGTATCACTCCATCCACTATTATTTTAAAACTTTATTATTTGACATTGTAATTATGATACATTCATATGTTAAATAATCTAACATTAATTTTATTTCCAGCAAGATGGTGATGCACCTGCCTAGTACCATCGTGATGTGAAGTACTATCTTGATGCAAATTTGCCGAACGTAATTTGGATGTAGAGGTAGCATTGAATACCACATGCGCTTCCTAGACCTCGTATCCACTTAATTTTATGTGAAAAGTCATCTAAGATAAAATTTACAGTACAAAACCGGCAACCGTTAATGAATGAGAGCAGCTCTTGATAGAGAATGCACCCAAATACCATAACAAATATGCCGTTATCAGCAGGGCATGAACTAGAACGGCCACCAGCAGGGCATGGACTAGAATGGCCATCAATTTAAGCACTTGAGATAATTAATAAAAATGTACGCCCATCTTTAATTTGAAGTTAGTTTTAATTTTTGATATACCTTAAAAAAATCTGAATTTAAAATCATTTTAAGTGTGTTAAATTTTAGACAAACTACAATAAAAACTGAATTTAAAATAATTTTAAGTGTGTATAATTTTAGGCATACCTTAATAAATACTGAATTTAAAATTATTTTAAGTGTTTATAATTTTAGACACACCTTTATTAAAACTGAATTTAAAATCATTTTAAGTATGTGTAATTTTGGACATACCTTAATAAATACTGAATTTAAAACCATTTTAAGTGTGTGTCATTTTAGAACCACCTTAATAAATAGTGAATTTAAAATCATTTTAAGTGTGTATAATTTTAGACACACCTTAATTAATACTAAATTTAAAATCATTTTAAGTGTGTATAATTTTAGACATAACTCAATAAATACTGAATTTAAAATCATTTTAAGTGTGTATACTTTTAGACATACCTTAATAAATACTGAATTTAAAATCATTTTAAGTGTGTGTAATTTTAGACATAACTTAATAAATACTGAATTTATTATCTTTTTAAGTGTGTATAATTTTAGACACACCTTAATTGATACTGAATTTAAAATCATTTTAAGTATGTGTAATTTTGGACATACTTTTATAAATACTGAATTTAAAATCATTTTAAGTGTGTCGTTTTAAAACTACCTTAATAAATATTGAATTTAAAATCATTTTAAGTGTGTGTAATTTTAGACACACCTTAATTAATACTATGAACCAATCACAATGTAGAGTCCGGATTCAGAATGATATCTCAGAACCATTTTACACAATGAATGGACTGCGTCAAGGAGACGCACTAGCTTGTCTACTTTTTAATATGGCTCTAGAGAAGTGTGTAAGAGAATCCGGAGTACAGACAAATGGGTCAATTTTCTACAAATCAAGCCAAATACTGGGCTACGCGGATGATATTGACATTGTTGGTGGATCCCCACAAGCAATGATGGAGACATTTGTTCAGTTGGAGAGGGCCGCAAACAGAATGGGACTTCGCATCAACTCCGATAAGACCAAATATATGATAGCCACTAAAGCACCTCGTAATAACCAGACACCTACCACGATTAATATAAGTTCTCATACAATAGAACGTGTAAACACCTTCACCTACCTGGGATCCATAGTGACAAGTGTTAATGATGCATCTATCGAGATTAAACGTCGAATATTCATGGCAAATAGATGCTTCTTTGGTCTGAGAAAACACCTTATATCTCGGTTGTTGTCCAGAAGGACAAAACTTACCATTTATAAGACACTGCTACGACCTGTCCTCACATATGGGTCTGAATGCTGGGTATTGAGTAAGAAGAACGAATCTTCCCTTCTAATATTTGAAAGAAAAATACTCAGAAAAATATTCGGACCCATACAGGAAAATGGATCTTGGAGAGTGAGATATAATGAGGAGTTATACAGCATATACAAAGAGCCCAACATTATAAAATTCATCAAAATTGGGAGGCTACGTTGGGCGGGGCATGTAGCAAGAATGGGAGAAGAGAGAATGCCTAACAAAGTACTCTTTTCCAAGCCCCAAGGAAGACGTAGCGTGGGCAGACCAAAGCTTAGGTGGATGGATGGGGTGCAGAGTGATACAAGCGTGATTGGCATCAGGGGCTGGAGGAGTGCATCCCAGGATAGGGGGGAATGGCAACGACTGCTGGAGGAGGCCGGGGCCCACAATGGGCTGTAGGGCCATTGATGATGATGATTAATTAATACTGAAATTAAAATCATTTTAAGTGTGTATAATTTTAGACACACCTTAATTAATACTGAATTTAAAATCATTTTAAGTGTGTATAATTTTAAACATACCTTAATAAATACCTATCGAATTTAAAATCATTTTAATTGTGTATAATTTTAGGCATACCTTAATAAACACAGAATTCAAAACAATTTTAAGTGTGTATAAGTTTTTTTGGGACACACTGTATATCAGTATTAAAGATATTATAAGCTCCGATGTGTTATCTTTATTGTATGTTATTTATAATTCATAATTATATCTGAAATATTCAATAATATAATTAGTGGAATAACAAATGCTCACTGGAATAAAGTACTAAAAAGTGAAAATCAAAACCTTCAGTGATTTATAAAAAATGTGTAAGCACAGTATATAGTACATTTCCTCTCTTCTCAATTTTCCGATCTCATTACTGATAACTTGGGAATTCTCGTCTCCCGTCTCTGGGGCTTCATCTGATAGGGTGACTTGTCCAATTATTTTCCACAATATTTTCGTTTATGGCGTTTGATATTTACAGTACACATCTATACCTCGCTTTACAGAACCTCTCTTAACAAGATGTCGCTATAACAGAGTTGAAAAAAAAATAATCCGCTTTGCAAAAAAAAAACGATAAACGTAAAATTTTTAAATCGGAATTCAAATGAAGATATTCGAAAAAATAGACCATGATTCACTTAAACGACACGGAAGACAGTATCAAGATTCACTTAAGTGACACGGAAGACAGTAGCAAGATTCACTTAAGCGACAAGGAAGACAGTATGTAGATTCTCTTAAGCGACACTGAAGACAGTATCAAGATTCACTTAAGTGACACGGAAGACAGTATCAAGATTCACTTAAGCGACACGGAAGACAGTATCAAGATTCACTTAAGCGACACGGAAGACAGTATCAAGATTCACCCTTAAGCGACACGGAAGACAGTATCAAGATTGACTTAAGCAACACGGAAGACAGCATAAAGATTCACCCTTAAGTGACACGGAAGACAGTATCACGATTCACTTAAGTGACACGGAAGACAGTATCAAGATTCACTTAAGCGACACGGAAGACAGTATCAAGATTCACCCTTAAGCGACACGGAATACAGTATCACGATTCACTTAAGTGACACGGAATACAGTATCAAGATTCACTTAAGCGACACGGAAGACAGTATCAAGATTCACTTAAGCGACACGGAAGACAGTATCAAGATTCACTTAAGCGACACGGAAGACAGTATCAAGATTCACTTAAGCGACACGGAAGACAGTATCAAGATTGACTTAAGCAACACGGAAGACAGCATAAAGATTCACCCTTAAGTGACACGGAAGACAGTATCACGATTCACTTAAGTGACACGGAAGACAGTATCAAGATTCACTTAAGCGACACGGAAGACAGTATCAAGATTCACCCTTAAGCGACACGGAAGACAGTATCAAGATTGACTTAAGCAACACGGAAGACAGCATAAAGATTCACCCTTAAGTGACACGGAAGACTGTATCAAGATTCACTTAAGTGACACGGAAGACAGTATCAAGATTCACTTAAGCGACACGGAAGACAGTATCAAGATTCACCCTTAAGCGACACGGAATACAGTATCACGATTCACTTAAGTGACACGGAATACAGTATCAAGATTCACTTAAGCGACACGGAAGACAGTATCAAGATTCACTTAAGCGACACGGAAGACAGTATCAAGATTCACTTAAGCGACACGGAAGACAGTATCAAGATTCACCCTTAAGCGACACGGAAGACAGTATCAAGATTGACTTAAGCAACACGGAAGACAGCATAAAGATTCACCCTTAAGTGACACGGAAGACAGTATCACGATTCACTTAAGTGACACGGAAGACAGTATCAAGATTCACTTAAGCGACACGGAAGACAGTATCAAGATTCACCCTTAAGCGACACGGAAGACAGTATCAAGATTGACTTAAGCAACACGGAAGACAGTATCAAGATTCACCCTTAAGCGACACGGAATACAGTATCACGATTCACTTAAGTGACACGGTATACAGTATCAAGATTCACTTAAGCGACACGGAAGACAGTATCAAGATTCACCCTTAAGCGACACGGAATACAGTATCACGATTCACTTAAGTGACACGGAATACAGTATCAAGATTCACTTAAGCGACACGGAATACAGTATCACGATTCACTTAAGTGACACGGAATACAGTATCAAGATTCACTTAAGCGACACGGAAGACAGTATCAAGATTCACTTAAGCGACACGGAAGACAGTATCAAGACTCACTTAAGTGACACGGAAGACAGTATCAAGATTCACTTAAGCGACACGGAAGACAGTATCAAGATTCACTTAAGCGACACGGAAGACAGTATCAAGATTCACTTAAGCGACACGGAAGACAGTATCAAGATTCACTTAAGCGACACGGAAGACAGTATCAAGATTCACTTAAGCGACACGGAAGACAGTATCAAGATTCACTTAAGTGACACGGAAGACAGTATCAAGATTCACTTAAGCGACACGGAAGACAGTATCAAGATTCACTTAAGCGACACGGAAGACAGTATCAAGATTCACTTAAGCGACACGGAAGACAGTATCAAGATTCACTTAAGTGACACGGAAGACAGTATCAAGATTCACTTAAGCGACACGGAAGACAGTATCAAGATTCACTTAAGCGACACGGAAGACAGTATCAAGATTCACCCTTAAGTGACACGGAAGACAGTATCACGATTCACTTAAGTGACACGGAAGACAGTATCAAGATTCACTTAAGCGACACGGAAGACAGTATCAAGATTCACTTAAGCGACACGGAAGACAGTATCAAGATTCACTTAAGTGACACGGAAGACAGTATCAAGATTCACTTAAGTGACACGGAATACAGTATCAAGATTCACTTAAGCGACACGGAAGACAGTATCAAGATTCACTTAAGCGACACGGAAGACAGTATCAAGATTCACTTAAGCGACACGGAAGACAGTATCAAGATTCACTTAAGCGACACGGAAGACAGTATCAAGATTCACTTAAGCGACACGGAAGACAGTATCAAGATTCACTTAAGCGACACGGAAGACAGTATCAAGATTCACTTAAGCGACACGGAAGACAGTATCAAGATTCACTTAAGTGACACGGAAGACAGTATCAAGATTCACTTAAGCGACACGGAAGACAGTATCAAGATTCACTTAAGTGACACGGAAGACAGTATCAAGATTCACTTAAGCGACACGGAAGACAGTATCACGATTCACTTAAGTGACATGGAAGACAGTATCAAGATTCACTTAAGCGACACGGAAGACAGTATCAAGATTCACCCTTAAGCGACACGGAAGACAGTATCAAGATTGACTTAAGCAACACGGAAGACAGCATAAAGATTCACCCTTAAGTGACACGGAAGACAGTATCAAGTTTCACTTAAGTGACACGGAAGACAGTATCAAGATTCACTTAAGCGACACGGAAGACTGTATCAAGATTCACCCTTAAGCGACACGGAATACAGTATCACGATTCACTTAAGTGACACGGAATACAGTATCAAGATTCACTTAAGCGACACGGAAGACAGTATCAAGATTCACTTAAGCGACACGGAAGACAGTATCAAGATTCACTTAAGCGACACGGAAGACAGTATCAAGATTCACTTAAGTGACACGGAAGACAGTATCAAGATTCACTTAAGCGACACGGAAGACAGTATCAAGATTCACTTAAGTGACACGGAAGACAGTATCAAGATTCACTTAAGCGACACGGAAGACAGTATCAAGATTCACTTAAGTGACACGGAAGACAGTATCAAGATTCACTTAAGCGACACGGAAGACAGTATCACGATTCACTTAAGTGACACGGAAGACAGTATCAAGATTCACTTAAGCGACACGGAAGACAGTATCAAGATTCACCCTTAAGCGACACGGAAGACAGTATCAAGATTGACTTAAGCAACACGGAAGACAGCATAAAGATTCACCCTTAAGTGACACGGAAGACAGTATCAAGATTCACTTAAGTGACACGGAAGACAGTATCAAGATTCACTTAAGCGACACGGAAGACAGTATCAAGATTCACTTAAGCGACACGGAAGACAGTATCAAGATTCACCCTTAAGCGACACGGAATACAGTATCACGATTCACTTAAGTGACACGGAATACAGTATCAAGATTCACTTAAGCGACACGGAAGACAGTATCAAGATTCACTTAAGCGACACGGAAGACAGTATCAAGATTCACTTAAGCGACACGGAAGACAGTATCAAGATTCACTTAAGCGACACGGAAGACAGTATCAAGATTCACTTAAGCGACACGGAAGACAGTATCAAGATTCACTTAAGTGACACGGAAGACAGTATCAAGATTCACTTAAGCGACACGGAAGACAGTATCAAGATTCACTTAAGCGACACGGAAGACAGTATCAAGATTCACTTAAGCGACACGGAAGACAGTATCAAGATTCACTTAAGCGACACGGAAGACAGTATCAAGATTCACTTAAGCGACACGGAAGACAGTATCAAGATTCACTTAAGCGACACGGAAGACAGTATCAAGATTCACTTAAGTGACACGGAAGACAGTATCAAGATTCACTTAAGCGACACGGAAGACAGTATCAAGATTCACTTAAGTGACACGGAAGACAGTATCAAGATTCACTTAAGCGACACGGAAGACAGTATCACGATTCACTTAAGTGACATGGAAGACAGTATCAAGATTCACTTAAGCGACACGGAAGACAGTATCAAGATTCACCCTTAAGCGACACGGAAGACAGTATCAAGATTGACTTAAGCAACACGGAAGACAGCATAAAGATTCACCCTTAAGTGACACGGAAGACAGTATCAAGTTTCACTTAAGTGACACGGAAGACAGTATCAAGATTCACTTAAGCGACACGGAAGACAGTATCAAGATTCACCCTTAAGCGACACGGAATACAGTATCACGATTCACTTAAGTGACACGGAATACAGTATCAAGATTCACTTAAGCGACACGGAAGACAGTATCAAGATTCACTTAAGCGACACGGAAGACAGTATCAAGATTCACTTAAGCGACACGGAAGACAGTATCAAGATTCACTTAAGCGACACGGAAGACAGTATCAAGTTTCACTTAAGTGACACGGAAGACAGTATCAAGATTCACTTAAGCGACACGGAAGACAGTATCAAGATTCACCCTTAAGCGACACGGAATACAGTATCACGATTCACTTAAGTGACACGGAATACAGTATCAAGATTCACTTAAGCGACACGGAAGACAGTATCAAGATTCACTTAAGCGACACGGAAGACAGTATCAAGATTCACTTAAGCGACACGGAAGACAGTATCAAGATTCACTTAAGCGACACGGAAGACAGTATCAAGATTCACTTAAGCGACACGGAAGACAGTATCAAGTTTCACTTAAGTGACACGGAAGACAGTATCAAGATTCACTTAAGCGACACGGAAGACAGTATCAAGATTCACCCTTAAGCGACACGGAATACAGTATCACGATTCACTTAAGTGACACGGAATACAGTATCAAGATTCACTTAAGCGACACGGAAGACAGTATCAAGATTCACTTAAGCGACACGGAAGACAGTATCAAGATTCACTTAAGCGACACGGAAGACAGTATCAAGATTCACTTAAGCGACACGGAAGACAGTATCAAGATTCACTTAAGCGACACGGAAGACAGTATCAAGATTCACTTAAGCGACACGGAAGACAGTATCAAGATTCACTTAAGTGACACGGAAGACAGTATCAAGATTCACTTAAGCGACACGGAAGACAGTATCAAGATTCACTTAAGTGACACGGAAGACAGTATCAAGATTCACTTAAGCGACACGGAAGACAGTATCAAGATTCACCCTTAAGCGACACGGAAGACAGTATCAAGATTGACTTAAGCAACACGGAAGACAGCATAAAGATTCACCCTTAAGTGACACGGAAGACAGTATCAAGTTTCACTTAAGTGACACGGAAGACAGTATCAAGATTCACTTAAGCGACACGGAAGACAGTATCAAGATTCACCCTTAAGCGACACGGAATACAGTATCACGATTCACTTAAGTGACACGGAATACAGTATCAAGATTCACTTAAGCGACACGGAAGACAGTATCAAGATTCACTTAAGCGACACGGAAGACAGTATCAAGATTCACTTAAGCGACACGGAAGACAGTATCAAGATTCACTTAAGTGACACGGAAGACAGTATCAAGATTCACTTAAGCGACACGGAAGACAGTATCAAGATTCACTTAAGTGACACGGAAGACAGTATCAAGATTCACTTAAGCGACACGGAAGACAGTATCAAGATTCACTTAAGTGACACGGAAGACAGTATCAAGATTCACTTAAGCGACACGGAAGACAGTATCACGATTCACTTAAGTGACACGGAAGACAGTATCAAGATTCACTTAAGCGACACGGAAGACAGTATCAAGATTCACCCTTAAGCGACACGGAAGACAGTATCAAGATTGACTTAAGCAACACGGAAGACAGCATAAAGATTCACCCTTAAGTGACACGGAAGACAGTATCAAGATTCACTTAAGTGACACGGAAGACAGTATCAAGATTCACTTAAGCGACACGGAAGACAGTATCAAGATTCACTTAAGCGACACGGAAGACAGTATCAAGATTCACCCTTAAGCGACACGGAATACAGTATCACGATTCACTTAAGTGACACGGAATACAGTATCAAGATTCACTTAAGCGACACGGAAGACAGTATCAAGATTCACTTAAGCGACACGGAAGACAGTATCAAGATTCACTTAAGCGACACGGAAGACAGTATCAAGATTCACTTAAGCGACACGGAAGACAGTATCAAGATTCACTTAAGCGACACGGAAGACAGTATCAAGATTCACTTAAGTGACACGGAAGACAGTATCAAGATTCACTTAAGTGACACGGAAGACAGTATCAAGATTCACTTAAGCGACACGGAAGACAGTATCAAGATTGACTTAAGCGACACGGAAGACAGTATAAAGATTCACCCTTAAGCGACACGGAAGACAGTATCAAGATTTACCCGATGTGTGTCGAGAGTTGAAAGTCCGGTATATACTCTTTGCCAACCTTGAAAGGGAAATGGCTTTGTGGTGTGAGTGTATATAAAAATTTTCTCAAATATTCAATTGATTTATTGTTTTTCTTCGTGCAACATGTATAGCACACATTTAATATGCATTTACGAGTACATGAAAAAATAATTCGATATGCGGATTTTCGATTTGCGCATAACTTTTTAAGAATGTATGTCTTCCGTAATGCGAGATTTAGGTGTAATGCCTGCCAGAGACGATCCAAAAATCCCATGATATTTTCTAAATAATGCTTACATTTTTTCACAGCCACTAATTATTTGGTTTGCGTTTCCCTTCTAGAACGACACTTCTTCAAAAAAAAATAACGCAATTATTAAACAACGAACATAAAAAGTTACACGAATGTAATACATAATCCACATTTTAGATTGATGTCCAGAGTGACGCCCGGTTTGGTACAGTGCGAGCTGTCCGCCCTTGGGCAGCACCATATTGTATTTGTTACTAGTAATGTTTGATTTTTTTGTTACGATTATTTTGTAATTATTTTATATTTTTTGTGTCTTTTATTGTGTATGAAACACTCACTACTGTTTTTGTGTATTTTATTGTGTATGAAACACTCACTACTGTTTTTGTGTATTTTATTGTGTATGAAACACTCACTACTGTTTTTGTGTCTTTTATTGTGTATGAAACACTCACTACTGTTTTTGTGCCTTTTATTGTGTATGAAACACTCACTACTGTTTTTGTGTATTTTATTATTTATGAAACACTCATTACTGTTTTTGTGTATTTTATTGTGTATGAAACACTCACTACTTTTATTTAATATTATGTTTGCATCTCAAATCCATTCTCTGGCATTACCATCGAGAGGAAGGGAAGATGCCGGACTCAGCAGAGCCACATGGCAACTGATCAAATGTTCACCATCCCTAGAGTTAAAACCTCTTTTGCCCAAGGGCAATATTCCTATTGAGCTCCCATGACATGCAATGGCGTGTCGAATCCAATAAAGGTAAAGGTAGGAAAACCATTTAGACAGTCGATCGGAGCGTGGTTGTTATTGCGACAGGAGTTTGAGTACTTCGGCTTTCAGGATGAATGACGTGTGGAAAATATTTGTGTGGGCTCTTGAGTATGGGTTTCTTTTTGTTGTTTTATATTTGTATTTCTGTATATTTTTGTTTTTATTTTTATGATTGTGTGCGGTATATTATGGGATAAACATTTTTGGTCTTTCTGGAGTGATGATGTGTGAGGAGTTTGATTTCGCATGATGTTTCCAGTTGTAATTGAGTGTCACTGTTTGTCAGGTTGGTGAGAACGTGCAACGGGGTTTTGTTTTTGTGTAATCGAAAATCGGAAAGAAGTATCGATTTATTTTTCATGCTAAATATCCTCAGTGAGATACAGGCAAAAGCCTAGTTTACTGGGGACACGACAAATGAAAGGCAACAAACCCAGATCCATTAAAAGTGTATGTCCAAATTAAATTACCTGTTGTTTTATCGCAAATTATGTATATTTCTTGTCATGTGTAATAAATAAATATAAATAAATATGTATTATTCGTAAATAAAATCAAAGTTTTAAATAAAAACATTATATATTATGTATAATTCGTAAATAAAATCAAAGTTTTAAATAAAAACACGAGGATATTTTATAAATTTATCTAGCAGTGCATTTCAAAGTTTTTCTAATACGAGTATAACAGAAATTCTTTCTTAAAATGTCTGAACATGATTACTTGTAAAATGTGGTAAAAGTTATGTCCAAATGCACTTAGCTTTACGACGAGACGAGCTACGAGAATGCAACTTGTCGCCATTTCACAACTTTTATAGACCGTGTGCCAAACAAATTTGGTAAAGGTTCACGGATCACACGTGTACTTTTTGCCTGCTTAAATTTAATTACCTGAAAACAAGGTATGCTCCCACCAAAAAAACGGGAATCGAACCCGGGTCTCTTGGTTTGTGAGTCAAACGACTTAATCAATGCACAGTGAAGGCCGACAAATTCTTGAATTGAATATGAATCTAATTAACATTAAATAAGTATTATCTAAATTTATAATTTGCCTGATACCATTAAGCCGAAAATGAAACATAACATACTGTGACCGTAAAGTGAAAATGAACAGAAACATATATATACCATATATGCAAGAGCTATTGCATTTGACTTCCGATTCAATTGATGAGTAGGCAGAATTATCCTATTCGAATACGAATTCATCGATAAATTAACACCTTTAGAGATGCCGCTTCACGAGTGAAAATGATACAAAATAACTGTGACAGTGAAATGAAAATGAAACAAAATATATAAATGAGAAGGTGCATCGTTCTAATTTTCAAAAATACATCGCTGTCAAAGTGAACTAATTTACAGAACGAATGGAATTGATTTGATGTCATTATTAAAATTGGCCTTTGCAATCACAATGAATGCTTTTTAATAAAGTTGCAATGCGAACTGACGTTTTTCATTGAAGTTTTAAAGGTCCATTTTTTTCGTATTACATACATTTAAATATTTGTATTTGAGATTGTCTATGTAAGTATAATATTTAGCAAGTACGACTATTTAGTTACTCGTTTTGCTCTTCCTTGGACGGGCTTTCAGCTTTTACGTAATAAATACCTTACCAAATAAATATTTATTTATTTAATTAACGACACAACAGTGTCTTTATATACAAATGCGCATGTGACAGGTTATACAAGTACTTAAAATTATTGCCAAATAATACAAAACTTTATCTTAAACTAACATGAAGATACAAAAAGCAGAAGTTATAATAAATTACAGTCATCGTTTTAAAATTATTTAATAATTATATGTATATTTAAGTTCAATATATGTTATGTATGTATACCACAAAATATTACCAAACTTCACCAAGCAGACTTACGTAATTGTCGAAGACTTATTTTATAGAGGTAAAGAACTCAGATTAATAACAAATATTGGATAACGCATACATAGAACAAATATTGGATTTTTTGAGAATTATGTGGGAATTTTATGGATAGATATTGAGATATAGAAAACACGTGGCCTCATTAGTAGAACGAGATGCAAGTTGCTTTGCAGAATTAAAACCTTCCTACATGTTGATGCAGGGTTACTCAACTCCAGAGGCAAAGTATTGTCCTTAATGTTTTGTTTATATTACGTTATTTATATTAATAAAGGAGAGCACAAAGTTGCAAAGAACCAGGCAATCTCCACGGATCTTCTTCGAATAACAATCAGAGGAAGACCAAAGAATTCATAGGTGGTGTAAAAAAATAACCTGATGCAGAGGCACGGCTTGGGGGACGTAGTCCGGGACAGAAGAGCATACAACCTGAGGATGAGGAGAGCTGACCCCAACAGTCTTCGCAGACAGTAAGTTGGGATGGAGCCAGGGAGAAGAAGTCTATGTCTTGGATCAGTTGATTTTTACACCCAGAAAACGAGGATCTACTTCTGCGCAAGGTACAAATTTGCTTCATTTGTTCTGTTCTTATATTGAATACTTTTTAATACCCAGGCTTATGCTCCATCCCTCAGGATTATCACAAGTACACCACTGTGTACAATACTTTTTAATACCCAGGCTTATGCTCCATCCCTCAGGATTATCACTAGTACACCACTGTGTACAATACTTTTTAATACCCAGGCTTATGCTCCATCTCTCAGGATTATCACTAGTACACCACTGTGCACAATACTTTTTAATACCCAGGCTTATGTTCCATCCCTCAGGAGTATCACTAGTACACCACTGTGCACAATACTTTTTAATACCCAGGCTTATGCTCCATCCCTCAGGATTATCACTAGTACACCACTGTGTACTATACAATACTTTTTAATACCTAGGCTTATGCTCCATCCCTCAGGATTATCACAAGTACACCACTGTGTACAATACTTTTAATACCCAGGCTTATGCTCCATCCCTCAGGATTATCACTAGTACACCACTGTGTACTATACAATACTTTTTAATACCCAGGCTTATGCTCCATCCCTCAGGATTATCACAAGTACACCACTGTGTACTATACAATACTTTTTAATACCCAGGCTTATGCTCCATCCCTCAGGATTATCACTAGTACACCACTGTGTACTATACAATACTTTTTAATACCCAGGCTTATGCTCCATCCCTCAGGATTATCACAAGTACACCACTGTGTACAATACTTTTAATACCCAGGCTTATGCTCCATCCCTCAGGATTATCACTAGTACACCACTGTGTACTATACAATACTTTTTAATACCCAGGCTTATGCTCCATCCCTCAGGATTATCACAAGTACACCACTGTGTACAATACTTTTAATACCCAGGCTTATGCTCCATCCCTCAGGATTATCACTAGTACACCACTGTGTACTATACAATACTTTTTAATACCCAGGCTTATGCTCCATCCCTCAGGATTATCACAAGTACACCACTGTGTACAATACTTTTAATACCCAGGCTTATGCTCCATCCCTCAGGATTATCACTAGTACACCACTGTGTACTATACAATACTTTTTAATACCCAGGCTTATGCTCCATCCCTCAGGATTATCACTAGTACACCACTGTGTACTATACAATACTTTTTAATACCCAGGCTTATGCTCCATCCCTCAGGATTATCACAAGTACACCACTGTGTACAATACTTTTAATATCCAGGCTTATGCTCCATCCCTCAGGATTATCACTAGTACACCACTGTGTACTATACAATACTTTTTAATACCCAGGCTTATGCTCCATCCCTCAGGATTATCACAAGTACACCACTGTGTACAATACTTTTAATACCCAGGCTTATGCTCCATCCCTCAGGATTATCACTAGTACACCACTGTGTACTATACAATACTTTTTAATACCCAGGCTTATGCTCCATCCCTCAGGATTATCACTAGTACACCACTGTGTACTATACAATACTTTTTGATACCCAGGCTTATGCTCCATCCCTCAGGATTATCACAAGTACACCACTGTGTACAATACTTTTAATACCCAGGCTTATGCTCCATCCCTCAGGATTATCACTAGTACACCACTGTGTACTATACAATACTTTTTAATACCCAGGCTTATGCTCCATCCCTCAGGATTATCACAAGTACACCACTGTGTACAATACTTTTAATACCCAGGCTTATGCTCCATCCCTCAGGATTATCACTAGTACACCACTGTGTACTATACAATACTTTTTAATACCCAGGCTTATGCTCCATTCCTCAGGATTATCACTAGTACACCACTGTGTACTATACAATACTTTTTAATACCCAGGCTTATGCTCCATCCCTCAGGATTATCACTAGTGCACCACTGTGTACTATATAATACTTTTTAATACCCAGGCTTATGCTCCATCCCTCAGGATTATCACTAGTACACCACTGTGTACTATACAATACTTTTTAATACCCAGGCTTATGCTCCATCCCTCAGGATTATCACTAGTACACCACTGTGTACTATACAATACTTTTTAATACCCAGGCTTATGCTCCATCCCTCAGGATTATCACTAGCACACCACTGTGTACAATCATTTTTGAAGCATTAGATTTATTAGAAAAAAGTTCTTAATACGCCGTTGACCGTATTATTTCTTTAAAAAAATGTACAAGGTAAAATACTTTGACCTTTAATTTCATTAAAGCTTTGAACTGGTCGTCAAAAATATAACTTGTAATTTGAGAGGAAATTGAATACTTCAAAAGAATATTGAATAAATTCAACTGTTTCTGATTGGTTTCATTCAGAAAAAAAGACGAGTTATATCATAAAAACTAGACCAATAAATTAAAAGGGCTCATCCCACAAAACATCGTATTTATTTATTTAAAATAATGATACATCATAAACCAGTCCAGTGTGTGCAAATATATCAAACAATTTTAACGCGTATTTCATGATAAGGTTTTATCTTATTTTAAATTGTATTGTTATTTAGAAGAACACTTGCATGAAATCAATCAAGAATTCCACACAAAACATTTTATATAATTTATTTGGTGTTAACATAAGTTCTGTCCGTTTATTTTTCAAATTAAAAGATGAGTACCAAAAGTAAAACGAAATGGTAAAGATTATACGTCATTCGAAAGAAAATTTTCTGCTTTACAAGATATTGTATTTGCTTTTACGTTACGTATATTATTTTATTTGATTACAAGCCTTCAAAATGGAATGTCAAGTAGACAAAAGTGAGCATTTTCGACACCTCCTTCTGTTCGCGTTCAATCGAGGGAATAAAGCTGCCAAAGCTGCTCGCGATATTTAAATGTACGGTGAAGATGATATGAATGAAAGGACAGCTCGTCGATGGTTTTTGGGTTTCAAAGACGGTAATTTTGACCTGAAGGACATGGAGCGTTCCGGACGACCAGTGGACTTCGATGAGAACCGCTTAAACCATATTATTCATGAAGATCCCCTTGTACTTACATATGGCTGCGAGACATTGACGCTCACAGTAAAGAACACACAAAAGTTCCAGACCGCACAAAGGGGCATGCATTGATTTTTTATGTCTTCATTCCGCTTTATTTCATACATTGACACTCCACAAAATTTCCTTAGTGTACTCATCACCTCAGTATTAACATTTATCTTTCTTCTGTCAAATCCAAGTTTCACTTGCATAATTCAAGGTGAACGTGAATGACTTGATTAAAAAAAATACATTTTTAAAAGTATGGTATGCCAGAACGATGAAACATACGAGTATGTTATATAATATTATAAGCAAGTTATGGAACTCTGCTATTAAGAAAGTATTTTCTGTGCCGTGGAATGATCTGCTTTCTAGTATTAGGCCTCTGCCACACAGGTAGGAGCCTCGCTTGGTGCTTAGAGCTACGCTGCGAGCTAGGTGACATATCCTAGCGAACCAACGCACCGCATACTATCGCAATGCCCATACGTGACGATTAGTCACCTAGTGAGTCTCCTAGCGAACAGAAGTGTTGGTTAATTTGATTGTGTCACCAAGTGATTTTACAAGATGGAGGAAGTATTAATAACAGCTGTGTATAAAAAGGAGCCTTTGTGGAACCCATCGAGCAAATTATACAAAAATGTACCTGTAATAAAATCACTTTGGAATGAAGTTGCGCAGGAAGTAAATAAAGATAAGGTAAGTTGTAATGAAATTTGTTAGTTTTGAGAGTGGCATCGTTTGTTGACTCAACCGCTCCCAAATGTCAAATGAATTTGTGCGAAGCACTTTGGTGTGGCCAAGCATGAAGTCACCTAGTCTATTAGTCACGTAGCATTTAGCGAAGCACTTTAGCGTGGCCTTAACCTTAGAGATATGGGTGGTATGTGCGTCTATGAGTCAAAATTTATATGAGTAGGTTCAAGTCGAGAGTTTGATCGCCTTGAGGAGAGTTTATTTTCTAAACGGCACTATATAAAAATTATTATTTTCTTCTTCTTCTTCCTATGTATACGTAAATTTATAGCAAAGTCTTAATAATACTCAGCTTTATGTGTAATATAAACTGTTTAGTGAGGAATTATTATTTTTCCTTTCTTCGATAAACGTTGTCAAGGGATTGTGCGATTCATTATTGCGTTTTTAATTAACAAAAGTTGGGAAAAGTTTCCAAACGACAAATTTCCAAGGATTATCTGGGGAATGTCGACATCAATTAGTGGCACAATCGTTCATTTCGGGAAGTGTGCAAATATCGATCGAACGGCGGCGACAGTGGCATGGTTTAAATTAGACATTAGCTGGTTTAAATTAAACTTTTGCTCGATTCATAATCATAATAAAAACGTGGTTTAATCGGCAACACTTTAAAAAGTTTAAAAAGTTAGTAGAATAAGTTTAAACCGCTCGTTTAAAGATTTAACCCTACAATGCGCGATTTTTTTTATTTCAAAAATAAAAATATATTTATGCATTAAATACTCGTATGTACGAGTACTTGAACATGAAAAATACAATAAAACATTTTTTTTTATTTTTATATATTTATATTTAAAAAAAAAAGAGTAAGGTTCATATATGAATCACTGCGCATTTGTGTTACAAGTTAATTATATGATACGAAGCATATCCAGAAAGTAAGTGTACTGATTTTTTGTAGGTTACATTTTTTTTTATTTAAACAATAAAATTACGTGGTTACCGTAGTACATATGTAAGCTGTTTTTCGACATAGTCGCCATTCCTCTCAATGCAGGTGGTGAAGCGGGGTATCAATTTTTTGATGCCTTCCTCGAAGTAGTTTCCCGCCAACCCCTCCCCGTCCACTTCTCCACCTCCTCCTTTAGCTCCTCGTCGGTTGAAAACCTTTTTCCACCCATGTACAGCTTCAGGGAGGTAAAGAGATAGTAATCTGAAGGTGCTAGGTCAGGGGAATGCGCGGGATGGTTCAGAACATCCCATTTAAACGAGGCGAGCAGTTCCTTCGTGGCGTTGGCCGTGTGTGGTCTGGCATTGTCATGCAGCAGGCAGACTCCCTTTGTCAGCATGCCTCTCCTCTTGTTCTGAATCGCCCTCCGCATTTTTTTTAGGGTCTCACAGTATCTTGCAGAGTTGATGGTCTCTCCTTGAGGCATATATTCAATTAAAATTATGCCTTGACAGTCCCAAAACACGGATGCCATGATTTTCTTGGCTAAAATTGGGGTTTTGAACTTTTTGGCGGAGGGTGAAGAGGTGTGACGCCACTGTTGAGACTGCCTTTTGGTTTCAGGCGTGTAGTGTGCAACCCAAGTTTCATCTCCAGTAACGATGGAGCGGAGAAATTCATCTCCATGGAGTTTGCAGCGCCTCAAAAACTCTTGCCTTTTTACAAAATTTCGCACTTGGCGGGAGATTGGGTAGACATTTTTCACAAAACGTGTTGTCGCGTCGACACTTCTCAACATACTGACCTCGAACCGGTCTCGTTGCGGAAGGGAAGGGTCAGGCTACACGGAAGTGTAGCCAACATGTCGAAAATAAAATCCAACCGGTCGTGAGAGCCTCAGTACACTTACTTTCTGGATACGCCTAGTATTTTACTTCACTTATTTTACACACATGTGCTAAAGAATAAAAGAAAAAAATAAGATTACCTTGATCACCAATAATAAAGTAATTTGATTTCTAACTGGAACAAATCACAAAGTCATCTACGCTCAACAAGTCAAACTTCAACTACCAAATTGACCGGTAAAACAGTTTTCTATTAAACCTATGTGGTTTTAAAGCATGGAGATTATTGTATCACATTTGTAACAGCGCATGAGTCGTTGTTTATACCACTCAACACAAAAATATTTAGAATAACTTTGGTTGATTCATATGTGCATCATTTCGCACTGTAGGGTTAACAGATATTAGCGCACGTGGCTGTTATTATTTGTGCCCGTTGCCCTCAATTTCGAAAATGAATATGACTAGCAATATATTTCTCTATGCAACGTCTCCTGAAATGATAAGTAAAATTCTTCTTGTTTACAGCACAGACGGACGCTTCTCAATTTTGAGGTCTTCAATAATCGATCGTTTGTTTCTTCTGCCAGTTTATGAAATGCACAAAAGCTGCTTTCAACACCACACCTGAAAAACATCAATTATCTGTATATTGCGCGCTTTAAGTACACAAGTCTCCGCGTCACGTAAAAAATAAGAAAACCAGTCTTTTCTAAACGATTTTTAGTTTTTAAGTATTCTTCGATCCCTTCAGCTCACATCCAGGCAGTTTATCGCTACCTTGGTTGTCTGATTTTTTGCGCATTATCTCCTCATCGCAACAACCCTTTTCAGTAATCGAAAAGCAAGTTAACCTTTCCCTTCCGGTGCTAAAAAAATGTATTCAATACACATGTAAAAATGAGCGATTTAAAATCGAAAAAAAAGAATATTTATAGCCAATCGATTAAATTAAATAAATTTGAAGTCAAAAGTGATATTAATTAAAATTTTATTGCTGAAAACATGAAAAAAAAAAAACATCAACCTAAGGTCACAAAACGGGCTCAGAGTCCACCTCGTATGGATGCCCGCGAGCTATTGAGACGGGATTCGGAACACTAACACTGTGTATGTTTTATATACGAGTACCTCGAAGGAAGAAACAACTGCGAACCGAGATTCTATTTCTTGCGTTCCGAAGTAGAGTGAGAGTGAGACGTGAATAGCGTCGCTTCCTCACCCATAGCGGTTTTTAGAATGAATGTACCTACATCACACACTGGCACACGTTTGATTGTATTAGTGAATTTATTCCCGATTTCACAAAATAACTCCTGATGTGCCCGATAAGTGCTAATTATTATTAATATTATTTTTTCATTCGATGTGTAAATGTATTACGGAGGAATACCGAAAATCTGAAGCCAGTATTTATTATATTTATAGAGATATTAAAGTTTTTAGAAGCAATGTGTACTAGTTACACATCATAGGGAAAGAAGGGTTAACAAACATATTCCAAGTTAGTTTATCATTTCTTGCTGTTGTGCTTCGATGCTCGATCAACATAAGTTTGGTATTACTATTATCAACGTACTAGCCGAGCATTTCACTCACCGATTCTTCATTAGATTATATCAACAAATATCAACAAATTGATGACAGATATCAAGAAATGTCAACAAATATGATATCAATATCAACAAATATGATATCAATATATATGATATCAATATCAACAAATATGATATCAATATCAAATATGATATGAATATAAATATGATATCAATATCAACAAATATGATATCGATATCAACAAATATGGTATCGATATAAATATGATATCAATATCAACAAATATGATATCAATATCAACAAATATGATATCAATATATATGATATCAATATCAACAAATATGATATCAATATCAAATATGATATGAATATAAATATGATATCAATATCAACAAATATGATATCGATATCAACAAATATGGTATCGATATAAATATGATATCAATATCAACAAATATGATATCAATATCAACAAATATGATATCAAATATCAACAAATATGATATCAATATCAACAAATATGATGATATCAACAAATTTGTGACAGATATCAACAAATATCAACAAATTAAATATCAACAAATTGATGATATCAACAAATTTACTATTAAAGTACTAGCCGAGCATTTCACTCACCGGTTCTAAGCTGATATACTCGTATACTTATACAAGTGCCTTTTCACTAGATTATATCAACAAATCGTAAGATGATTTCTCTTACTCCTGTTGTTATTCCGCCAATCCACTTATCTAATGTTTTCTGAATGATATATGTTTCTGAGATAAAATGCATCCCTGTCGCACTCCTCTTTCTACTTTAACGGTTTCGAGATTGTATCCTTGATGTTTTGCGTTTGTCTCTCGTCACAATGATCTGGCTGTTAAATCGGGAGTACAGAACAAAGAAGGTTGTCTATAAGGCCTGCGGACAGATAGCAATTTACATCCTTACTCCAGTAGTTTTAAATCTGCTGCTCGATTAAGACGGCTGAAAACAATCGGATGTATCTGGTGTACAACATTTTTCAAATACATGTCTGAAATATGTACATTCGAAAAAAAGTACAACTTTTGAGATCGATTTCTTCTTCATTTAATTAATTTATTGTTCCAAATAGAGCCAATTGGGTAGGGTATTATGATAGAGCTTTTGCTGTTGAAGGTCCTGTGGCGTGGAATAGTCTACCTCTAAGTGTTTGAGATATATAGTAGAGGGCTTGTGTAGCTTTAGAAAGCACGAAACTCTTTTCGGGAGTCCTATCAAAATGTATGATTATATATGAACACGACGACGACCTCCGTGACTGAGTTGTTAAGACACCTGCCTCCCAGCCCATGGTTTTTGGGTTCAAATCCCGCTGGAATCCAGATTTTTTAAAAAGGATTCCAGTCAGCCTGTCGCTTTAGTCCTTTTTAACAGCTTTCTTTTGGATGGTTGGAAGAGATTTCCACGTGGCAATAAGCCCACCAGGTTATACTGTATGCAACGAAAATGTAATACAATACAACACCTAAAGACAAATGCATAAATATCACGTATCGGAAGATCTTCAAAGGTTTCTTTGAAGTTCGTTTTCCTTTGGTAAGTTTTCTATGGTTTTCTTACCAAATAATTAAGTAACCAAGGGTTGGCTCACGTGGTACATACACTGGGTTTAATGGGAGGACAACAAGCTAAAGGCAACAAACCCAGATTCATATAAATTCAGTGTCCACTTTAAATTACACGTTTTTATGTAACCGTGTTTCTCGTTTTAATATATTACCCGTGTATTCATACAATTACTTGTCGTGTTGATAAATAAATACAGATGAACCATAATAATTCTTATTCTACCGAATATTTTTTACAAAATGTGCGAATATAAAATTTGGACATGAAATGAAGCAGTGACCGCACCAGCTCGACCCATTCATATGGAGATGTCATGAACAGCGAGAAAAACTATTCAGCAGAGCGGGAAAAGGGCGGAACATGGAAAATGTGGCGCTTTTCTGGCTGTGAACTGTACACGTAAATAATATCCTAAACCAGTGGCGACCGGTGCCTACTTACTATAGGCAAAATTTTAACATTACTTTTGACTAGTCGTATTTTTGTATAATCTTTATTTACTATTATTACAAAGTCTAATATAGTAATTTGTTTTATCAAACACTGGTTATTCCAATTGTTGTAACGGTATAACCCTACTGGTTTCAAGGCTTTCACCTCATCATCAGGGGAGCACAAATAAGAGTATTGTTTGTGCTCCTCTGATGACGAGGTGAAAGCCTTGAAACCGGAAGGGTTATACCGTTACAAAAAGTGGAATAAACAGTGTTTGATAAAACAAATTACAATGTATTTAAACATCCACAATGTTAATTCCTTAACAATTAATAATATATAAAGAATAATAAGTAAATTATACGACAGATGCAAAGAGAAAGATCTGAGAATGAATGTTGCAAAATCGGATGGCGTTTAGCGATAGGAGATGTTAATGAGGCACTAAAACATCAATACTCGAACCGGATAACATCAAAATCTGCTAGGATGATAGTCCACAATAGTATTTTAGTACCAAAAATGTATGGTGGTTAAACGTGGACGTCGAATAATACTTAATGGAGCCATACACGCTATAAAAATGCGTGTACTGAAAACGTATGACAGATTAAGATAATGTATGACAGATTACTATAATGTATGACAGAACGTATGAAGATAATGTATGACATATTACGATAATGTATGACAGAGCATATGAAGATAATGTATGACAGATTACAATAATGTATGACAGAACGTATGAAGATAATGTATGACATATTATGATAATGTATGACAGAACGTATGAAGATAATATATGACAGATTACGATAATGTATGACAGAACGTATGAAGATAATGTATGACACATTACGATAATGTATGACAGAACGTATGAAGATAATGTATGACATATTACGATAATGTATGACAGAACGTATGACAGATTACGAAAACAGAAAAAAATATTTTAACTGTAAGAGAACAAGTATTTATATACGATATGAGTCACAGTGACTATAAGAATAATTTTAAGAAGACGTTGGCCTGGATAGATATCTAGAAATGGACTGGATTTGGTTCGTATCTGGTATACAGTTCAGAAAGGTGTACTGCGCGAAAGCGATACGAAATTATCGTTTCGCTTCCGTGTCGTTTTCGTTTCGCTTCTGCGTCTCTGTGTGCTAGAGGCTTTATATGTAATAAATACTCATACGTTTCACGGCTGACAACCGACTACTGCGAAATAAGAGTTCTTGATGTGACAGGCGCTAAATATAATATTTTTGGCGAAATATGCTTGGATGGCGGGATTATCTGTCATAAATATATATAAGAACATGGGAAAACATCAAATAAAATTTTGTAATTTATTTTTATCAAACACTGTTTATTCCACTTTTTTGAGACGGTTTAACCCTACCGGTTTCAAGGCTTTCACCTCATCTTCAGGGGAGCACAAACAAGACGTGAAAATGCTGTTCGAACTGGTACCGATATGCACGATTCAACGGTTGGGGGCTGAGGGGTGAGGGAGGCATGGGACGATTTCGGCCAAGTCACCGTGAAAATCATACTTTTTCTATCGATGATGCCAAATTCTTACATATCAGTAGTAACGGAAATAAATTGGACAGATTAGAGGCCCTAGAAATTTGTAAGTCAGTACATCAATCCGAACATCTGTTGAACAGTTATATCCCAAAAATCTCTCCGCTCTTGCCCAAAATCGTCCCATGCCTCCCTCACCCCTCAGCTCCCAACCGTTGAAGCGTGTATATCGGTACCAGTTTGATCAGCATTTAGTCTTGTTTGTGCTCCCCTGAAGATGAGGCGAAAGCCTTGAAACCGGTAGGGGTTTTTTTTTTTTTACCTGACGAGTTTATTGGCATGTGGCAATCTCTTACAACCAACCGGAAAGATGTTTATATAGGCCCTAAGTGTTAACCAGACTGGAATCCTATTTAAAAAAATCTGGTTTCCAGCGGGGATCGAACCTCCGGATCGGCAGACATGTGTCTTACCACCAGGCCGCGGAGGTCGTCATACCGTTTCAGAAAAGTGGAATAAACAGTGCTTGATAAAAATAAATTACAATGTCTTTAACCCTGAGAGTTTTTATCTAGTGCCGAGATATATTTACGATTCGGACGTTCGTGATAAATATTTATTTTAAACAACAAAAAAACCAACAAAATATATTTTTACAACATAAATATATTTTAGAATATGTACCCTTGTATTCTAAATGAATAATATTCATTTAGAATACAAGGGTAGAACAAATTTCTTCCACTGCTATAGCAATGCGCCGATCTCTCAGGGTGAAACCTCCACAACGTTAATCCCTTAACTATAAACAACATATCAAATATAATTAATGAATTTCCAATATGATAATGCAATGTACGCATCAGATTTGAAATTACAATATTGCGACGCAAATATACTTTTGTGGAAATTGCAATTTTATTGGGAAATGTCGCATCCATCACAGAATGATGCAATGTCAGTTTGAAGGGGTATTCATTTCCACTTTATTTTCAAAGCAAATAGTTAACTTCTTCATAAATTATTTTTATATGGCACGGGAGCTCGTAAAATATACAATTATATTTTCAATATTCAAACAAAATATTTAATATGATATTTTTGTTTATTTTTATCTATTATATAATTGGATATTTATATGCAAAAAAGACACAACTCACTATTTACATATTTTGAGACGGATGTCTCTCTCCGTGGCTGCAGTCCTAAGACTGGTTTGCAGCAATTTCAACTCTTCTCCATTCCTCCCTGTCCTGTGCGGCTCTTTTTAAATCTGTATATGTTGAGCAGCGCACGTCCGCCAACAGGTCCTCCAGGTACTCTCGGCGTGGGCGTCCCCTAGAGTTTGTCCCCTCGGTCATACCCTCCATTATGGCATGCAAGAGGCCCTCTTGTCGTATTATATGACCGATCCATCTTGCACGCCTTTCGGACAGGAAAAAGTCCTAACTTACAAAAAACGTTTCTTGTATTTAAAATATCAAATAAGCAAAGATGGAAGTGCTAAAATATCAAGACAGTTAATCCTTCCTGTCCTGTGATGTGTAACTAATACACATTGCTTCTAAAAACTTTAATATCTCTATAAATATAATAAATACTGGGTTCATTTTTTAGGTATTCCTCCGTAATACATTTACGCATTGAATAAAAAAATAATATAAATAATAATTAGCACTTATCGGCCACATCAGAGATATTTTGTGAAAATCGGGAATACATTCAGCAATACAATCAAACGTGTGCCAGTGTGTGATGTAGGTATATTCATTATAAAAATCCGTATGGGTGAGGAAGCGAAACTATTCACGTCTCACTCTCACTCTACTTCGGTTATATGGGAACGCAAATAATAGAATCTTAGTTCGGTCGCTTCTCTCCTTTAGTAGCCAGCCGGCTTTCGTTTCGAGGTGGTCGTCTCGCCCGTTTCGTGAACGTCGGCCGATGTTTTTTTTAATGTTTTCAGTAATTAAATTTCAATTATTATCACTTTTGTCTTCAAATTTAATTAATTTATTAATTTAAGCGATTGGCTATGAATACTGTTATTTTTCCGATTTAAAATCGCTCATTTTTACATGTGTATTGAATACACAGCACCGGAACGCAAGGATTATTTAAGCACAGTAAGGGAAAGTTTAAATAAGTATTTCATAGTTAACAAACATACATATAAACCATCATGACGTTTCCCTGCTGGGGTAAGCAGAGAGGTCAGAGCGCCAGACTTTCTTATTTCGCCTCTTCCACATCTATAGACATTCACGTGGAGCCCTCTACGATTTCTCCTACTTCTTATATTTCCTTTGAAAATGATCCATTTAACGATAATGTACGTTTGAAACGCGAGTTCTCAATACTTGAATATATTTGTTACTTCGAAAATATAATTGCGTACATATGCTTACAAGTTTTTACATATTTTTTCTTGTTTTTTTTTATTTTTGGAGAAAATGGATCGTAAATTTGGGGCAAATGTTGATTTTAGTTGCGCTATAGATGAACTTCGCTACGTTCGTCCATAACAAAATGTCCGTGTTTTGCACGGCATCAAAGTTTATTCATAACTTTTCTAATATGTTATAAATTGGCGTTTGAGATCAATTGTACGAAATATAAAAGGAAAAATATATGTATATATTCTTAAAAACAATAAAACATTGCCATTGTAAGACCTCGTTAAACACTTGACAGTCAAATGTCAAAACTATAAAATCTTCTCTCGTTACTATTATATTCTTCATTCAACATTAATTACACCAGGACGTGAATAAAAAGAAATTGTTTCAAATTGATACATTAATTAGGCTCGAACATTATTTTATTGCTAAAATAGAAAAAAATAATGCGACATCTGTTATGACAAATCATAATTATCGTATTTATTATAGACATTAATGTGGCATTGGGGCGACATCTATACACGGGCAAAAGGTGGACATGATAAGGTTCGCTGACGATATTGCTATGGTTGCTGAAAGTAAAGAGGAACTACAAGAGGCCTTAACAACTATGGAAAGCATTCTTCAAAATAACTACAGTATGAAGATAAATAAAGACAAAACAAAGCTGCTGACTGTAGGCCGAGTGCAGCACCAGATGAGAATAGTGATGTCGGGTAAACCACTAAAGAACACCGAGGAGTTTGTCTACCTCGGGAGCAAAATAACATGGGACGGTCGGTCCAAGAGCGAGGTCGACAGCCGTATACATCAGGCTAGACTTGCATTTAATAAAAGGTCGAAAATAATAGAATCAAATAATATAGACCTAAAACTGAGAATACTCCTCATCAAGACCTATTGTATGGAGTATCTTGATGTACGGCTGCGAGACATGGTGCCTATCCGAAAGAGATAGACGAAGACTAGAGGCTTTTGAGATGTGGTCCTATAGAAGACTATTAGGAATTTCCTGGAGAGACCGCATCACAAATGAAGAGGTTCTCCAACGAATCGAAGGAGGAAGGCACCTGCTCAGGATCCTGTCCGAAAGGCGTGCAGGATGGATCGGTCATATAATACGACAAGAGGGCCTCTTGCATGCCATAATGGAGGGTATGACCGAGGGGACAAACTCTAGGGGACGCCCACGCCGAGAGTACCTGGAGGACCTGTTGGTGGACGTGCGCTGCTCAACATATACAGACTTAAAAAGAGCCGCACAGGACAGGGGTAATGGAGGAGAAGAGTTCAAATTGCTGCAAACCAGTCTTAGGACTGCAACCACGGAAGGAAGGGGCGACATCTGTTTTTAGATTTTAAATAATTTTTCATCTCGGACGAACTTCAGAAGATAGATTTGGGTAATTATTATTATAACATGGAAGAATACTTAGGCGTATAGATCGTTCAGCCAGAATAGTCATTTTTCAATAGTGTGAGTAACGGTGCGTTTACAAAACTTGTCACTTTATTTTTTTAATGAAGTGAAAAAGCAAAAAAATTGTATTTAATATTCAAACATTGAAATTAACACACACGTATTGTAAATTAAAAATGCTGTCAGCTTAAATTGTAACAATCATAAAAATAAAATGAAAGTAAGTTTATTTAATATATTAATTGTTTTGGCATGGCAGATTCTAGGAAACATTAAATAACAATAATGGAATTTTTCAAGATTAAAAATAAATATAAGTACAAGTATTATAAAGTAGAAATGTTCGTTAGCTTTAATAAGATTTATAGCACATAAAAATACAATTATTATTGTATGTACATAAGATTATTTAACATATTAATGTATCATAATTAAAATGCCAAATAATAAAGTTTTAAAATAATAGTGGATGGAGTGATACTAAATTCTAGGAAACTTTAAGTTATAACAAAGTACATTCTAAGCTTTCGAAAAAATATTAATTATACATTACATTATACAAAAAACGCACTCCTAATTTCGACATGGTAGTGTTTTTCTAATCACCGAGTATTTTAACAACCATACAAACGTGCGCTCTGCGCGAAACAATCGTGTGGCATTCTAAAACCAATACCACTACATAAGTTGTGTAATACAGAGAGTGTTACTCACACTACGAGTATTGCAAAATGACTATTCTGGCTGAATGATCTATATTAATCTCATAGCGCGTCACTAAGTATTATATTTAGCCATGCCATTAGTTCTGGAAGTTGGTACATAAAATATAGGATGATTTCTTACGCGGTACTAATAATCGGGGACATCAAAACTGTCATTTTTCTTTACGGTTGTAATTAAAAAATAACGCGATGTAATTTTAAGGCTTAAGCCTTCATGTCTCGATGCTTCTAAAGGGTCTTTCAAATTGAGGGTTTTTTTTAATTCAATTTTAAAAAATTCTAGAATAAAAACACAATTTGCATTGATTTCAAAAAACTTTTTATCGGTCATTGAATTATAATGTATGACAGTTAAACACAAAAAAAACAATATCAGCCAAATGTCCACCTCTTGCAGCTCCACAGATGTCCACTCTTTTGTCAAAATTTTCGATGACATTTTAGCATAATTGCGGTTCTAACTCAACAATAACGTGAATAATTTCGTCCTTCAGCTCAGGAATTGATCGGGGGTCATTTTTATTGACCTGGCTTTTCACGTAATCCAAGAGAAAATAGTCCAACGGTGTCAGATCACATGATCTTGGTGGGCAATTAACATCACCGTTTCCGGAGATTAAAATGCATACAATAATTCAACAATTTGAACGTGTTGTTGTATTGTATACGACTCCATTTTTATAAATGTCATACATTACACTTCTCAAATGTCACAAGACCCAGGCAAGTTCGCGACGCCATCTGTGTTTTATCCAAGAATTTAAAAAACCGCTCAATTTGAAAGACCCTTTACATATTATTGCATACCGTCAAAAGTTCAATATTGCGTGCATATTTTGAATAATACCCCCAGTTTAATGCCATAAATATCAGAAAAAATAAGAATATTCATAGCCAATCGGTTAAATTAATTAAATTTGAAGTCAAAAGTGATAAAAATTGAAATTTAATTGCTGAAAACATGAAAAAAAAACATCGGACGACGTTCACAAAACGGGCGAAGCGACCACCTCGAACGGAAGCCCGCTGGCTACTAAGCCAGATAAGCGAGCGAACTGAGATTCTATGTCTCGCATTCCCATATACCAAAGTAGAGTGAAAGTGAGACGTGAATAGTTTCGCTTCCTCACCCATACGGATTTTTATAATGAATATACCTACATCACACACTGGCACACGTTTGATTGTATTGCTGAATTTATTCCCGATTTTCACAAAATGTCTCTGATGTGGCCGATAAGTGCTAATAATTATTAATATTATTTTTTCATTCAATGCGTAAATGTATTACGGAGGAATACCTAGAATCTGAAGCCAGTATTTATTATATTTATAGAGATATTAAAGTTTTTAGAAGCAATGTGTACTAGTTATACGTGACAGGACAGGAAGGGTTAAACACCTTTTCGGTTGGTTTGAATAAATTGACTCATGACAAAAACCTGTAAGGTTACCTTGTATACAACAAAGTGTAAAACAATACAATTAAATCTGCAATCCCCGAATTGTATATGTTGATATGTGGGTACATTTTGTATTCACTATATTGACAATACTCTGTGCCACAATGATCTGAATATATTTTGTACAGTGTTGTTACAAGTTTGTCTTGCCCTATATAAGAGCGAACCATGTATCACTTGTGTCCCGCATTAAATAAACTTAACAGTATAACACTCTCGTATTCTATTACACTTTCGCGTATTACATTTCGTTAGCGAGTTGGATTCCAGTCAGCAGCCTCAGTATTTTCTTAAGGGTTTTAATTTGGTTTTCACTTGATTTTTCCTCACAAAAGATTTGAAAAATTTTATGCGAACCTTTTTTTTTAATAATATGAAATATGTGTAGAATTCCGACGTATGTTACACAGAATCGCAGTACAAGAAAGACCAATTAAATTAGACCAACACATAAAAACAACAAGCCAAAAAGGTAAAACCCAATTTGTATAATAAATACATCATGTATGCATTATAATATATCAAAAAAAATAAACTCCATAAAAATATATCAAACGACCTTTGCGGCCTGATTAGAAAGTCGTGAAGTCGAAACCGGAGGTTGCAGATTCAATGCTCCTTGGTGGTCATTTTTTTTTTTAGATTTCGCTTAATTTGCTTAAAAAACTTTACGGTTGGTTGAAAGAGATTGCCATATGAAAAAACACCAGGTTTTATTAAATCAACGAAAGTGTAATACAATTTAATCACAAAATTAATATTTTAATGTCTTGATATTTTTGCACCATCCTTTTTATTTATTTATTTAACACTTTTATTGCAATACACTCTGGCTGGTTTATTGCCAGGCGGCAATCTCTTCCAACCAACTAGACAAAAGTAAATGAAGCAAGTTACGTGGTCGCATTAATCATTCAAATGACTATCCATATCCCCACGAAATCCATAAACATATGTTATGTGTGAGCACATGCCCACGAACCCCACAAAGACGGACAATCACCCGAACATTATTTTTCATATATAGTGAGATATCATCAATCAAAAGGAAAGGAAGGGATGGTGGAGAGGAAAGGAAAAGAAAAATCAGGAATGAAACTTTTAGATATTTAAACAAAAATATTTCTTTGTGGGTTGATATATTTTTTGCATATATACGTCAGATGTAGGTTGGGTATTTTTAGCATATCCACATCAGAAGGATTGAATATCGAATAAGTTAGAAGGTCGTATGTCCCATACGGAGATCGCGCGCAAGGTCAAAGGGGCACAGCGTGGGGCTAAGGGTTGAATATTGAATTAGAAACAATTAATAACATCCACAATGGCTGAAAGTGGAATTTTCTGAAATCACTTAAATAAGGGCGCGTTCAAACGTGTTGAAATATTCAACACGTGAAAACCTGTTCAAAATTTTTTAATTTATTTAAAAGATCCTTTTGAATAAATTGAAATTTCAAAAGGATCTTTTAAATAAATTATAAATTAACTTTTTTTTTAATTAGTGAGGATTTATTTTAATTTTATTCTTTAGACCTTTAGTGCCAGTAAAGTTAATGCCAGTAAAGTTAAAAGGAAAAGTATACCAAACGATTGTCAGACCCACACTCCTCTATGGCTCCCAATGCTGGACGATGTATAACTCTTACTCTAGGCAACTAGAAACTGTTGAAATGCGCATGCTAAGATGGTCAGCTGGTGTGTCCCTAAGAGACAAAATAAAAAGCTCACGCATCCGTGGAAGCCTAGGTGTTACAGACATCAACAGCAAGATGGAGGAGAGGCGATTGAGATGGTACGGGCATGTTGGACGCAGAGCACCCGATCACATTGTGAACCAGGCAATCTCCATGGATCTTCCTCGAATAACAACCTGAGGAAGACCAAAGAATTCATGGGTGGTGCAAAAAGATAGCCTGATGCAGAGGCACAGCTTGGGGGACGTAGTCCGGGACAGAAGAGCATACAACCTGAGGACGAGGAGAGCTGACCCCAATAGTCTTCGCAGACAGTGAGTTGGGATGGAGCCAGGGAGAAGAAGACCTTTAGTGCGACAGTAAAAGCATAAACATGTATTGAGATACGAGTATACCTTAAAATTTATTTACAAACTAAAACGCCAAATTGTTCTTAATGACATAAAACACTTGACAGATAATACAAACAAACATACCATCACGCCGTCTCCCTATCGAGACAGGTAGAAAGGAGAGAGCGCCAGACTTTCCTATCGTGGCACAGACCTTTTGCCTGTTCAACACCTTATCATAGAGCTCCAACGATTCCTCTGACTTTTTACGTTTTTTAAATATCGTCCACTTGATCTAACCATACTTTACTTGATTTCCCTTTACCACGCCTTTCATTCCCATTAGGAATTTATATTTGTTTTATTAGTATTTCTTCATTCATTCGTTCCACGTGTCCCAACCAACTCAGAATAATCTTCTTCATCTTACTCAACACAACCTTAAGTTTACACTGACAGATAATAGATTTTCTGGTCGTTATATTATCATGAAACGTATGACAATCCGACATTACTTTGAGTGTTTAACCCTTCCTTCCCTGTGATGTGTAACTAGTACAAATTGCTTCTAAAAACTTTAATATCTCTATAAATATAATAAATACTGGGTTCAGATTTTAGGTATTCCTCCGTAATACATTTACGCATTGAATGAAAAAAATTATATTCATAATAATTAGTACTTATCGGCCACATCAGAGATATTTTATGAAAATCGGGAAGAAATTCACCAATACAATCAAACGTGTGCCAGTGTGTGACGTAGGTATATTCATTCTAAAAAAACTGCTATGGGTGAGGAAACGACGCTATTCACGTCTCACTCTCACTCTACTTCGGTATATGGAAACGCAACAAATTGTATCTCAGTTCGTTCGCTTATCTCGCTTTAGTAGCTTTCGGGCAGCCATTTGAGATAGTCACATCGCCCGTTTTGTGAACATCCGGCCGATGTTTTTTTCGTGTTTTCAGCAATTAAATTTCAATTATCACTTTTGACTTCAAATTTAATTAATTTAAGCGATTGGCTATGAATATTCTTATTTTTCCGATTTTAAATCGCTCATTTTTGCACGTGTATTGAATGCACAGCACCGGAACGCGCAGATTTTTTTTTAGCACATGAAGGCAAAGGTTAAACGCATGTATGACTTTTATAGTTAAATGAAATGAAGACGATTTAAGGGATATTATATCAGAGCTATACGAGAGATATATAGCAAAGGGGTTGAAAATTAATGTAGCAAAATCAAAAGTTATTGTTATAGAAATAGTTGTGGTAAGAAATGTTTGCGATGTATGAGTTGACTCAGAGAAACTAGAGCAAGTTGATTAGCTATGTTATCGGGGCAGTAACATATGCATACGTGGAATGGACGGGTTGAAAAGAACATAGAAAGAAGGGAAGCGACAGGGAACAAAGTAAACGGAGCACTTAATAACGACAACCGCGCTTTATCAACAATAGCAAAAAATTCAATACACTATAGTGTTGTAATTTGTTTTATCAAACACTGTTTATTCCATTTTTTGTAACGGTATAACCCTACCGGTTTCAAGGCTTTCACCTCATAATCAGGGGAGCACAAACAAGATTGAATTATGTTCGAACTGACACCGACATACACACTCTTCTAACAGTAAACATTTCGGTTGGGGACTGGCGGCTGGGGGATGCATGGGACAACCTCGGCGAGCAGCGGAGAGATTCTTGGTATATATGTGTTTGCCAGATGTTCACCTTGATGCACTGACTTAGAAATTTTTAGGGTCTCTAATCTGTCCAATTTATTTCCGTTACTACTGATATGTAAGAATTTGGCATCATCGATAGAAAAAGGATGGTTTTCACGGTGACAATGATTAGCCATTTCAGAATAAATTAGAGGATTTGTTAAGGCGGATTTGTGTTCACGAAATCTCTTCAAAGGATCTTCCTGTCTTTCCTATATATATTATACATTATCACAGTCAGCACATACAAGTTTATACACACCACTGTTGAAAAGTATTCCATTTTTGCCTTTCCCGTTAAATAAGAGTTTCCGAATATTAAAATTAGTGTAAAAAGCTGACTTTATGTGACTTGGTTTTTTTTTTTATTATTTCGTATATGTTTTTTTATAAATAGGACTTTGACTAAAAGATCATATATAGTATTTAACGACACCTATGATAAAGGCATATCTATAAATGGAGCAAAGTGTGTGTTTTGATAAAACAAATTACAATGTCTTTAAACTTCCACTATGTTAATGCCTTAACGTTAAATAATATACAAAATAGAGTGTTGGTATTCACTTTGATATATGGAAGGGAAACTTGGACTTGGTAGATGAAGGATAAAAGTAAGATAAATACTGTTGATGAAAGAAGACATAAGAAATGAATAAAATTAATGTTTTAAATAAGGTTAAAAAAGGTGCTTTGAGATGGTTTGGACATGTGAAGATAAGAAATAACAAAAGAATGACGCGAGTATACAAGTAAGAAGTGCAAGATGTAAGTGGAGAGATCAGAGAAAACTTAGCTGGAACAAATAGACCAGATTTAGAAAGAAGATTAAGTAAGAAGTGTGAATAAGAGAAGATTGTGAATGACGAAATGTATGAATGTAGAGGAGGTGAAAGTTGTGTGCTTGGATAGAAAAGTTTGGAGATTTGTAATCTCGGCCTATCTCGCAAGGGACACGGCGTGATTATACGAGGCGTATCTAGAAAGTAAGTGTACTGAGGCTCTCACGACCGGATGGATTTTATTTTCGACATGCTGGCTACATTTCCGTGTAGCCTGACCCTTCCCCTCCGCAACGAGACCGGTTTGAAGTCAGTACGTTGAGAAGTGTCGACGCGACAACACGTTTCGTGAAAAATGTCAAACCAATCTCCCGCCAAGTGCGAAATTTTGTAAAAAGGCAAGAGTTTTTGAGGCGCTGCAAACTCCATGGAGATGAATTTATCCGCTCCATCGTTACTGGAGATGAAACTTGGGTTGCACACTACACGCCTGCAACCAAAAGGCAGTCTCAACAGTGGCGTCACACCTCTTCACCCTCCGCCAAAAAGTTCAAAACCACAATTTCAGCCAAGAAAATCATGGCATCCGTGTTTGGGACTGTCAAGGCATAATTTTAATTGAATATATGCCTCAAGGGGAGACCATCAACTCTGCAAGATACTGTGAGACCCTAAAAAATTGCGGAGGGCGATTCAGAACAAGAGGAGAGGCATGCTGACAAAGGGAGTCTGCCTGCTGCACGACAATGCAAGACCACTTACGGCCAACGCCACAAAGGAACTGCTCGCCTCGTTTAAATGGGATGTCCTGAACCATCCCACGCATTCCTTTAACCGAGCACCTTCAGATTACTATCTATTTACCTCAAGCTGCACATGGGTGGAAAAAGGTTTTCAACCGACGAGGAGGTAAAGGAGGAGGTGGAGAAGTGGACGGAGGGGTTGGCGGGAAACTACTTCGAGGAAGGCATCAAAAAGTTGATACCCCGCTTCACCACCTGCATTGAGAGGAATGGCGACTATGTCGAAAAATAGCTTACATATGTACTATGGTAACCACGTAATTTTTTTGTTTAAATAAAAAAAATTGTAACCTACAAAAATTCAATACACTTAGTTTCTGGATATGCCTCGTATGTATGCATGAATGCGTGAAACATAAGTTTTTCAAAATAATAATTTATTAATGAGATTAAAAAATTAGATTTGGAAATGTAATATTGCAAACTTTTCAATCAAAAGAAAACCACTATCAAAAAATTGGCTTAGAAATTGTTTTAATATATTTATCTCCGGGCTTTATGGTGTTAAAACCAATGCCAAACATAATACATATATTAAAAGTTTAATTGATTTAATTATATCACTTTTAAATTTCGTTTGCACCTTAAAATACACGCACTTTTCCCATTAAATTTATTGGCAAAATAAAATCTAAAAGTGTATCAAATTGAAGAGAATGCTCGAAATATTTCAAAGCTGTTTTCCGCTATTTTAAATCACTAAAACCTATATATTAAAATTCTTATTCTGTTATTTTTTATATCACCCTGAAAAAGGAAGCTACAACTCTCTCGAAACATCGGTCATTATTTAGTTCAACAACAACAGTTCCAAAAAATATTTTAAACTAAATTGAAGGGTAATTTTTAACTTGATAACACGTTTGTCTCTCCATCTACCACACTGTCTCTAGAAACATATACATTTCCTTGATAGTGTTGTGGCGGTCGTCGCATGATATTGTCGCATACATACGGTCAATGACCGATGAAACGACCTTCGGATTCCTCGATAAATTATAGTAAACAGTCCGAAGGTCACATGCCAGCCATTGACGCCGGCCAAGCGACCGCACCACATGCCAGAGAGAGAGAACGCACCACGGCTATCTCACCAGTTCCGTATTTAGATGAATACCCACATACGACAATAAACCATTTCTGCATTCACAGAAGCGAGACAGAAGCATATCGCGAGCGCACTCTCGTGCACATTCCAAAAAGATATAAATACCTAAGTTACTATAAAAATAAACACTCTCTCTTTCCGCATTGCGATCTAACGAGTTTATTTATTTATCAACAACCATCATCATCTCTTCCTTAACGACCGATTCCTTAAAGTGTGATAAAAAAAAATCATTCAGTTATTAATAAACTATCCCTGAAGATGGTCTATTTTTCTGTTGATGCCACACCGTAGTGTAAAAAAGGTAGCTTTGGTAGCTCTTTCGGTTGGTATAGAATAAATAAATAAAACAAAGAAATAAAAGAAAATGCTATTAGATAATCATGAAGACTTAATCAATGCCATTCGTGACCCATTGGTAAGACACCTATCTTCCAACCCGAGGGTTGCGGGTTCGATTCCCATTGGTACTTGTATTCTTTAAAGTGTTCCAATCTGGTTTTTACTCCAGGCTTGTTTAACAGATTTTGGGTTGGCTGAAAGAGTTTTTCACATAGCAATTAACTCGCCAGTTCGTTCTGTAAACAATTGTTATGGCACCTTAGCGAAATTTAATTTAAGCAGGGCTTTTTCCTTTGAATGAAACTTAATAACCGCGTAGTATTTTATTTTTAACATTTTAGAATATATTTACGTCTTTTAGCTCTAGTTGGCATTCTACTTCTTCTTTCTTCTTCTCCCTGGCTCTATCCCAACTCACTGTCTGCGAAGACTGTTGGGGTCAGCTCTCCTCGTCCTCAGGTTGTATGCTCTTCTGTCCCGGACTACGTCCCCCAGCCTGTGCCTCTGCATCAGGTTATCTTTTTGCACCACCCATGAATTCTTTGGTCTTGCTCTGGTTGTTATTAGAGGAAGATCCATGGAGATTGCCTGGTTCACAATGTGATCGGGTGCTCTGCGTCCAACGTGCCCATACCATCTCAATCGCCTCTCCTCCATCTTGCTGTGGATGTCTGTAACACCTAGGCTTCCACGAATGCGTGAGCTTTTTATTTTGTCTCTTAGGGACACACCAGCTGACCATCTTAGCATGCGCATTTCAGCAGTTTCTAGTTGCCTGAAGTAAGAGTTATACATCGTCCAGCATTCGGAGCCATAGAGGAGTGCGGGTCTGATAATCGTTTGGTATACTTTTCCTTTTAACTTTACTGGCATTTTCAGACCACATAGAACTCCCGTCATTGATCAAAACTTCATCCATCCCACATTAATTATATGTGTTACATCTGCTGCACATCCTCCATCGCTATGGATGAGTGACCCAAGATACTTAAAGGAGTCACAATTTGGTAATGTTTCTCCAGCCATTCGCATTACGGGAGTGACAGCATTTGTGTTCTCGAATGGTAGGTACAGATACTCTGTTTTCCTTCTGCTCAGTCTCAATCCATTGTCCTCCAAGATTCTTCTCCACCTTTCCAGACTATTTTGCAGGTCTTCATGTTTTTCACTTATTAATACGATATCGTCTGCAAATAGTAGGATCTTTAGGAGACTGAGGTTAGATATATAATATTTTGACTGTAACATCATCTGACGATGCTGTGGGCATGGCCGGCATGGTATATGCCCGTTAACACTCTAACTTGTTCAGGACGAATACTTTTAAACCACAGTAGTGCGTTTCGATATTTCATCGCTCTATACTTTTCACGTCATACTTTTCTGTCCACGACATTAGGCTCTTGAACGATTTGACAACTAACATAAAACTCACTTCGTATTAGCGACTTACTTCTCTGTTCAGTTGCGTAGCATGTTTCCTAGTTACCCCATTATCCTTCTGATCAATATACCACCATATCTCATCTTATCGTTATATTTGTTACACGAGTATTTACATCGTTAAATGATTCCTGTCTTCCATGACATCACTTTGAATCGACAGAATTTAACCATGAAACATAACATCACGTTGAATCGACGAAATGTATCTATAAAATATAACATCACTTTGAATTGACGGATTTTAACATTTTACTTTGAGAAACTTCAAAACTATGAAACATGACATCATTTTGAATTGATGGAATTTAACTATGAAACAAGACATAAATTTGAATCAAATCAACGAAATTTTACGATGAAACATGAGATCAATTTGAATTGACAGAATTAACATAACTTTGAATAAACGTAATTTAATTATGAAATATGCCATCACTTCGAATCGATGGACTTTCACTATGAAACATGACATCACTTGGATTTTAATTATTAAACAATACATCAATTGGAATCAAATCGACGAAATTTCACTATGAAACATGAGATCAATTTGCAATGAAAGAATTAACAGAATTGTGGATAAACGTAATTTAAATATTAAACATGACATAAATTTGCATCGACAGAATTTAACTATGAAACATAACATCACTTTGAATCGACGAAATGTGTTTATGAAATATAACATCACTTTGAATTGACGGATTTTAACATTTTACTTTGAGAAACTTCAAAACTATGAAACATGGCATCATTTTGAATTGATGGACTTTAACTATGAAACAAGACATACTATACATTTGAATCAAATCGACGAAATTTTACGATGAAACATGAGATCAATTTGAATTGATAGAATTAAAATAACTTTGAATAAACGTAATTCAATTATGAAATATGCCATCACTTTGAATCGATGGGCATTCACTATGAAACATGACATCACTTGGAATTTAATTATTAAACAATACATCAATTTGAATCAAATCGACGAAATTTTACTATGAAACATGAGATCAATTTGAATTGACAGAATTAACATAACTTTGAATAAACGTAATTTAATTATGAAATATGCCATCACTTCGAATCGATGGACTTTCACTATGAAACATGACATCACTTGGAATTTAATTATTAAACAATACATCAATTTGAATCAAATCGACGAAATTTTACTATGAAACATGAGATCAATTTGAAATGACATAATTAACATAACTGTGGATAAACGTAATTTAAATATTAAACATGACATAAATTTGCATCGACAGAATTTAACTATGAAACATAACATCACTTTGAATCGACGAAATGTGTTTATGAAATATAACATCACTTTGAATTGACGGATTTTACTTTGAGAAACTTCAAAACTATGAAACATGGCATCATTTTGAATTGATGGACTTTAACTATGAAACAAGACATCAATTTGAATCGAATCGACGAAATTTTACTATGAAACATGAGATCAATTTGAAATGACAGTATTAACAACACTGTGGATAAACGTAAAATAAATATTAAACATGACATAAATTTGCATCGACAGAATTTAACTATGAAACATAACATCACTTTGAATCGACGAAATGTGTCTATGAAATATAACATCACTTTGAATCGACGGATTTTAACATTTTACTTTGACAAATTTCAAATAAACTGAAGAATAAACATGGATTACGTATCCATTTTCTTGCTTTTACGAGTATCTCTCTTTTGTCACATTTTAATTCAATATTATAACTATAAGTTCACTAAATTGATAAAAATAACGTCACAGTTTAATAAATATATTTATTAAGACGGTGGTCTTCAAAACTAGTTGTGAACCTAAATTAAACCTGTGGTGAACACACAAAAATATAAAATAAGTTTTTTATTTTACTTATTTTTTCCTTTTATGTTAATATATTTGCATTCACATTAATGTAATTAATATATTTTCGATTTTAACTTTAAAATGTGGCCATCTTACTCGTATATTCCCGCCAACTAAGAATTTTAAACACTTAAATCAAAATCCATGTTTAATACACCGAAAAATTAAAACCGTGTTTTCTTACCCACTAAAGGCCATGAATAATTTATTTTCTCTGCTTCGTAATTAATTTTTACCCGTTAAGCCTTATTAAGAAATTAACATTCTGCCTTAAGCGTTTTTATTAATATTTTATTTAAAAAAAATATTTGACTTTTTATTTAATATAACCTATATTATATTTTTACGCTAAGCTACAGAAAAACACAAATTCGATGTAAAACGGTTTGTGAGTAAAACCAACCCGTAAGTACTCGTAAATCCGCCAAAAATCGAACCTGGGACCGCCCGCTGGCTTAGCGTGAATGCTAACTGTTAAATCAATGAAATTCCAATAAAAACTTAGACCTCGGCCACACAGGTAGGAGCCTCGCTTGATGCTTAAAGCTACGCTGCGAGTTAGGCGACATATCCTAGCGAACCAACGCACCGCTTACTATCGCAGTGGCCACACTGCACGCTTAGCGCCACACTACATGGCGATTAGTCACCTAGTGAGTCTCCTAGCGAACATACGTGTTGGTTAATTTTATTGTGTCACCGTGATTTTACAAGATGGTGGATATTTTAATAACAGCTGTGTATAAAAGGGAGCCTTTGTGGAATCCATCGAGCAAATTATACAAAAATATACCTGTAATAAAATCACTTTGGAATAAAGTTGCACAGGAAGTAAATAAAGATGGTAAGTTGTAATGAAATTGGTTAGTTTTGAGAGTAGCATCGTGTGTTGACTCAACCGCTCCCAAATGTCAAATGAATTTGTGCGAAGCACTTTGGCGTGGCCAAACATGAAGTCACCTAGTATATGAGTCACGTAAAACCTAGCTTAGCACCTAACGAAGCACTTTGGTGTGGCCTCGGCCTTAAGCAAATTCTTGAAATGTTGATTTTCCATGGCTTCTGACTTACTACGTTAGATGTTAAGATAGGTTTTACGTGACTCATATACTAGTTGACTTCATGTTTGGCCACACCAAAGTGCTTCGCACAAATTCATTTGACATTTGGGAGCGGTTGAGTCAACGCACGATGCTACTCTCAAAACTAACCAATTTCATTACAACTTACAATCTTTATTTATGATACCTATTTCCTGTGCAGCTTCATTCCAAAGTGATTTTATTACAGGTACATTTTTGTATAATTTGCTCGATGGGTTCCACAAAGGTTCCCTTTTATACAGAGCTGTTATTAAAACTTCCGCCATCTTGTAAATTAACCAACACGTCTGTTCGCTAGGAGACTCACTAGGTGACTAATCGTCAAGTAGCGTGGCGCGAAGCGTGCAGTGTGGCCATTGTGATAGTAAGCGGTGCGTTGGTTCGCTAGGATATGTCACCTAGCTCGCAGCGTAGCTCTAAGCACCAAGCGAGGCTCCTACCTGTGTGGCCGAGGCCTAAGAGGTACACACCATTGCTCAACAAAGAATCAGCGACAGAAAAGCTATTATATACCCCATTCTATTAGATCGATTTGTAACAATTAATTTATTAGATGTAAAAGCAATATCGTTGCTAACACGGCAATGGAAAACTAAAGGGATCCGATTTGTTCCTCGGAACAGTGTTGGAATTGATGAGACAACTGCTTTGTCCCTGTAACCAAATATAACTACTTAATGCGCTGGATAAAACACAGCAGAAAATGTGAATCATAACTTTTCCCATTATTGTATCAAGCTATGGTGGGTGAAATGATCCTATATTATGGGGTATGATGTCACTAAGCCATCTATGGTTCAGGGCCGGTCGCCCCGTGCGACGCTAACGGAAACGAGTAATTTGCTTGCGTTAGCCAAAATTGGATAAATATTTTCTAGGCCCGTGCCAAAAACCGACAGATGGCGCATAAACGTTCTTTAAAATTGCAGATTAATTTACAACCACTAAAACACACTAGAGTAGGCGTTGTGGTATTGTCAATGCACTTGTATCGCTTAGTCAAAGAAGTTCTTTCTATGTTCACATTTCTACAGTATAATAAGTTTCGAGATAAGAAATGTGTAATTGGTAAAACAATCTGGTTTCTGGATGTTTGTTTTTGACACATTTCACAAACAGAAAACAATATTGGCCAACTTGCATTTGACGAATAATAAATTAAATGAGAAATAAATAAGAAAAGTCGTGTTTTTTTAACAGTTGCACGACACGTATCTATTAAACGTTGGATTTTTAACAGTTGCACATACACGTATCCACTAAACGTTGGATTTTTAACAGTTGCAAATACACATATGTACTAAATGTTGGATTTTTAACAGTTGCACATACACGTATCCACTAAACGTTGGATTTTTAACAGTTGCACATACACGTATCCACTAAACTTTGGATTTTTAACAGTTGCACATACACATATGTACTAAATGTTGGATTTTTAACAGTTGCATATACACGTATCTACTAAAGCGTTTGATTTTTAACAGCTGCACATACACGTATCTACTAAACGTTTGATTTTTTACATTTGCGCATACACCTATCTACTAAACGTTGGATTTTTAACAGTTGCACAGACACGTATCTACTAAACGTTGGATTTTTAATAGTTGCATTATTTTTTCTATTGCTTATTTTTTATTTCTTAAGTTAAATTTTATAAGTCTTGTATTGTTTGGTATGTTTAAGCATCATATCTTGAAAGTATTATGTTTTAGTTAAGGCATTAACGTTATGTAGGTTTAAAGACATTGTGATTTGTTTTATCAAACACTGCCAAATTCTTTCATATCAGTAGTAACGGAAATAAATTGGACAGATTAGAGGCCCTAGAAATTTCTAAGTCAGTGCATCGAGGCGAAAATCTAGCAAACACATATATACCAAGAATCTTTCTGCTGCTTGCCGAGATTGTCTCATCCCTCCCTTCACCCCCAGTCCTCAACCTGAATGTTAACCGTTAGAAGCGTGTATCTCGGTACCATTTCAAACAGAATTCAGTCTTGTTTGTACTCCCTGATGATGAGGTGAAAGCATTGAAACCGGTAGGGTTATACCGTTACCAAAAATGGAATAAACAGTGTTTGATAAAACGAATTACAATATCTTCAAAGATATACTCGTATATATAATTGATTGTAGATTATCTCTTTTGAAGGATACGTTATATTTTGGTTTTTAAGTTGTACTATATTATGTAAAGGACACCTTCTTCCCAGTATCATGTCAGGTCCCTTCAACGTTGAATATCACCTGAGAGTAGACATATTTGTTCCCGGCAGCCCGAAAAAGATCCCCGACGCTCCTTATACCAGTTAAATCACGTATATTGTGGAGCCAGGAGATTTGCCTCCTGCCAACACCTCTTCGACCCTCTATTTTGCCTTGGATGATCAGGTGCAGTAATTTGTACTTTGCTCCTCTAAGTACATGACCTAAATAGGACACCTTTCGGATTTTAATATTAGTCAGCAACTCTTTATCAACTTTGGCTTTTTGAAAAACCCTCGTACTGTTGACCATATCCGTCCAGGGTATCCGTAGCATTCTCCGGTGCATCCACATTTCGAATGCTTCCAGTCGGTTCATACTACTAACTTAAAGGACACCTAAGTAACGTTAATAAAGAAATAAATACTCGCACGCGCTAGACATGTGTGAATGTTGTCTGTCCACGTGTGGTAATATTTCAAACACATGCTATAGCAAACTGTGCGTTTTTTGCCTATTCTAGTGCTTATTTTATTTTATTTATTATTACACATGATAAGAAATATACACAAGTTACAAAAAAACAACCGGTAATTTGATTTGGACATACAATTTTAATGGATCTGGGTTTGTTGCCTTTCATTTGTCGTATCCCCAGTAAGCTAGGCTTTTGCCTGTATCTCACTGATGATATTTAGCATGAAAAAATAAATCGATACTTCTTTCCGATTTTTGATTACACAAAAACAAAATCCCGTTGCACGTTCTCATCAACCTGACAAACAGTGACACTCAACTACAACTGGAAACATCTTGCGAAATTCGACTCCTCACACATCATCACTCCAGAAAGACCAAGAATATTCATCCCACAATATACCGCACACAATCATAAGAATAAAAATTAAAACAAAAAATACACAGAAACACAAATACAAAAACAACCAAAATTAAAACAACAAGAAGAAGCCCACACTCACGAGCTCACACAAATCCTTTCCACTCATCATTCATCCTGAAAGCCCAAGTACTCAAAATCCTGTCACAATAACAAGCACGCTCCAAAGACTCGAAGATTATAACCCGAAGACTCGATTACTGGGGGCAGTGCTTAATATTATCTCACGGCCACGCTCTTCAACATGTCCACATCGGCAATTCAAATAAGTTAAGGGGTATCATAAAATGAATGACAAATTGACTAACGATTATTTTATTGTCACCATTTTCAGCTTATTATTAGTATATTGGTAAACAGCTCTCTGTCAACGATATCAGAATCCTCTGTCATTTTTGTTGCTTTGTCACGCTTTCCATTTCAGTCACTCAGCCTTAAGTCACTTTCTACGAGTAGGTATTTTTAATTCTTTCCAGGAACCGATCGATTTGTCTGGACGTTCAATTTACCATCTAGTTTATAAATGAAAAACAAAGTATTGAAAATAATATAAAGAGTTATTTTCAATAGTTTGTTTCTCATTTATAAACTATACAACAATATGTCACATAAACTTTTGAATCTTGAATTTTAATTATTGTACATCAGTTAATTCCTTGAATCACTGTATAAACCAAGAGTTCAGACCCCTTTACCAAAAACTTTTAAAACCGTCGACTCCCTAGTGATTTACTTTACTTACTCAAATTAATAGAGTTGTACAGTACTCGATATTAAATATTTCACTAGATATCAAACTTTTCATTTTAATCATTTGTAATTAAGGAGTGAAAATCATAAAAGGACTACGGATTATGCATTGCATTATCTTGTGCAACATTTAATATTGAAATCTGCGCTGACGAAAATGAAAGAAAAAAAACTACGAGCGTATTTTTTTTTATTATTGAGATTTATGAAATAAATATGTAAATTCAAAATGAGTACAAATATTGAAATCACTTAATTAAACATAAAAATGTAGTGAAAAAATCAACATATTCAGACAGAATTAAACATCAACAAAATTACAACAACGAAAGATTTTAATCAGAATTATAAAAATAATAATACCAAGTACAATCCAATCACTAAAATCGTTCACTGGTTGGTTGGAAGAGATTGCCGCCTGGCAATGAGCCCGCCAGATTGTATTTGCAATAAAAGTGTTAAATAAATAAATAAAAACGTTTGGAATTGCAGCAGATATTTAATGATTAATTCAATAGATACGATTTTTCTTTGTATGATTGTTACATATGTTATCTTGTAACTCGAGATCAAAACCTCAGTAAGCATTATGTTACAAGTATTTGCAATAATTATTTTATCTATTGAAAAATGTTTGTATGCGCATGCTAAGATGGTCACCTAGTGTGTCCCTAAGAGACAAAATAAAAAGCTCACGCATTCGTGGAAGCCTAGGTGTTACAGACATCAACAGTAAGATGGAGGAGAGGCGATTGAGATGGTATGGGCACGTTGGACGAAGAGCACCCGATCACATTGTGAACCAGGCAATCTCCGCGGATCTTCCTCGAATAACAACCAGAGGAAGAATTAAGGCCTAGGGGACGTAGTCCGGGACAGAAGAGCATACAACCTGAGGACGAGGAGAGCTGACCCCAACAGTCTTCGCAGACAATGAGTTGCGGTGGAGCCAGGGAGAAGAAGAAAAATGTTTGTATTTCATGAAACTGAACACTCTTGATGCTGCAGGTTTATATTTTGAATACCCTGTTTTTTTTTTCAGACCCGCTGAACTAATTAAGACTTCTAAAGATTTTAACCACATTCGTTTAGACCAAGAGTTCCCAAAGTGGTTGATATCGACCCCCCCGGGGTCGATTTGATTTTTCTAGGGGTCGATAGTTTCAATAAAAAAAATTGGGGGTCAACGACAGCAAAAATAGACCCCCTTACTACTGCTATTTGTTTGTTACTTCAAAATATCTATGATTCCAATATGTACCTAATTAAGGAGTAAATTTATTTAAAAAAAAACACTTTTTTGATAAAAACACATTACATTGTATTGATGGGTCATCCTGATTTGGCACCCAATGACTTCTTTTTATTCCCGAACATCAAAAATAAATTGCGAGGTCAACGTTTTTCGACGCCTGAAGACGCGGTTGATGCGTTCAAAACACATGTTTTTTCAAGTCACTGTAAACAACACAAATATCACTCGTATGACAAAACTTTCTGAGCACGTATACCATTAAAAACGTCAAACTTTAAGATGCTGATATCAGATTTGACGTATCTACACTGGTGTTGCCATATCTCAAAACTTAAGTAGCAACCCTCGTATTTAATGTCAAAACAAGATCCACAAATATCAATTGTTTTTAACTTGTTCTATTCAATGATGTTGATATTTAATGTCAAAACATGATCCAGAATATCAATTGTTTTTAGCTTGTTCTATACAATGATGTTAATATTTAATGTCAAAACAAGATCCACAAATATCAATTGTTTTTAACTTGTTCTATTCAATGGTGTTAATATTTAATGTCAAAACAAGATCCACAAATATCAATTGTTTTTAACTTGTTATATTCAATGATGTTAATATTTAATGTCAAAACAAGATCCACAAATATCAATTGTTTTTAACTTGTTCTATTCAATGATGTTAATATTTAATGTCAAAACATGATCCAGAATATCAATTGTTTTTAGCTTGTTCTATACAATGATGTTAATATTTAATGTCAAAACAAGATCCACAAATATCAATTGTTTTTAACTTGTTCTATTCAATGGTGTTAATATTTAATGTCAAAACAAGATCCACAAATATCAATTGTTTTTAACTTGTTCTATTCAATGATGTTAATATTTAATGTCAAAACATGATCCAGAATATCAATTGTTTTTAGCTTGTTCTATACAATGATGTTAATATTTAATGTCAAAACAAGATCCACAAATATCAATTGTTTTTAACTTGTTCTATTCAATGGTGTTAATATTTAATGTCAAAACAAGATCCACAAATATCAATTGTTTTTAACTTGTTATATTCAATGATGTTAATATTTAATGTCAAAACAAGATCCACAAATATCAATTGTTTTTAACTTGTTCTATTCAATGATGTTAATATTTAATGTCAAAACATGATCCAGAATATCAATTGTTTTAAGCTTGTTCTATACAATGATGTTAATATTTAATGTCAAAACAAGATCCACAAATATCAATTGTTTTTAACTTGTTCTATACAATGATGTTAATATTTAATGTCAAAACAAGATCCACAAATATAAATTGTTTTTAACTTGTTCTATTCAATGATGTTAATATTTGATGTCAAAACATGATCCAGAATATCAATTGTTTTTAGCTTGTTCTATACAATGATGTTAATATTTAATGTCAAAACAAGATCCACAAATATCAATTGTTTTTAGCTTGTTCTATACAATGATGTTAATATTTAATGTCAAAACAGGATTCACAAATATCAATTGTTTTTAACTTGTTCTATTCAATGATGTTAATATTTAATGTCAAAACAAGATCCACAAATATCAATTGTTTTTAACTTGTTCTATTCAATGATGTTAATATTGTATTTAATGTCAAAACAAGATCCACAAATATCAATTGTTTTTAACTTGTTCTATTCAATGATGTTAATATTGTATTTAATGTCAAAACAAGATCCACAAATATCAATTGTTTTTAACTTGTTATATTCAATGATGTTAATATTTAATGTCAAAACAAGATCCACAAATATCAATTGTTTTTAACTTGTTCTATTCAATGGTGTTAATATTTAAAAAGGACAATATTTTATATACGTGTATAGGTTGCGCCATTTTGGGTGCCATAACTAGGGATTCGAACCCACTTATTGAGAGATTAAAATGATTACTTAATAAACATATATAAGTTGAATGTATTGTAATTATGGGAAGGCGCAGCCATTACATTAGGTTTGGTGAAAATATTTTTTTTTAGTTATCGAGTATACGGGTTTAGGACTGCTCTCGTGGTTCGTCACTGAACGTTATAGCAACACTACCACTCGACGCGAGTGTTGTTACCAGACTGACACCCTTTTTTTATGCTATCGGGAATCAAATCCGAAACCCCCAAGTGGATGTCAAGAATATTATCACATCACCATTTAGAAACTAGATATGAAGAAAATTTCAGGAACAACTAATGTTACTGTAATGTCAATTGCTGTCCCGAGATTGACCGCAAGGTCATCGCCCAGCCAGCATCCGTTCCGGCCGCAGGTCCAGAGTTACGGCTCTGATAATTAAGATAAGGCAATTGATACGGACGCTTGAACACAATCGTGGCGCAGACGCATCACTTCAAAATATTAAGCCAGACTCGCACTTGGTATTCACGCACAATTTCTTTACTTGACATTGTCAAAATATCAAGAAAAGTACTTTAACTTTCATCAAATGGCGTGAGTTTGAGTGCTTAGGTCTGCAGGAGCGACGACTTTTAATAAAAGTTTGTATGCATTCTTGATGGTGGTGTATTTTTCGTGATTATGTGCAGGACATTGTGTGATAAACTTTTTGGTCCGTCTGGAATTATGAAGTGTGCGAGGTTTGACTTGCGTGATACATACATTTAGAGTCTACGCGGCGTAAGGAAAGAATCTGTAACTGTTTTGTACTATAGCGTAGGTACACAGAGCGTATGATTGTGTTAGTCAACTCCTGTGTGCTGATTGGTCAGTTTCTAGTATTAGTGTGTCATCGTGTCAAAAAAATAGTGTCACCATGATCGAAGGGTATGTTGGTTCTAGAAATGTACAGTTAACGGTGGATCAATTAGTAATAGAAAAAAGTTTATTTGATTAACCCTGAACAATGGAGCAAAATATGTAGCCACGTGAAAGACAGAGTCGGAATATTGGAAAAGAGAAATCATGTTTGACCATACGAGTATAAGTGAAAACCACAATTTCATAATAAGTTGAAGTGAAGCGAGTGATAGTGATTCATCGTCAGACTGTGAATAATTTTATTTATAAAATAAAATTGTTTCTTTTCTAAATTTATTTATGTATAATAAATTAAGTTCTTTTTGTATTGGTATGTTTAATGAAATGTCTATACTGTGTTTCTTAACCAATACGTTTCTAAAAAAAGCAAATCAACATTTCTATTTCTTTAAAATTTTCCATTGTGTATTTGTAAATAAAATATAAGGGTTGTTAGCAATAAATAAAACTTATTGTTTCTTTAAAAAAAATCCACTTCTGTATTTTTAAATGAATAATAAATAAATAAACTAAATAATCTGAATATATAATATAATAAAATAAAAATCATGGTCACCCTTCTACACTATTCTTTCCTTACGTCGCGTGGACTCTAATTGAATTTCAATGTTTACCAAGCTGATGAAAGTTTTTGACAGAGGTATTAAATAATCTACATTCGAATTTTTTTTTACTTATTTTTCCATTTTATATGTCCTCAGTTAGATACAGGCAAAGCCTAGTTTACTGAGGACACGACCGATAAAAGGAAAAAACTCGGATCTATTATTTCACTTTTTGTAACGGTATAACCCTACCGGTTGTAAGGCTTTCACCTCATCATCAAACAAGACTGAATTACGTTCGAACTGGTACCGTGATACACGTTTCTAACGGTTGAGGACATTCGAGTTGTGGACTGGGGGCTCAGGGAGGCATGGGACGACCTCGGCGAGCAGCGTAGAGATTCTTGGTATATATGTATTTGCCAGATGTTCACCTCGATGCACTGACTTAGAAATTTCTAGGGCCTAAATGGGACAGATTAGAGGCCCAATACCAGTGCGAATAGAATTCAGTCTTGTTGTGCTCCCCTGATGATGAGGTGAAAGCCTTGAAACCGGTAGTGTTATACCGTTACAAAAAGTGGAATAAACATTGTTTGATAAAACAAATTACAGTTTTTATTAAACATCATGTATTAAATGCACGTAGCTTAAGTACTTGCAACACTTGAGGTAAAATCGAAATTTTATTAATCTTTACATTTCGGCAGCTGTAGGAAAAACTATTAAACATCAATAACCTTCTAATGCTTTCTTAGACATGTAGGGACTACCGTCGTCCCTGAATATTGTCAACACGCACGGTCAACGACCGACGAACCGACCTTCAGACATGCCCAAAGGTCGCATACCAGAACATTAATATTGTTTACCCGCAAATACTATTTACGTTACATTCCACAGTAGAAATAGAACGCATCGCGCTGTCTCACCGTTTTCGTCAACAAATTATCTACCCACTATATTATTCGCAACGTCTGCAACCACCTCTGCACGCGCAAGAGTGAGATAAATATATTGCGGACGCACTCATGCGCCCCGTTCTGAATATGTATATATACCTACTTATCGATAAATAAAGATCAATTATTATTAATCACTTGACCATTCATCGCTGTTTACTATTCATTGATTATTCACCTCACTTTCCGCATTGCTAATCGAGGTATTTTATTTAAATACCAAACAACAATCATAATCATCAGCACGTCCTACTAGGACATCCGCTAAAGTCTTTACGAAAGCTTTCGATGTCATCAACCGAAATACTTTATGGACCATAACGAGTCGCCTCGGAATCCTATACAAATGTGTGGCATTCCGAGGCGACAGCATGTCCAAATATGTACACAAACAACCTCGCTCAAATCTCTCTCTCACACATATTCTCTTCTCATCAACACTGATGTTCTGCAAGGATGTATCCTGGCCCTCATTCTCTTTAACACTTTTGCCCTGTTTTTTTATTAACAAGCTCTGATTTGCGTATTTATGAAACTATTATAATAAAAGAATCTTGCGAATTTATATCTGGGGGATGTTCCTTCAGAGAGAAGTAGTATTTTGAGATCGATTTCTTCTTCATCTAATAAATTGGGGGCTCCAAATGAATCCAACAGGGCTTGGTATTAACATATGATAACACTTTTGCCGTTGCTGGTCCTGTGGTGTGGAATGGTATATCTCCTAGTGTTAGAAATATAGGTGGCGTGTGCATGGATAGTGGTATTATCAAATTTATTAGTTAGTACAAATCCCGATTTAGAGCATTCTTGCGGAGAGTTGCTCTCTAAACGGCGCATATAAATTGTCTTCTTCTTCTTATTTTAGGTCTGTTGGCCTGTTATGGTCCTGCATCATTGTTTGCATCTTACGACGTCCACTGTCAGCTGTCTTTCTATATTTTGGTGGAGGTCTGCTTGCTTGGGAGATACTGTCCCTGGCCATTCTTACGGCTCTTGGTTCCGCCATTCTGGATACGTGTTCGTTCCAGAACCTTCTTCTCTGTCGTCCCCATCTGACAATATCTTCAACTTCGCACGTCCTTCGGATTTCTGTGTTTCGTACTCTATCACGAAGGGTTTTGCCAGCGATACTCCTGAATACCTTCATTTCGCTGGTTCGAAGGAGATTTTTGGTTCTGACAGTGTCGGCTCTGGGCTCTATGCTGTATGTACCTCGCTGGTCGCTCCGCCATTGCCGGTCCCAAGCCCGGATGAGAAAGGAGGAAGGATCATGGGTAAGGCCAGCAACCTGCCCATGATAACAATATATACGCTAACAGACCTGCTCACACAGCCTCGGACAAGGTAATGAAAAAGGTAACGACCAAAGCTAGGAAAAGGACTACGATATAAATTGTGTCAGCTCTGGACTCTATGTGCCTCGCCGGTCGCTCCGCCATTGCCGGTCCCAAGCCCGGATGAGAAAGGAGGAGGGATCATGGGTAAGTCCAGCAACCTGCCTATGCTAACAATATAAACGCTCACAGACCTGCTCACACAGGCTCGGACAAGGTAATGAAAAAGGTAACGACAAAAGCTAGGAAAAGGACTACGATATAAATTGTCCTTTTATTTTATTATTATTCCGTCCAGCAAGACACTCCCGTGAAAATATTATTTTTGATTAGTTTCTCCAACAGCATCTTCTGACTCGAGACAAATCTATTAGTCGGATTAAACAGGAATCGGGTGTAATGCTATGAATGTTGGCATCCCGTCGTCCACGGAGACACACCCACGGCCGTTATTATTCTGTTTCCCCCACACTTCGCTAATTCAATCCTGGCCTTCTTGTATCATTCCAGATTCCGATCATGAGCTAATCTTCCATTCTAGGTGGCCGTAGACACCGTTTTAATGAATAATTTATAACGTGGGGAGTTTGACAACATTTTATATTTTTTTTTAACTGAACACATGCAAAAAAATACCATCCTGTTGGTTTCCTTTTAGATTATGCAGAGACGATAGAGCGAGAAACATTCACGAGGTTTTTATAGTTCTTTGCACGGACTTCTCATGTTTCACAAGGAGGGTTTATTACTTGTGAACTAAGGAATGATATCAGCCAGGATTCTTCTCATACTGCTAGGCGGTACCCAGAATGTATCCACAGTGTCACTCAGTTGGTTCAATATCTCTAAATCTCACATGACTAAGTGTTTATACTTGAAAAAATGTAACATGTTTCCTGTGACAGTTCACAAATTTGCCCCAATACAACCTTGTAACGACGTTCAGTAATTTTAATTATTTTATCAACTTTAATATAAGCCTCGATTCTAATAAATAGCAAGTCATTTAGGTAAATACATTACATAAAACTAACAATAATGACAAATTAATATTATATATCTTGTTACAAATTAGCAAAATTGTGGCAGTTTGTTAAAATCAAATAATATTTGGCGACGTTCGTCAAAAGTCACTAAATTAGTCCGCTATGGATGGGGTATACGATAATTGGATTTTCGATTTTTTTTATGCATAAAATTAAATGTTCGTAATAAGTATTAATTCGTAGTGGATCTTGGCCTATTTAAAGATAGATACAAATCATACAATACATTAGAAAGTCAGTATAATGAAAATTAGGAATTAAAACGTCAGGTTAGAGAAAAACAATTTTTCGATTTATAAAAAAACGAATCAATTTGTATAAAAAACGACTTTACCTCATCCCTTTGAGACATTACATTTCAAATGTCACAGGGACCATCCTACATGTTCTCAAGTATATACATGATATTCGTTATGTAAGTTGGCGTGGTTTCTTACACGGCTATATTTATCGAGAACATAATATATAAACTTAGTGCTTCTAGTATCGCGGTGTAGACAGACAAATATTTCACCTCCTTTCTACATCTACAAAAAAAGTTTATCGTAATGTATGTTTCCCCTACTGTATGGTATTTTTTAAGATATCTGAATTTGGTAATTTGGACATGCTGGAAGACTATTATTATCAGCTCCAAAAGTCGGGTTTAGAACTTTAGGATTTGGTACGGAAATCGCGGTTCGTCATTGCACGTATTGGCAACAATACTAAACGTGAAAAGGCAACAGCACTCTCAAGCGAACCCAATACGTGCGAATATTTTTTCAAGGTGAACTCTTTTACCGGACTGGGACCCTTGATATATATTTTTTTCGGGTACAATCGGAAATCCCCTTCGGTTCGGTTGGTTAGAAGAGATTTCCACCTGGCAATAAACCAACCAATTTGTTTTTTCAATGTAGTGTTAATAAATAAATAAGGACTTGACGTGATGATGATAGAGGAAAGATCAAGTTTTGTATTACAATGTATATATTGCAATGAAGTATGAATAAATAAATGAAGACTTGACGGGATAATGATAGAGGAAAGATCAAGTTTTGTATTACAATGTATATATTGCAATGAAGTATGAATAAATAAATGAAGACTTGACGGGATAATGATAGAGGAAAGATCAAGTTTTGTATTACAATGTATATATTGCAATGAAGTATGAATAAATAAATGAAGACTTGACGGGATAATGATAGAGGAAAGATCAAGTTTTGTATTACAATGTATATATTGCAATGAAGTATGAATAAATAAATGAAGACTTGACGGGATGATGATAAAGGAAAGATCAAGTTTTGTATTACAGTGTATATATTGCAATGAAGTATAAATAAATAAATGAAGACTTGACGGGATGATGGTAGAGAAAAGATCAAGTTTTGTATTATAACGTATATATTGTAATGAAATATGAATAAATAAATGAAGACTTGACGGGATGATGATAGAGGAAAGATCAAGTTTTGTATTACAATGTATATATTGCAATGAAGTATGAATAAATAAATGAAGACTTGACGGGATGATGATAGAGGAAAGATCAAGTTTTGTATTACAATGTATATATTGCAATGAAGTATGAATAAATAAATGAAGACTTGACGGGATGATGATAAAGGAAAGATCAAGTTTTGTATTATAACGTATATATTGTAATGAAATATGAATAAATAAATGAAGACTTGACGGGATAATGATAGAGGAAAGATCAAGTTTTGTATTACAATGTATATATTGCAATGAAGTATGAATAAATAAATGAAGACTTGACGGGATAATGATAGAGGAAAGATCAAGTTTTGTATTATAACGTATATATTGTAATGAAATATGAATAAATAAATGAAGACTTGACGGGATGATGATAGAGGAAAGATCAAGTTTTGTATTACAATGTATATATTGCAATGAAGTATGAATAAATAAATGAAGACTTGACGGGATGATGATAAAGGAAAGATCAAGTTTTGTATTATAACGTATATATTGTAATGAAATATGAATAAATAAATGAAGACTTATTTTAGGTCTGTTGGCCTGTTATGGTCCTGCATCATTGTTTGCATCTTACGACGTCCACTGTCAGCTGTCTTTCTATCTTTTGGTGGAGGTCTGCTTGCTTGGGAGATACTGTCCCTGGCCATTCTTACGGCTCTTGGTTCCGCCATTCTGGATACGTGTTCGTTCCAGAACCTTCTTCTCTGTCGTCCCCATCTGACAATATCTTCAACTTCGCACGTCCTTCGGATTTCTGTGTTTCGTACTCTATCACGAAGGGTTTTGCCAGCGATACTCCTGAATACCTTCATTTCGCTGGTTCGAAGGAGATTTTTGGTTCTGACAGTGTCGGCTCTGGGCTCTATGCTGTATGTACCTCGCTGGTCGCTCCGCCATTGCCGGTCCCAAGCCCGGATGAGAAAGGAGGAGGGATCATGGGTAAGGCCAGCAACCTGCCCATGATAACAATATATACGCTAACAGACCTGCTCACACAGCCTCGGACAAGGTAATGAAAAAGGTAACGACCAAAGCTAGGAAAAGGACTACGATATAAATTGTGTCAGCTCTGGACTCTATGTGCCTCGCCGGTCGCTCCGCCATTGCCGGTCCCAAGCCCGGATGAGAAAGGAGGAGGGATCATGGGTAAGTCCAGCAACCTGCCTATGCTAACAATATAAACGCTCACAGACCTGCTCATACAGGCTCGGACAAGGTAATGAAAAAGGTAACGACAAAAGCTAGGAAAAGGACTACGATATAAATTGTCCTTTTATTTTATTATTATTCCGTCCAGCAAGACACTCCCGTAAAAATATTATATCCCGTAAAATAAATGAAGACTTGACGGGATAATGATAGAGGAAAGATCAAGTTTTGTATTACAATGTATATATTGCAATGAAGTATGAATAAATAAATGAAGACTTGACGGGATAATGATAGAGGAAAGATCAAGTTTTGTATTACAATGTATATATTGCAATGAAGTATGAATAAATAAATGAAGACTTGACGGGATGATGATAAAGGAAAGATCAAGTTTTGTATTACAATGTATATATTGCAATGAAGTATAAATAAATAAATGAAGACTTGACGGGATGATGGTAGAGAAAAGATCAAGTTTTGTATTATAACGTATATATTGTAATGAAATATGAATAAATAAATGAAGACTTGACGGGATGATGATAGAGGAAAGATCAAGTTTTGTATTACAATGTATATATTGCAATGAAGTATGAATAAATAAATGAAGACTTGACGGGATGATGATAAAGGAAAGATCAAGTTTTGTATTATAACGTATATATTGTAATGAAATATGAATAAATAAATGAAGACTTGAGGGGATAATGATAGAGGAAAGATCAAGTTTTGTATTACAATGTATATATTGCAATGAAGTATAAATAAATAAATGAAGACTTGACGGGATGATGATAGAGGAAAGATCAAGTTTTGTATTACAATGTATATATTGCAATGAAGTATGAATAAATAAATGAAGACTTGACGGGATGATGATAAAGGGAAGATCAAGTTTTGTATTACAATGTATATATTGCAATGAAGTATAAATAAATAAATGAAGACTTGACGGGATGATGGTAGAGAAAAGATCAAGTTTTGTATTATAACGTATAAATTGTAATGAAATATGAATAAATAAATGAAGACTTGACGGGATGATGATAGAGGAAAGATCAAGTTTTGTATTACAATGTATATATTGCAATGAAGTATGAATAAATAAATGAAGACTTGACGGGATAATGATAGAGGAAAGATCAAGTTTCGTATTACAATGTATATATTGCAATGAAGTATGAATAAATAAATGAAGACTTGACGGGATGATGATAAAGGAAAGATCAAGTTTTGTATTACAATGTATATATTGCAATGAAGTATAAATAAATAAATGAAGACTTGACGGGATGATGGTAGAGAAAAGATCAAGTTTTGTATTATAACGTATATATTGTAATGAAATATGAATAAATAAATGAAGACTTGACGGGATGATGATAGAGGAAAGATCAAGTTTTGTATTACAATGTATATATTGCAATGAAGTATGAATAAATAAATGAAGACTTGACGGGATGATGATAAAGGAAAGATCAAGTTTTGTATTACAATGTATATATTGCAATGAAGTATAAATAAATAAATGAAGACTTGACGGGATGATGGTAGAGAAAAGATCAAGTTTTGTATTATAACGTATATATTGTAATGAAATATGAATAAATAAATGAAGACTTGACGGGATGATGATAGAGGAAAGATCAAGTTTTGTATTACAATGTATATATTGCAATGAAGTATGAATAAATAAATGAAGACTTGACGGGATAATGATAGAGGAAAGATTAAGTTTTGTATTACAATGTATATATTGCAATGAATTATGAATAAATAAATGAAGACTTGACGGGATGATGATAAAGGAAAGATCAAGTTTTGTATTACAATGTATATATTGCAATGAAATATGAATAAATAAATGAAGACTTGACGGGATAATGATAGAGGAAAGATCAAGTTTTGTATTACAATGTATATATTGCAATGAAGTATGAATAAATAAATGAAGACTTGACGGGATGATGGTAGAGAAAAGATCAAGGTATTATAACGTATATATTGCAATGAAGTATGAATAAATAAATGAAGACTTGACGGGATGATGATAAAGGAAAGATCAAGTTTTGTATTACAGTGTATAAACTTAAAATAATCGGAGATTAAAAATGAAAAATGTGCTGGTTTCTTATGAAAAAAAACGGAAGTTTATTCGGAAAATATCTCAAGAAACTATTTCCTTCAATTTCTTAAAAATAATTTATGTTCTTGTTACAAACTTGGCTCAGGGAAAAAAAACAAATTCACTTTTCTTCTAACTGAAAATATTCCTCAGCTTAACGGTTCCATGTGATAGTTAATTCGTTATAGTTCATTCATGATCAAGGTGGAATGTAAAATATTAATTTTTACATTGATAAAATTTATCATTTTTAAGTAATAAAATAAAGATTAAATAGTGGCATTTACCATTTTGTTCTGTATGTTGATGATTGTATGGTTTTGCAATATAATGTTTATAGGTTATAGAATTGGTGCGAGATTAAAAGGTTGAAATACAACATCAGTAAGTATCAGGTTTATACGTTTTTTAAGCTAAAATCTCCCATACATTATTATACTTATACAATAAACAACTCTGCTTTTGCGATTATCACAAATTTGTGACCTAGGGATTGTGTTTGATATTCAGTTGCCCTTTTTTGACGATATTAATGGTGCTTGTGATAAGGCCATGAGGATGCTGTGATTTGTTTTGAGGATACCCAAAGATACTTACACTGTCATATACTTCACTAGTGCGTATTCAGCTTGAATATTATTAAATTGTTTTGTTCCTTTGCTTCAATGTTCATATGAACGCGGTTAATATTTCCCTTCCAGCACTATAAAAATCGCGCGTTCCGGTGCTGTGTATTCAATACACATCAATACACATGTAAAAATGAGCGATTTAAAATCGGAAAAATAAGAATATTCATAGACAATCGCTTAAATTAATTAAATTTGAAGTCAAAAGTGATAATAATTAAATTTAATTGCTAAAAACATGAAAAAACATCGGCCGACATTCACAAAACGGGCAAAGAGACCACCTCGTATGGATGCCAGCGAGCTACTTAGACGTGACTCGGAACACTAACACTGTGTATTGAGAATTTTTTTTTTTTTTTCGGAAATCAAAAATACTTACGAAATTGGGCGCAACTCATCCAGCAGATTAAAACGTCCGTCACGGAGACTAACGGTGCACTAGAAAAATAACAATGATACCCTTGTGCGAGGAGTAGGGAGTCAGGAAGCTACTATAAGCCTCACCTATTTTTCGGTAAACCTCGCCCATTGGCACAAAAAAAAGATAGATACGCCCGCCCAAGGGTTAACATCCATAAGTGCACATTTCCCGTAGGACCTAGTACTACACACCAAAATATAGTCTGTTGGCAGTGGGCTCTAAATACTACCTTGATCAAAAAGTTTTAGGTCCAGCCACCGTGTGGCGCTGTCAGTCACCCGATTGGAATTCTTTTTTGTTAGGTTACCACATCTATCATTGACACTTTCCTCCAAATTTCAGTGTCATAGCTTGACATTTGTAAAAGTTACGCTGTACTGAGTACATCTACCTTTGTGCGTGTTTTCGATTTTTTACAAGTTTGAAAATGGCATCAACTTGCATCAACGAGTTTGCATTACATTTTGTGTGAAAAACGGATTTAACGGTCCGCAGACCTTGGAAATGTTAGAGAAGTGTTTTTCGGTGGCACGAACGCTTCAGAAGTGGTCGTGAGTCGGTCGAGGATGACGAACGCGGTGGAAGTCGAAAACTGATGAAAACATCGATAAAATCAAAGAAATGTTGGCAGAAAACCGCAAATTGACCATCAGAGAGCTGGCAGAGGACTTGAATATCGCTTGTGGCTCAGCTCAAGACATTTTGGTTAATGATTTGGGCCTCAGACGTGTCGCTGCAAAACTGGTGCCGAAAAACCTCAATTTCATGCAAAAAAAGGACCGCGTTGAAATCGCAAAAAATACATGATTTCCACGAGTTTTTGACCAAAAACAACACGAATACTATCCAGCAGCCTTCGAATTCACCTGTTCTGGCTCCCTGTGACTTTTTCCTGTTCAACCGAGTTAAAAAACCGCTTCGCGGAATGCGTTACAGCACCCGAGAGGATGTCATGAAACAATCGAAGACGGCTCTGATGGACATACCGAAAATTGAGAACCAGCGATGTTTCGAGGATTGGATCAAGCGCTGGCGTAAGTGCGTTGCAGTCGATGGGGAGTACTTTGAAGGGGACCATATCGATTTTGATTAATAAACTTGTATTTTCGATTTTATGAATAAAGTCCTAAAACTTTTTGATCAAGGTATTATATACAATTCCTATAACATCAACTGCTGTACGGAAGGCAATCGGAAAACATCGCACTATTATTTTCCCAAAAAACCCACACGAATATGCTAAACTATTTGTAAGTCACTTTCCTCAGCATTGAGGTCACGACGAAGAAGAATCAAATTCTAAGAAAGAAAATTTTGGTATCAGGTTGTCATAACAATAGCAAATTACCCATATTGTTATTTGATATCCTCATTAATTAACGTGTTAACGATTATGGCTCCACTCTTCAGTAGCGATTTCTATCATAAAATAGCATTTTATGATATCTTATAGTGGGGTTATTAGTAAATATCCCCAAGGATACATCAGAGGTCAAAACGTGGATTTGACATATCGCAGGGAATCAATTTCGTGAAACAATGACTCGTTTACCATGATATTTCTACTACCTTATTGAAATATGTGCTTTTAATACATGGGTAGCCAAATCTTTTTGAGCTATGTGCCAAAACTAGTGTAGGGTAAAGGCTCAGGGGCCGCACATGTTATTTTCATAAACGACAAATACATACATTGAATTCCGTATTAAATATAAATATAATTCACATTATTTTTATTTTCAATTTCTATCATTTTGGGTTTCATTTAACCCTTCCTTCCCTGTGATGTGTAACTAGTACACATTGCTTCTAAAAACTTTAATATCTCTATAAATATAATAAATACTGGCTTCAGATTTTAGGTATTCCTCCGTAATACATTTACGCATTGAATGAAAAAAATAATATTAATAATAATTAACACTTATCGGCCACATCCGAGGTATTTTGTGAAAATCGGGAATACATTCACCAATACAATCAAACGTGTGCCAGTGTGTGACGTAGGTATATTCATTCTGAAAAAACCGCTATTCACGTCTCTCTCTACTTCGGTATATGGGAACGCAAGTAACAGAATCTCAGTTCGCTCGCTTCTTTCGCTTCAGTAGCTCTCGGGCATCCATTTGAGGTGGTCTCTTTGCCCGTTTAGTAAACGTCGGCCGATGTTTTTTTTCATGTTTTTAGCAATAAAATTTCAATGATTATCTTTTTTGACTTCAAATTTAATTAATTTAAGCAATTGGCTATGAATATTCTTATTTTTCCGATTTTAAATCGCTCATTTTTACATGTGTATTGAATACACAGCACCGGAACGCGCGGATTTTTTTAGCACAGGAAGGGAAAGGTTAAACAAGATTTTTATATTTTGATTTAGATTTTCTTCTTTGTGTAGGAAATCTAAAGTGTACCGTTGTTATAAAGTATGTATTATTGTAATTTCTTCCAAGATTTATAAAAAAAAGTTCGCGGGCCTAACTAAATACCTTGGTGGGTCGCGAGTTGGCCATGCCTGCTTCAATGTGTGGAAATAAAACGTGGGCGTGAAAAAGATCAGAATAAGTGGTTATATTAAGAAATATACGTGACGTATGACATAATGTGGAATGAGGTATATTTCATTCACGCGTATGGTACTCTTCAACAAATCCGAATTGGTTAGTCAGATATATTTAAGAGCATGACCCGGAGACAATAATGTCTTCAGCCCAAGTAATCGAGTCTTAGGGATAGGAAACACTGGAGTAAGCACGGAATTCACTTGTTCGTCATTTATCTTGGTAGTAATAATATCGTATATGATTAATCAACAACACTTTCATTCGTACTGGGCCCGTGCGAGTATTGTTACGTGACGAACTCTTTTACCAAAATGTGATTTATATTTTTGGTTCCGCGGTGAATCGAATCCGAATACCCTTCTTCCGAATCTCTTGCAGAACAAGACTGCATAGGTTGGGCAATCAAGATGAGCATTGTATGGATTTTCATATGACTTAGACTACCTACAGGAGTACAGTGAAGAAGTTATTCTTGCCGGGAGGAATTGATTGAATTATGCATGTAGTTATGTTATTTATCTTAGACTGTTTTTTTTTTTTTTATAACACAACTTACATATAGTATATAGTAAATGTTGAATTTACTGTTGTTTTTTTAATCTTTTGTATCAGAAAGGTCATTTGACAGTTGAAAAAAAAAAAATTTCGTGAAGGAAACATTCACTACATAACATAAACAATATTTTATGAAAGTAATTTATTTAATAAAAAAATATTTTTCCACTTAAGTTATATCCCTGCCGGTTTCAAGGTTTTCACTTCCTCATCAGGAAAACACAAAAAAATACAGAATTTTTCAGGGCTTGCACCATTTTAAGTGGAAGAAACAGTTTCTCGAATCTTAGAAAATATTTTTTTCTTCACTTTGTGGTGTCATGTTTATGAATATTTAATAAAATAAATAAAACACTTATTTTTAATTCACGAAATAGTGGTAAATACAAAATAAAAATGTGTTCAATTTATTTTTATAAAAATTGTAGCGTTTTAGTATTGCAATATAAAGGTAAAGGGAGGAAAACAATTTAGGCAGTCGATCGGAGCGTGGTTGTTATTGCGACAGGAATTTGAGTACTTGGGCTTGCAAGAGGAATAACTTGTGGAAGAGGTTTGTGTGAGCTCTTGAGTGTGGTGTTTTCTGTTGTTTTATATTTATATTTTTGTTTTTATGATCATATGTGGTATATTGTGGGATGAATGTTTTGGTCTATCTGGAGTGATGAAGTGTGAGGAGTTTGATCTCGCGTGATGTATACATATGTAATTGAATGTCACTGTTTGTCAGGTTGGGGTTTTATATAATATAATCCAAAATCGGAAAGAAATATCGATTTATTTTTTCATGCTATATGTCCTCAGTGAGATACAGGCAAAAGCCTAGCTTAATGGGGACACGACAAATGAAAGGCAACAAACATAAATTCATTAAAATTGTTGAAGTACCTGTTGTTTTTTTCGCAATATGATGTATATTTCTTGTCATGTGTAAAATAAATAAATAAATAAAAATGTCTATAAAACTCCATAGTGTTAACGTCTTAACTATATATAATATAGTTAAGGCGTTAACACTATAGAGCCTCCGTGGCCTGGTGGTAAGACACTTGTCTGCCGATCCGGAGGTTGCGGGTTCGATCCCCGCTGAAACCCAGATTTTTTTAAATAGGATTCCTGTCTGGTTAACACTTAGGACCTATAAAAACATATTTCTGGTTGGTTGGAAGAGATTGCCACATGGCAATAAACTCTCCAGGTTAAAAATAAATAAAAAAATAAAAAAATAATATATATATTTTAAGTTTTTGTAATTTGTTTTATCAAACACTGTTTATTACACTTCTTGTAACGGTATAACCCTACCGGTTTCAAGGCTTTCACCTCAACAAGTCTTGTTTGTGCTCCCCTGAAGATGAGGTGTGCACCTTGAAACCGGTAGGGTTATACCGTTACAAAAAGTGGAATAAACAGTGTTTGATAAAAAAAATTACAATGTATATAAACCTCCACAACGTTAATGCCTTAACTATAAACAATATATATTTTAAGTGTTAAATGTTTTAGACCTATATTCTAGTTATAGTCGGTGTATGAAACGATATAAATATACTATTAACAAATTTACAATTAATTTGAAGTCATGTTTTAGTATCGGCGAAATTCTCAGCGCTATCACGCAGTCCGTTGTCTCGGCTCGTGACTGAGCGACATCAATACATGACAATGAATAAATAGACACTAATTCACTTGGCAACATAAAGAAAGCCATCAGGTCACTTTGTGCTGTGGATTAAGTAGAGTTTACGTCCGGAGACGGAAGGTATTGTGCCATGAGTGTCATCAACTTATCAATATGACACTGTGACGTTATATCAGCTGGGGCTTAATATCGCACAGAACACACAAAAGGAACAATCAAAAGAGATGAAAATGGGAAATTGATAATCAATTATGGAGATAGAGAAGAGGTTGATAATTTTAACTCTTTCCCCGCGGGGAGGACAAACGCCTGTGATCTGACGACAATCCAAGTTTCAAATCACAAATACTTAAAAAAAATGACACAAAACCGGAATAAAAATTGAACTAAAATTTAAAATAATCTTTATTCTAGCGACATCTCTGAAAACCTTGTCAAATAATATATTGGTTTATGAGATATTGTTGAATAAACAGAGCGCCGATTTTTTTTGGTTTCTCAATATTTCCAGCATTAACGACCTGTCGCGCGGATCGAGTCCTGCGATGAGTCTCTCTTACGTAAATAAAAATTACTAAGTCTCACTTACGTAAATAAACATTACTAGTGCTATATGCATTTGATTGGGTGAGTGTCATGAAGCATTGATTTGATCGAAGCATTCCTTTGTTTATTTTACGTAATGTTAAGTTTATCTCCTTTATTTAATGAGTCTCCTTAAGAGTAATGACTATTATTTATTATCAGAAAATTACTTAAGTGTCATGTTTACTTGGTGTTGTAATCAAATATCAGTGGTTCTAAACAAAATATGTGTTTAAACTTAGAAATTAAAAAACGCTGAAATTGTGCCGCGCACAGGATTCGTGGAATTTGATTTTTAACGCGGTGAACAGGTTAAATATTTTGGATTTGTAGGAATCACGTCGGGGTCACCACTTTCACGTCGGGGTCACCACTTTAGGGAATGTCCCTTAAAGGTATATGATGATTACGATTGTTGATAAATAAATAAAACACGTTAGATCGCAATGCGGAAAGAGAGAGTGAATGAATGGGCACGGGAGTGCGCTCGCGATATGCTTTTGTCTCGCTTCTGTGAATGCAGAAATGGTCAGTTGTAGTATTGTAGGTAACAATCTATTTACGGAAGCGGCGAGACAGCGTGGTGCGTTCTCTCTCTGGTATGTAGTGCGGTCCGCTCGCTACGGGATGACTGGCCGGCGGGTGATTTAAATTTGTCGAGGAATTTAAATTTGTCGAGGAATTTGACTGTTTATTTAAATTTGTCGAGGAATGCGAATCTCATCGGTCATTGACCGTATGTATGCGACAATATTCCGCGACGACCGTGGATCCCTACAGATTCATTCTAGGTAAGCACTTGGAATTAAATAATAATAATAACAATTTTTATAGCGCCGTTTAGAAAGCAGACTCTTCATTCGTACTCGGCGATTACGAGTATTGTTACCTGACGAACTCTTGACCAAAATGGTATCTCAGATGATCTTTCTTCTGTGAAAGTCTTTCAGCGTCTTTTCAATCATGGATTAGCGCTACGTTCAAACAGAGATTATCTATTGGCTTTTCCAGTTCACTACTCCTCTTTTTTTACGTTGTCCTTTACTGTCCATGCAGCGAGACTCTGGAATCAGTTACAAACCAATATAAGACTCGCTCCATCCTTGGCATGCTTTAAGAAGCGACTGAAAAGACTCGTAATTTCTAGTCAGTAAAACAACGTGTTTTATTCCTGATTTTTCTTTTCCTTTCCTCTCCACCATCCCTTCCTTTCCTTTTGATTGATGATATCTCACTTTGTATGAAAAATAATGTTCGGGTGATTGTCTTTCTTTATGGGGTTCGTTGGCATGTGCTCACGTATGTGTTTATGGATTTCGTGGGGATGGATAGTAATTTGAATGATTTATGCAAGCATGTAACTTGCTTAATTTACTTCTGTTTTGTTGGTTGGAAGAGATTTCCGCCTGGAAATAAGTCCGCCAGATTGTATTTGCAATAAAAGTGTTAAATAAAAATAATAAATAAAAAGTCTGGTGCTCTTTCCTCTCTGCCTATCCCGACAAGAAAACTACATGATGGTATCTATGTATGGAAAATTTTAAGTTATATTCTTGAAGTATTACAAACATTAGCATCGAATCTTTTAAACTCATTTTTGTATCGGGCCTTTTAAACTTATTTTCTTTGTCTGACGAGACAGAGAAAAGGCTAATCAAAATTAAGGATTCTTGTCAGGAGTCATGGATACCGAAACAACCCCTCGAATAAGTATCTAATTTAATTATTTTCAGCAATAAAAAATCCCTTGAGGTCTGAAATAGAAAAACGTCGCGCACCGCAATATGGTCGAGTCATTTTAATTTAGCTTTTAATAATACCACGCGTAGTTCATTATTTTTTCTTAAATATTTGAATAAAGAATATCCACAATATTTCCAGAAATCATTTTCTTTAAATTGCTTTACTTAATCATTAAAAATGTACAAAAAAAGGCTTTCGTTATGGGCAATGCTAATACTGTCTCTATCATCCAGGATTTGTTTTTTTATTATTATTTATTTTATACATGAGAAGAAATATACATAATTTGCGAAAAAACAACGGGTAATTTAATTTGGACATACAATTTTAATGGATCTGGGTTTGTTGCTTTTCATTTGTCGTGTCCCCACTAATCTAGGTTTTTGCCTGTATCTCACTGAGGACATATACTCGTAGCATGAAAAAATAAATCGATACTTCTTTCCGATTTTGATAATATAAAACCCCGTCGCACATTCTCATCAACCTGACAAACAGTGACACTCAATTACATATGTATACATCACGCGAAATCAAACTCCTCACACTTCATCACTCCAGACAGACCAAAACATTCATCCCACAATATACCGCACACAATCATAAAACAAAAAAAATACATATTTATAAAAATATAAACATAAAACACCATACTCAAGAGCTCACACAAACCTCTTCCACAAGTCATTCCTCTTGCAAGTCTTTTGACAACATATAGGGAAAAAATCCTATCGTGCTTTGGGCATGTTGCTAGAACGATTGATCAAAATCTGGAGAAGCTGGTAATCATGGGGACAGTTGAGAGAAGGGAAGTAACAGGAAGGTGTTCTATGAGAAAAACGTACCAAATAAAAGAACTAACCCGATCCTCTTTAAGCGCTGCAATTGACATGGCCCAGGGCGAGAGGGATGAGAGACCGGCGATGTTCCGAGTTCGAGACATAGTATACTATAGACATTTTTATTCCACTTCGCAGGAATTTCTCCTGTTACACAAATAGGGTCTGCTTCTAGCGTTAGCTTATTCGTTAGGAAGAATATCAGCCAGGATTCTGCTCATACTGCTAGACGGTGCCGAGAATATATCAACAGTGTCATTCAGTTGGTTCAATATTTATATACCACGCGTGACTGAGTGTTTAGCCATGATATTCGTTCTGTAATTGTTTGTGCTCCCCTGAAGATGAGGTGTGCACCTTGAAACCGGTAGGGTTATACCGTTACAAAAAAGTGGAATAAATCGGTGTTTGATAAAAATAAATTTACCGATAATTAACCAGCAAAAGTTGTTGTTTGTCCATTTCCATTTAAAAAAATTAAATAAGGTCCAATGACATCAGGCTCAGGTGTTTATTCCAGTCCTCTCTAAGGCGGTTTAAAAGTCCAGTCCTGGATCCGTTCACCCTCCCACAGTGTGGGCGCACTTTTCCAGACGGCATTAGGCGACTTGTTGCTGGGCGCTCGTTTCGCTTTATACATTTTCCTTTTCCATGGCGTATCTCGCCATCTCAAAAAGTACTTAGTATAATATGTTGGCTGAACGGAGCATTTCAAGAGAAGCGATCTGCGTAGTCTAATTCAGTGTTCCCCAACCGGTGGTCCGCGGCCCGGTGCCGGGCTGCAGAGACTTTCCGCCGGGCCGCAAACAATATGTCAAATTTCAAGAAATTCGCCATGCAAAAATATTAAATAAAGGATTTTTTTCGCTTGCACGTTGACTTGTATTTTTAGTAATTGTTAAACAAATATAATTGGTTTGATAATGCGACACGATGGTCGCTGGTTTTCTCAGAATGGACAGTCATAAATCTTCTCAGATACACTTAGGGAGAACGGAAATATTTGCTCTTGGATAGTGAACTCGGATGCAAAACCCTACCTAAATATATTTCCAAGAATTTCATAATATATAATTGTTTTCATTTTGGAATGGACCGGTGAGAGTAACAGTACATACAAGTAAAATAATGTCCGAGACAGCACTGCAGTCAAGAATATCCAATATATTAGCAAAGATGCAACAGCAGGTTTCGCATTAGTTTGTTGAAAAAACCCCATTGCTTTTGTTAAATTTTAATTGTATCAGACAATGTTACAATTAGAATTGTTTAACTGTTATATGTATATTTGTTAATCATAGTTACATAATGTACTATAGTTTATCGTCGTCATACAAGAGAAAGTGACCAACTAACAAAATGCAAAAAGTTCAGGAGGGCCATTTAACCGTATTTACACTTTTGTTTCAATTTTTTTTTTAAATAAATGTATTCACACTTGTGATTTTTTTTGGGTGTATATAAATGTTCATTGCTTTCAAAATAAAGAAATAATATTTTTGAAAATTTTCATACAATTTTGTTTGTAAGAAAATAATCATCAAGAACAAGTCAAGATATTATTATTATTCTTCCAAGTTCTTGCTGGGTTATTTCTTCCAGGCCACCATTATGTTAGTAAGGTGTCAGATAGTCATTAATCACGTTTTCGCGAAAAATGCACTTGGTCACTTTCTCTTGTATGACGACGATATGTCCATCTGTCACAATATAAGATTAAAAAAATATTTAATAAAAAAAAAACATTTTTATTTCAGTATTAGTGGTCCGGGAAAATTTTTTCTTTTTTTTTACCGGTCCACAGGTCTAAAAAGGTTGGGGAACACTGGTCTAATTGATAAGACGCCGGTCTCGGAAGCTGGTGATGCCCGTTTTCACTTGAGGCAGGTTAGTTTAACGCATTTTTGATTTAATAGAATAGATTACTATAAGAGAGTAATATATACAATACAATATACTATAATACAATACGAAGCTGGTGGCTAGTAACAAAATCCTGATCCCACCCTTAAGATTAATGAGTGAAAGTTAAACGTGGTAAAAAAGTGATGAAGGTGTAGGGAATACCCACGTCCCTAAAATATTGTCAACATGCAGGGTCAACGACCGATGAATCAACCTCTGGATATGTACAAATGTCACATACCAGAACGTCAATACTGTTTACACGCAAATAATATTTACATCGCATTCCACGGTAGAAAGAGAACATATCACGCCGTCTCGCCGTTTCGACAATAAATATTCTACCCACTGCATTATCCGCAGCGTCTGCGACCACCTCAGCACGCGCAGGAGTGAGATCGAGATATACCGCGGACGCATTCACGCGCCCCGTTCTGAAATTCTATATATACCTACTTATCGATGAATAAAGGGCACTTGTTATTATTCACTTGACCATTCATCGCTGTTTACTATTTATTGATTATTCACTCTCACTTCCCGCATTCCTGAATCGACGTATTTTATTTTAAATACAAAACAAATCAAAATCATCACGACGTATCAAATTAATCATCCCGCTAAATTGATGACCCCGAACGAAGAGGAACACAGAATTCGACTAAAACGAATATAGCGATGTCAACATCAACATCATCAGCACGTCCTACTAGGACACACGCTTAAAAGGTAAGAAATGTGTATAAATTTGTGGAAAAAAGACTTAAGGAAAGATTACGAATTAAAGAAGATACAGTTCTGATGAAGAAAGGAACGTTGATATACGAACAACGTTCCCTCTAAGGTTTGCGCGTGTACGGCCGCACATCTGTTAAAAATTGTCCTCACACATCTCAAAGAAAGGAACTTGTAACCATATTTTGTTTTGTGCAATTATATATTTTATTTGATATTTTATGATGGGTTCTCAGGTTCCTTTCTTTGAGTGTGTGCGGAACGTGGAAACACCATATATGGTATAGTCCACGTTCCGTAAGGAAGGGGGACCACGATTTTTTATTTATTATATATTCAGATTATTTATCAAAGGACTGTTTATAAAAGATAATGATATTATTATGTAACAGTAGCTATACAAAATAAATAACCCTTGTTAACTAGTACCAAAGTATCATAAATTATTAACCTACTAGACTCCAACAGGAAGGAACATTATCGGATAAAAAAATGTATTTTTTTATATATAACCTACATATTTGAAAAATATAATTTATGATGTCGTGGTACATTATGTTGACTACTTAGTTTTATCTATGCATGAGTATGCATATTTGTGCACTTCCCTCCTTTTTTCTTGCACATATAAGTTGATGGGCCGCACACACAATGAAAACATTAGGGGGAACGTTGTATACGAGTTGTTCGGCCATGCAGAACGAATAAATTATCAAAAATTTACAAAACTAATTATACAAGTAGTATCGAACACAAGAAAAAGAACAAATATCTTCAGACTTAACGCCGAACAGCTTGAAGAAACCCTTCAACATCACATCCTCGCTTGGACCGTGAAGTTCTATAAAAGTCAACAGAACCACAGCAATCCTCTAATCGTTGCCATGAGGACTTACGAGAGTAAATCCGAACTGCCTTGACGTTATAAGCACAGGCTCCCGAAGCATTATCTGTTTCCTGACTAGTCCACCTACAGTATTAGCTGGGAGGACTAAAGTCTAAGTGAATGTGATGGAATACAAGTAGCCTGAACGAGTGGACTTGCTTTTGCAAAATAATTAATTGTAAGAATTGTTATCTAGTTATAATTAGTATGTAGGTGTTGTTAACTAATAGTAAGAAATCATACGTGCCCGGAATTCACGTTTTCCCGCTATTTGCGTTAAATTTTTACAATCCCGTTTTATTTTAGTACATTTAGTACCCGCTTTTACGTTTTTATTTCCCGCAATTTACGTTTGGAATATTTAAAATGCAAATCGATTTATAAACATATTCAATTAAATGCGCGACGATTTAAAATATTTGAAATGAATATTAGGAAGCAGAAATATGTTGTTTCTATTTATAGACACGTGTGCGCTTGCAGCGCTCATGGTCCAGGTTACACGAGTCGTGTAATACGATGCAATTGGTGGGAAATTTATTGAATCAGAGGCAGGCAGACTGTATTGGCAGGTCAATTTGTGCTTGTGTTTTAAACGTGTCTGTCGTGTACATACAATTTCAATTGTCGTGTATTTCGTGTGTCAATTTACATTTTTTTTTCATTTCTTTTAATTTTTCGTTGAATCAGCAAAGAAAAACATTATCGATTCAAGAGAAAAGGAAAATTCTCGAAAGAGTGAATAAACACGTTGGTTCACGTGTTTCGCTCGCGCATGATTTGGAGATACCCATTACAACTTTGGCTAGGATAATAAAAAATCGCAAATCGATTGAAAAAAGTTTTCCGATTTGCGTGATTATCTACAATAAATAAAAAAATATTTTAAATTTTTTTCTAGCCTCGAATCGACGTTTTCCCTCCAATTACGTTTTTTTTATCAGTCCCTTCGAAAACGTAAAAACGGGGTTTCACTGTATATAAATAAGATTAGTTGAGATATAAATTAGTATGTAGGTAAAGCCTTTAGTAAATATTTGTACCATGTATTACTTTGTTAAATAAAATAAAAAGTTTGGGTAGATGTAGACACATGGTGGACGACCAGATCTCTTCTTTATTATGTCCAACAAAATGGCGTGTTCTGTTTGGCTACTCCAATGTGATATTGCTATGGTTGCTGAAAGTGAAGAGGAACTACAAGAGGCCTTAACAACTATGAAAAGCATTCTTCAAAATAACTACAGTATGAAGATAAATAAAGACAAAACAAAGCTGCTGACTGTAGGCCGAGCGCAACACCAGATGAGAATAGTGATGTCGGGTAAACCACTAAAGAACACCGAGGAGTTTGTCTACCTCGGGAGCAAAATAACATGGGACGGTCGGTCCAAGAGCGAGGTCGACAGCCGTATACATCAGGCTAGACTTGCATTTAATAAAAGGTCGAAAATAATAGAATCAAATAATATAGACCTAAAACTGAGAATACTCCTCATCAAGACCTATGTATGGAGTATCTTGATGTACGGCTGCGAGACATGGTGCCTATCCGAAAGAGATAGACGAAGACTAGAGGCTTTTGAGATGTGGTCCTATAGAAGACTATTAGGAATTTCCTGGAGAGACCGCATCACAAATGAAGAGGTTCTCCAACGAATCGAAGGAGGAAAGCACCTGCTCAGGATCCTGTCCGAAAGGCGTGCAAAATGGATCGGTCATATAATACGACAAGAGGGCCTCTTGCATGCCATAATGGAGGGTATGACCGAGGGGACAAACTCTAGGGGACGCCCACGCCGAGAGTACCTGGAGGACCTGTTGGTGGACGTGCGCTGCTCAACATAGACAGATTTAAAAAGAGCCGCACAGGACAGGGGGGAATGGAGGAGAAGAGTTGAAATTGCTGCAAACCAGTCTTAGGACTGCAACCACGGAGAGAGACTCCAATGTGGTGATGATGATGGGGATTATACTTAGTTAATCTAATGAAAAAGATTCCTCAATTCAATGACAAACTGTTTGTATTTTAATAATGATTTAATTATTTCATGTATTGTGTACATGATGTTGTAAGGAGAAAGATGTCAACACGTGAAACATTAAGTTCCGGTGACAAAAAAATTCATGATTCTAACCTAAGTCTTATTAACCCTTCCTTCCCTGTGATATGTAACCAGTACACATTGCTTCTAAACACCTTTAATATCTCTATAAATATAATAAATACTGGCTTCAGATTTTAGGTATTCCTCTGTAATACATTTACGCATTGAATGAATAAAATAATACATACTCGTAGTATAAATAGGCCAAAACCCGTACGATGGTTGTCGTCGAAAAAAGAATTGAATTTTGAATACAAGAGAGCGAGAGAGGAATACTTGGATCCTCTCCGAAAGTAATTCGAAATTTGAATCTCGGTGGGTCCGTGATACTGAATGAATTTTAAATACATAGCTTACAATTTTTGAACCCGTGTAAAAGGGGACGATGTATAAATGATATATATAAACAAATTTTACATTTATGAATATATATTTTCATAAATGTAGAATTTGTTTTACTTCCGTGAATATTTCACGGGCTGCAACTAGTTAATAATAATTAACACTTATCGGTCACATCAGAGATATTTTGTGAAAATCGGGAATAAATTCACCAATACAATCAAACGTATGCCAGTGTGTGACGTAAGTATATTCATTCTAAAAAAACACTATGGGTGAGGAAGCGACGCTATTCACGTCTCACTCTCACTCTACTTCGGTGTATGGAAACGCAAGAAATAGAATCTCAGTTCGCTCGCTTCTCTCGCTTCAGTAGCTCGCGGGCATCCATTTGAGGTGGTCTTTTCGCCCGTTTTGTGACCGTCGGCCGATGTTTTTTTCATGTATTTACCAATTAAATTTCAATTATTATAACTTTTGACTTCAAATTTAAATAATTTAAGCGATTGGCTATGAATATTATTATTTTCCAGATTTTAAATCGCTCATATTTACATGTGTATTGAATACACAGCACCGGAACGCGCGATTTTTTTTAGCACGGGAAGGGAAAGGTTCAATAGGGGTATTATTTAAACAGGGTTATTACGTTACGCGCAACACGTGTCGTACCCCGTCTTGAGAGTAGCTGTCAAGTAACGTCTTATACTTTTTACTTTACTACTTGAGTAGCGTGCTACTGTGTACTATAGTATATTGGTAAATTTAAGCGGTAATACTTTTTCAAAGCAGACTAAACAACTTTTAACTATCTCTCTTTTTCTGCAATTTCATATTTCAATTTTTGCGTTTAATTAAAAAAATTATAATGAAAAAAATCATTTTTACTCATAATGCTACTGCATAGTTTTCAAATGTGATTCATTATAGTTCGGAAATTCTAGGATGTGCCCTGTGACAGCTCACAAATTTGCCCCAATACAACCTTGTAACGATGTTCAGTAATTTTAATTATTTTATCAACTTTAATATTAGCCTCAATTCTAATAAATAGCAAGTTATTTAGGTAAATACATTACATAATTTGTATTTGGGCAAATTTTTAAGCTGTCACAGGACTCATCCTAGAATTTCCGAACTATAATTATATTTCTAAATATTGCAATTAAGTTGCTGCCATGACCTGAAGGCTTAGTTACGTACTAGTTTTATATGTTCATCCATTCGTTACTCTTATATTTAGTATAAATCTTGGATCTGTAATTCCTCAAACGTAGAGCACCAGCTGTCTCTTCAACTTTTAGGCGTCTTTCCTGGCATGCAATGTCCAGCGGGGATTTCATGTGCCACTATATACTGTCACTATCTAAATGATCACGCCAGTTCTTCCTTCTTTGTGTGACTTTATCATCTATGATGCAGGTTTATTTGATGTGAAAGTTTCGGACCCTTTCTTTAAGATATTTTTCCGCGATAGTCCGTAATAAGCATTCGAAATGTGGATGCATTGGAAAATGCTACGGATACCCTGGATGGATATGATCAGCAACACAAGGGTTCTTCAAAGAGCCAAAGTTGATAGAGAGTTGCTGACTAATATTAAAATCCGAAAGGTGTCCTACTTGGGTCATGTATTTAGAGGAGCAAAGTACAAATTACTGCACCTGATCATCCAAGGCAAGATAGAGGACCGAAGAGGTGTTGGCAAATCTCCTGGCTCCGCAATATACGTGATTGTACTGGTATAAGGAGCGTTGGATATCTTTTTCGGGCTTCCGGGGACAAATATGCCTACTCTCAGGTGATATTCAACGTTGGGGGGACCTGACATGACACTGAGAAGAAGAAGTCCGTAATATTCTCAACATGGATGATTGAAGGTAACTCTTTGTTCTAGCACATACAGTCAGCTCTAGTTTCAACACATTCGATTGATCTGACACAATTCGAACATTATCGATGTGTATGTGCGTCTTTTTCTAGATCTTATCTCCTTAAACCAGTGTTCCCCAACCTTTTTAGACCTGTGGACCGGTAAAAAAAGGAAATTTTTTTCGCGGACCACTAATACTGAAATAAAAGTGGTTTTTTTTATTAAATATTTTTTAAATCTTATATTGTGACAGATGGATATATGTAACTATAATTAACAAATATACATATAACAGTTAAACAATTTTAATTGTAACATTGTCTGATACAATTAAAATTTAACAAAAACCATGGGATTTTTGCAACAAACTAATGCGAAACCTGCTGTTGATCTTTGCTAATATATTGGATATTCTTGGCTGCAGTGCTGTCTCTGACAGACGAAGTGCTGCATTTACGTCCAGTCTATTCCTGTGTTTCGATTTTATCGAGGACATGGATGAAAATCCTATATTTAATATTTTTGAATGGCGAATTTCTTGGAATTTGGTAAACTGTTTGCGGCCCGGCACCGAGCCGCGGACCCCCGGTTGAGGAACACTGTCTTAAACAACCAGGTATTGCGGCTGTCTTATTTGTTTTTTCCTCCACTTCGTTGAAGAGATCATTTTAGCTGATGATATCGATATCTTAGATATCGATATTTATGATCATTTTAGCTAATGATATCGATATCTTAGAATTCAAACTATATCACTTCCTCGACAGATTTATTATCGATGGCTAGTTTTTACCTCCTTGGATGTTTAGACTTGAATTCATTATGGTCTGAGTACTCAATAGCTACCTAACGTAAATTATTGTAACCATATTTCTCTTTTATTGTAATTCTTAAATTATCTATGAAAATACCATGTAGCACGTAATGTTCACGATACTTCAACTCTTCAATTTAAATGCAAAGAATACGACAACGATTACGAGGCCAGATGCAAGCGACAACACCTCCTACCACTTCGCGAAATACGGAAATTAGCCGATATTATATTATTAACGAAAATAGCGCAATATCACATTGATGCCCCAGAATTACTCTCAAACATAAACTTTAACGTCCCCAGAATCTCCGCAAGACATACTAAATGGTTGGACATCCCCTTTAGTGCGACCAAATACAGACAAAATTCATTCTTTGTAAGAGCATCTAACTTCGTGAACAACCTGGAAGACTTCCCGGAATTCGATTTATTTAACTCTTCTACGAACTCGATTAGATTGCGCATAGACAGGAACTGGTTTGGTGTGGATCTATGACTGTCTCATCCCTGACTGTCTCCTAGTTAACAATTTTCAACATTACTTAAAGCTTACCTATTACCTTCTTACCAATCTCCTAACATAATTAAGTGTACATATTGAAACCATATGCGAAAACTGTTAAATGGTGTTTCGAAACCCATAGATATCAGTAATAATACCGACATAAACACTGTATGTTTTCCTAATAAAATAAAATAAATACTGGAGTTGTCTACCCCTGCACTTCAACGACCGCAATTTAATTGTTTTAACGAAAAGTTAATGACTGTCCAGCGGAACATTGCCACTCTGCCGTTGGCTTGATTGTAAAATATTTGAAAATAACAACATTTATTACTGTAATTATGGAGGCAGTTAATCCAAAGGTTAATGTGCTTGCGTTCATATCTTAAGTTCGTGGGATCATTACCCAAATACAGCGTTCTTAAAGTTACGCTGAAAAATAGCACTGTGATGTCTGCTTTTAAATCTAAAGTAGCATGCTACTCAAGTATTCTAAGTAAAAATAAGTAATAGTGATAATTTACAGCTACTCTCAGGATTAAGTGAGCTACTTCAACCTTTATTTCATTAGTATGGTATACTTCAACATATCCAAACTGGTAATTCGAACATATTGAACAGGAGATAATTGTTTTCAGCCCCAATGATCGAGTATTTGGGTTAAGAACTACTGGAGTAGGCACGTAACTCGCGGTTCGTAATCACACGTGTTGGTTATACTACCCTGTCTGTAATATTACCAACACAACAAAAATAATCGCGTACGTCTAACGTGTAAATATTATTACCACACGATTTTTTCCCAGACATGGACCATTTTTTTTTTCGGGTACCGTCAGCAATCGAATCTGAAACCCGAGAGAGGAAGTCAAACATCTAACTAACTTGGCCACAGAGGTCGTCAATAAAGTGATATGCAAACATTATCAATAATTAGTTAGATAGATATAGCGTCTTGTCTTTAAAAAACTTATTCGCGAGGCGTTTTTTAGCAGCCTTTAGTTAATGGTATCAAGCATTTTTTACACATCTTCATTCTAATAATTAATATAAAGAGTTATATTTAATTGTATAACACTCAAGTTATATATAGTGCAAACTGGCGGCAATCACTTCCATTCACCCAGAAAATTTTGCTAGGCCAATTTTATATGAAAACCAGACTGGATCTCACTTTAAAATAACTGAGTCTAACAGAAATTGAACCACTAGATTGGAATAAGGCGTCTTTTCAACTAAGCTACTAAGCCAAGGTAGGTATAGTATTAGTACATATATCGTATAAACATTAGTTATTGTCCTGCGTTAGATAGACATGTCTTATCATTGAGAACATAGTCTTTAGAAGACTTTTTAAGTCTTCAGTTGTCAAAATCAAGGATTATTTGCGCTCTATATTTTAAAAACTTAGTTTATGTTACTAGAGTCATCCAGAAAGTAAGGTTACAACATTTATGTAGGATCGAAAAATGCTTGTATTTAATTGAAATTCACAGAATACTTCAAAAATATATTAAACTATTTTTCAACGTAATTGCCGTCGAGATCGAGACATTTCTGTCGTCTGGGCACCAGCTTTTGTATGCTAGTGTCATAGACCTCCGCCGCCAGCTCTTTCAGCCACTTCTTCACAGCTTTCTCGACCACTGATCGTTAGAAAATTGTTGGGGTGTAGTGACACACCCACGTCTTATCCCCCGTCACGATAGAGTCCAGAAAAGCTTCTCCCTCCTGTGCAAAACGATCCAAAATTTCACGCGCGGCGGTCACGCGATTTTGACGGTGCTCCGGTGTGAGCATTCTGGACACTAATATCGCACACAACTTCTTGTAACCAAGTTTTTCACAATATTACTAAAGAGACTTTGAGAAATGTCAGGAAATTCTTCGTGAAGGTCGTCAAGCGTCACACGGCGGTCATTTCGCACTTGATCTTCAATTTTTTGCACAAATTCGTCAGAAATCACTGTCTTGCCTCGTCATGAGTATCAGTACGGCCTTCTCTGAATAACCTAACCCACTTCGTGACATGTTGTCGACTCATCATATCACTATCATAAACTTCCACGAGCTTCCGATGGATATTCGCGGCGGTATTGTTCTGCAAAGTAAAAAAACTGATAACCGCGCGGGTCTCGCACGGACGAGAGTTGGCGGGAGCGCGCGACGACCTCTCCATCGGAAGAATTTACTGTGACTGAACAAAATGGCCGACAAACACGCGGGACCAAACAAACTGACCATTAGGATCCTCGCTACACGTCAGGTGCACCAACTTTGAAACAAAAATTTTCCACGGCCTCAGGAGCCCGTGTAACCTTAGTTTCTGGATGACCCTCGTAGTTGGTATGACAACTAAGTCTTCCTACCCGAGGGATGCAATTTAAATACCCAGTGGTAATACCTTTCTGGTTGGCTGGAAGAGATTGTCATATGACAATGAATCCACTAGGTTGTGTTGTATACAACAAAAATATAACACAATACATCTGGCTTTATTTCCACTGAAGCTTTTCACGGTCTCGTCAAGTGGTCTAAAAATAAACAGTCGCATCAGGCATGGAAATTTTAAATTATGCAAAATATTCGCTAGTTAATGTTAAATGGTCAGTACTCGCTGGAAAACCCCCATAACTCAGTTAAGAAATACCGATAACGGGGTTTTTTTGCTAATTTAATCTTTATATTGCTTATGTGGGTGTGAGTACAGTTCACTTCTACATACTCGTACATTATTACCTTCAACGAAATGGGGTTAGCAGAAAGAAAGGAAAGCTGTATTTAAACTAAGTGTATCATTATTATTTTTATTTACACAATAAGCGATTTAATGTATACATAGTTTACGAAAAACAAGTAAAAAAACAGGTACAGTACCCGGCGGTAAGTAATACACATCGGACTTAAGAAAGAGACTGTCGGCCATAATCGGCTAACTTCGGCTTTGTAGAGCGTCGTCTCTGTCCTTAGAACGTTTGACAACGACTGACAAATTGCGACGGAACACGTGTATGAATGACAGAGACGACGCTCTACAAAGCCGAAGTTAGCCGATTATGGCCGACAGTCTCATTCTTAAGCCCGATGTGTATTACTTTTCGCCGGGTACTATATTGTATTTTTCAGACGATAAGACTTACCAGACCATAAGACGCACCCCAAAATTATTTGACAATATTTAAAAAAAAAAAAATTATTATATTCATTTACTCTTAATTTTTAATTATTATTAATGTATCTTTTACCAACAGCATTCAGTTCATCTTTACTTGTTTCGTTACTGTTATATTTTATATTATTGTCTAAACCAGGGGTCTCCAAGCTTTTTAGCCTAAGGGCCACACTGAATCCTCCACTAAGTCCCAAGGGCCAAGACATAAACCTAGCTCATCATACCAATATACTGTAGTTTTGAATTATGCGAAAATTTTCGTATTGGGACTAGCCGTCGAGTGAGATATCTATGGCGCAGGGTGCGAGGGTGGACTCCGCTCCGTTCGCAATTTCGGTTGGTTCAATCTTAATTGAACAAAAAATGTTTCACACATTTTAATACATGCTAAACATTCGGTCAGCTAACTGAGACTCCATTTCCGGTAGATTTCGCTATTGAAGGTTTGGGCGCTTTAAAAATACATTTTGAGTCTCGTTTTTCAGATTTTGATGCAATTGCAAACGACATCAAGATTTTTCAAAATCCTTTTAACGCCGATATAGAAACCCTTCCCCCAGAACTTCAAATGGAAATGATTGATTTGCAGTGTAGCAATATTTTTAAAGAAAAATATTTAAAGTCATCATTGCTGGAATTTTATGAGAGTCTTCCACTCACACAGTTTGATCAGTTGCATAAATTTGCTCGTGGCTTTTTTCCACTTTCGGCACTACTTATCTGTGTGAAAAAACATTTTCCAAAATGAAAAATATTTACAGATCCTAATTAACTGATGAGTATTTGAAGTCGCTGCTGATATTTTCCACTAGTAAACTTTATCCACAACTGCAAACAATTATCAGTGGAAAGTTACAGCTACATAAATCTCATTAATCATAATTATAATGTTTAATTTCATTATGTGAATTACCTATGTATGTAACTTATTGTAAGTTTTTAGGATAAATCTCATATCATTAATTACAGTTAAAATGTTCAATTTCATTATGTATGTCAGTTATTGTGTTTCTTAATTGGTCGTTAAATAAAAACACCTGATTATTGTTTTGTATGATTTACTTAGATTAGAAATTGCACAATGTAATCAAAATAAACTATGAAGGGCCGGATTGGTGGTGCTTGCGGGCCGGTGTTAGCCCGCGGGCCGTAGTTTTGAGGCCCCTGGTCTAAACTATTGTAGTACCTCTCTTCAAAAACGGACGTCTGTATTTGTTTTGCACGCTTATTGAACTTTCAAACTAACATGAATAGATTCAAAAGGTATAGAAAAATATGAAATATAGTAACTTTTTCCATCACGAGAGATTCCTGAAATACTGAAAATATCTAAAATCATCGTTCGTTGGTGGCACTTTGCATTTGAAATTTAGCAAAAAATAAGAAATAACTTTCTTGGTAGTGCAATATTGATGACCTCCGTTACCTAGTTGATAAGACGCCTGTCTTCCTATATGGGGATTGCGAATTCGACTGCCGTTGAAATTCAATTTTTTTTTTCAAATGATATTTTAGGATATGTATCCTAGAGGGAAGAGATGATGATGATGATTTGTTGATAAATAATAAAACACGTTAGATCGCAATGCGGAAAGAGAGTTCAATTTTATGAGTAACGTAGGTATTAATATCTTTTTAGAATGTGCGCGAGAATGCGCTCGCGATATGCCTACGTCTCGTTTCTGTGAATGCAAAACGATTAATTGTTGTATGTAGGTATCATTCAAATACGGAACTAGCGAGACAAGCGTGGTGCGTTCTCTCTCTAGTATGGAATGCGGTCCGCTCGGCTATGGGTTGAATGGCCGGCGGGTGAACTTCGGACTTGAATGGCCGGCGTGTGAACTTGGGACTTTTTTTTTTAGATTTCGTCGAGGAATGCGAAGGTCATTTCATCGGTTATTGACCGTATGTATGAATACCCACAGTATCCGAGTGTGCGACCGCCACAATATCAAATAGCAACAGTAAGGGGGTCTATTTTTGCTGTCGTCGATCCCCAAATTTTTTTATTGGAACTATCGCCCCTTCGAAAAATCAAATCGACCCCAGGGGGTCGATATCGACCACTTTGAGGACTCTTATATCATATAAATCAATATGGGACTTGAACATCGTGTTATTCAGTTTTCACGCTATATAATTATGTTAACAGGAAAAGTTTGAAAATCACTTTATTTTCCAATTCTTCTCGCTAATATCCTCTTCACACCCGTATCTTATCTTAGCCATCACCGACACCGACACAATGGGGGAAGCTACTTCTTACTTTCAATTGAAAAGCCAACAGAAAATTGGAAATCAGTACTTTGGAGAATTGTTTTTTTTTAAAACTTAAGTCTACTAAATGAATTATTTCTGCAAACATTCGGGAAAACACCTTGATGGATGTGCGAAAATATACTATAACATTTAAGGACATACTCGTATGCTGCGCAAGTGTTTTTTTTCTTTGCCACCATTTTTTTATCCTTCCACATCTTTCTTTTCCTCTCACAGTCGTAAGTGATGTTTTAAAATATTCTACTTTGGTTAATTTTTATTTGTTGTTGTCATTATTAACTACTACTAATAATAATAATAATAATAATATTCAGCGCCATTTAAAGAACAAACTCTCATCAAAGGCGCTCTAACTCGGGACTCGAGCCCACTATTATTTACTGATTAAAAATATTACAAAATAAATATATATATTATACTTGAGAAAATATAGGATGGTCCCTGTGACATTTGAAATGTCATGTCTCAAAGGGATGGGGTAAAATCGTTTTATTTTACAAATCGAATCGTTTTTTTATAAATCGAAAAATTGTTTTTCTCTAAACTGACGTTTTAATTCCCAATTTTCATTATACTGACTTTCTAATGTATTGTATGATTCGTATCTATCTTTAAATAGGCCAAGATCCACCATGAATTAATACTAAATACGAACATTTAATTTTAGGTATAAAAACATCGAAAATCCAATTATCGTATACCCCATCCCTAGACAATGCAGACTAACATAGTGACTTTTGACAAACGTCACCAAATGTTATTTGATTTTAACAAACTGCCACATTTTTGCTAATTTGTAACAAGATGTATTAATTTGTCATTATTGTTAGTTTTATGTAATGTACTCGTATTTACCTAAATAACTTGCTATTTATTAGAATCGAGGCTTATATTAAAGTTGATAAAATAATAAAAATTACTGAACGTCGTTACAAGGTTATATTGGGGCAAATTTGTGAACTGTCACAGGGACCATGCTACATTTTCTCAAGTATAGTTAAGGGTAAGGAAAAAAATATTAAAGTTTTATGAGGGCTGGTTGTTCGAAAACTGGTGGTCCCAGCATGTCAGGATAGTCGGCTCCTATTAAAAAATTATGTTGATTTTAAGCCATAGATTGTAAAATGTTCTCCTTTAAAAGCTTAGTAGGCAATGTATTGATTACAGTTTGATAATGACTTTTTAATACGATACAGATCTGTCACTTAAATTTAAGTTATCGAGTTTTTTTTCCATATTTAAATGTTAAATCATTCTGAAATAAAATGGAGTTCTACAATATAAATACAATATCAATTAATTGTTATTTTTCTTCGTATTCACCACTGTTAATTAATAATTTAGTTCACTACCGGTTTCGGGCTTGTTCGTCGGGCGATGAGGACAAAAAAACAAAGGTCTTTGAAACTTATAGTGTACTCAATCAATAAAATTATAATATTGTATAATGTTCAATTAATGTTGTAAGAATTTAAAAAAAAATTATTTCGTTAAACTAAAAATCTCTTAAATTTTCAAATATAATTAATGTGATTAATGTGGCGTTTGCGTTAGTGCAGTATTTTATGAGAGCTGGTCGTTCAAAAGCTGTGTCAACGTGTCAGAATGGTCGGCTCCTGTTAAGCTCTTATCATAGTATATAGTAAATAGGCCAAAACCCGTACGGCTGTCGATTACTTGGATCCTTTCCGAAAGTAATTCGAAATTTGAATCTCGGTGGGTCCGTGATACGGAACGAATTTTAAATACCTAGCTAACAATTTTTGAACCGGTGTAAAAGGGAACGATGTATACATGATATATAAACAAATCTTATATTTATGAATATATATTTTCATAAATGTAGAATTTGTTTTATTTCCGTGAATATTTCACGGGTTGCAACTAGTCATAGTGTAAATAGGCCAAAACCCATACGATGGTTGTCGTCGAATAAAGAATACGAGAATTGAATTTTGAATACAAGAGAGCGAGAGAGGAATACTTGGATTCTCTCCGAAAGTAATTCGAAATTTGAATCTCGGTGGGTCCGTGATACTGAACGAATTTTAAATACCTAGCTTACAATTTTTGAACCGGTGTAAAAGGGGACGATGTATAAATGATATATATATAAACAAATTTTACATTTATGAATATATATTTTCATAAATGTAGAATTTGTTTTACTTCCGTGAATATTTCACGGGCTGCAACTAGTTAATAATAATTAGCACTTATCGGCCACATCAGAGATATTTTGTGAAAATCGGGAATAAATACACCAATACAATCAAACGTGTGCCAGTGTGTGACGTAGGTATATTCATTCTAAAAATCCACATATCATAAAATATTTTTGCTATACTCGTATAAACTTGATAAGTAACGTATTGAGTACAGTTTGAAAATTTAATTTAAGCTTATTGTGTAGAATTTTTCCACATTTGAGGAGGTAATATTCAAAAAAGAACATGTCCACCAAATCAGAATGTTGGTAAATCGCAAAAAACCGTTAGCATAGAAAATATATGATATAATAATTCATTGTAAAAATGTCTGAAATCCTTAAAATCGCTTAAGGTGACTTGATTTGTTGTTTAAAATCGAATCATAATAATTAAAATAGTTATTCTAGTTTAAAATATGGACATGATCCTTTTTGAATAAACAATTCTACTTGAATCTTTTTTGATTGAACAGGTCTGGGACATGGTGTTTTTTGTTCGATTTCAAAAATATTATAAAGGTGTTGCATAAAATAATTGGGTAGAGTAATTTATTTTTATTTTAATCATATAAATTAGTAAAGTGTTACAAAATAAGAAGAAATATTACGATAAAACTATAAATACTATATGTAAGTAGATAAAGCTGTATAATGCTAGACATTACACTGCACGTACGATTTAAAACTGACAGTTGCTGGTGAACTGGTATGAAGTTAGACACAATCGGAAGTTTCACTACAAGTGATGGATAGCTTGTTCGGAGTTTCGGTCCGATGGTAGGACACCTTACTCCTTCATCGGATAAGTTCTGACTGTTAAGATATTTATTGGAAATTTTTGGATCTTTTTGGGAATCGGGAAAGGATAGGTTTGTGGTAATTGTTTTGATTTTATGAATGATTATGAGAAATTATAAACGATTAAATACATATATAAATATGATGATATATACATAATATTAAATACAAATATGCATAAATTTGTGTCGTCACACACTGTTTTATATTGAATGGGTGAAAAAAAAATGAATTGTGAATAATTTATAAGAATGTATATAGTATATGTAGATAAGTAAATGAGTGGGGAAATGTGTGTGACTTTTATAAATATATTAAGGTGTAGAAAATGTTTATTGAAGGTGAGAAATGCGGTTGCCTATGGGGGTAAGCTGTCTGCCGGAGGAATTATCGATGATGGGGTGTTCAGAGTGACAATCGGTGGGTCATTTGGGGGGATGATTAGGTTTCACTTAAAAAAACAATAATTCATTACTTTCTGCGTCTGGATTATCAAATGTTAACAAGCCACGTGTTTCCAGTAAAATGCCACACATATCGCAGCTCCTATAATTCGCATAAATTATATTACAATTGTTTTATGTATATTATACAATAATTATTTTCCTAAAGTGACTATGGGTTGGCATATGAGGAGGTAATATTAATAAAAGAATTTGTCCACCAAATCAGAATGTTGGTAAATCGCAAAAAACCGTTAGCATTAAAAATATATGACAAAATAATTCATTGTAAAAATATCTAAAATCCTTAAAATCGTTTATGACTTGATTTGTTGTTTAAAATCTAATCATAATAATTAAAATAGTTATTCTAGTTTAAAATATGGACATGATCCTTTTTGAGTGAACAATTCTACTTTAATCTTTTTTTATTGAACAGGTCTGGGACATGATGGTGTTTGTTCGATTTCAAAAATATTATACAAAAAATAATTGGGTAGAGTAATTTATTTTAATTTTAATCAAATAAAATAAGTAAAGTGTTACAAAATAAGAAGAAATATTACTATAAAACTATAAATATATGTAGGTAGATAAAGTTGTATAATGCTAGACATTACATGGCACGTACGATTTAAAACTGACGGTTGCTGGTGAACTGGTATGAAGTTAGACACAATCGGAAAGCTATCATTGGTCAATTCGGACATGATCTTTTTTGATTGGTTTGAAGCCTGGACAAGATTATTTTTGAAAAAAATACTAGTTTTTTATTATGATTTAAAAATGATTTATGTGTTTTTTTAAATGAAAATGTTAAACGGCTCTGTACCATCGATAAGAAGAAATCTGCTAGTTCGGCGTTAGCCAAACTGGAAAGATAAGGATAAAGGGAGATGGTTACTCACGGTTGTCTTGTTCGATGATGGCGTGGATGACGGGATTCGGAGATCTCGGCTGATGTTGAGTACTCCTGGAGCGTGGTCGCGGCCGGCAAAGTAATTCGTCCCAGGTTTCTTCTGATGAAGCGTATTGGTCGCTAGCCGAGAACCCATCCGCACTGGTTCGTCGTTGATGGGCCGGGCCACCCGGCCGGCTGGCCCGATCCGAGTTGTCCTCCCGCTCGTGGTCTATACGCAAGTGAACGAGACCCGGCTGATGTCGTCGCCAAGTCAGACAACCGACATACGCGACAATACTATCCTTCAATCTTGTGCGAATAACCTCGACGGGACCGGGAGCGATGACGATGCGGCCAGCGCGCGACAGGGGGCCGGCCGCGATAAAAGAGCGCCCCCACATGACGGGGGCCGGCATTCCGCGTCACGTTATGGCGTGAACATCTGCTTTATCAACAAAATTTTTGTATCCGATTAGCATGATCTTTTTTTAATGTTACCTCCTCATTTAAGTGTCAAATCGTTTTGTTTAAAAATGGAGTTCTACAAAATAAATATCAAATCAATTAATAGCTCTTAAATTTTTAACTTCCACTGCTTGTAATATCTTTAAAATGTCAATCTTACGCAGACCAAATTGGCTTTAAAAAATCATGTTGCTGACATGCTTCAGAAAATACGGGCTTCTAGTTATAATTAAAGGAAAAGCAATTAATGTAACATTAATATAATTTTCGAATTCTGATTTACTCCACAATTTCAAATATCCGGCCATCAATCAATCTTTATATCAAGATTATCAAAACTAAATTAAGTGTTTTATTGTATTACGATGTGGCAGCAATATTTAATTGAGAACGATCAGGTTTAACACGTTAAGACCCGATAAAATCTTTCCTAGTGTACAGATTGTGCTAGAGCAATTCTGTGAAGAGTTGACTACAATTGCTATATCTTAGTAAATATTAAGAATATTTTTGAAAAGAGATTTCGTGAACACAAATCCGCCTTAACAAATCCTCTAATTTATTCTGAAATGGCTAATCATTGTCACCGCGAGAATCATACTTTTTCTATCGATGATGCCAATTTCTTACATATCAGTGGTAACGGAAATAAATTGGACAGATTAGAGGCCCTAGAAATTTCTAAATCAGTACACCGATCGGAACATCTGTTGAACAGTTATTTACCCAAAATCTCTCCGCTCTTGGCCGAAATTATCCCATGCCTTTCTCCCCTCCTCCCCCTCCCAGCCCCCAACCGTTGAAGCGTGTATATTATAGGTGCCAGTTCGAACAGCATTTAGTCTTGTTTGCGCTCCCCTGAAGATGAGGTGAAAGCCTTGAAACCGGTAGGGTTATACCGTCATAAAAAAGTGGAATAAACAGTGTTTGATAAAAATAAATTACAATAAGAATATTTCAGTAAAACTTTGTATATTTGTTAGTTTAGTACTACAATTACATGGAGTGGAATCATGTACCTTCAAAGTTGATAGTATGAACCGACTGGAAGCATTCGAAATGTGGATACACCGGAGAATGCTACGGATACCCTGGACGGATATGGTCAGCAACACGAGGGTTCTTCAAAGAACCAAAGTTGATAGAGAGTTGCTGACTTATATTAAAATCCGAAAGGTGTCCTATTTGGGTCATGTACTTAGAGGAGCAAAGTACAAATTACTGCACCTGATCATCCAAGGTGAAAATAGAAGCCCGTAGAGGTGTTGGCAGGAGGCAAATATTCTGGCTCCGCAATATACGTGATTGGACTGGCATAAGGGGCGTTGGAGATCTTTTTCGGGCTGCCGAGGACAAAGATGTCTACTCTCAAGTGATATTCAACATTGAGGGATCATGAACTTGCATTATGTTCAAGCAGAGATTTGGTTCTTCAAAGAGACAAAGTTGATGGAGAGTTGCTGACTAATATTAAAATCCGAAAGGTGTCTTACTTGGGTCATGTACTTAGAGGAGCAAAGTACAAATTAGTGCACCTGATCATCCAAGGCAAAATAGAGGGTCGAAGAGGTGTCTGCAGGAGGCAAATCTCCTGGCTCCGCAATATACGTGATGGGACTGGGGCTGATAAGGGGCGTTGGAGATCTTTTTCGGGCTGCCGGGGACAAAGATGCCTACTATCAGGTGATATTCGACGTTTGGGGGACCTGACATGACACAATGAAGAAGAAGAAGTACGACAATTATGCCAACGTTCTACATTATGGGGACTAACATCACACTCCTTATACATGTACCGGGTCTCATCTCTCTTCTCGTGCTTCGCACATATAGGGTTTTTCTGTTTTTTTTTTCGAGTTGATGGAATACATGTGTTTGGACGCATCCTTTATAACCTGTCTGGAGCATCTTGTTAATTCGTTTTTCTTTATTCGTTCTACATGTCCAAACTATATCGGAGTAATCTTATTAAGTATACATTCATTCCTAATCACTTAATACCGTATTATGTCATACATTGTCACTCCATGTATTATTCTCAGTGCACGCATTTGTACGTCGTTTATTCGACTATTTTTAATATTTTTCCACGTCCACGTTTTACTCACATACATCAAAGTTGGTCATGAATACTATTGTAGTCTATATGTACAGTACCCGACGGTAAGTAATACACATCGGGCTTAAGAAACAGACTGTCGGCCATAATTGGCTAACTTCGGCTTTGTAGAGCGTCGTCTATATCAGTGTTCCCCAACCTTTTTAGACCTGTGGACCGGTAAAAAAAGGAATTTTTTTTCGCGGACCACTAATACTGAAATAAAAATGTTTTTTTTTTACGTAATGTAATATTTTTTTAATCTTATATTGCGACAGATGGACATGCTCGTATGTAACTATAATTAACAAATATCCATATAACAGTTAAACAATTTTAATTGTAACATTGTCTGATACAATTAAAATTTAACAAAAACAATGGGAGTTTTTCAACAAACTAATGCGAAACCTGCTGTTGCATCTTTGCTAATATATTGGATATTCTTGGTTGCAGTGCTGTCTCTGACAGACGAAGTGCTGCATTCACATCCACTCTATTCCTTTGTTTCGATTTTATTGAGGACATGGATGAAAATCCTATATTTAATATTTTTGCATGGCGAATTTCTTGAAATTTGGCATACTGTTTGCGGCCCGGCGGAAAGTCTCTGCGGCCCGGCACTGGGCCGCGGACCACTGGTTGGGGAACACTGGTCTATATAACATACTTTGAAGTGGACGCGACTACGCTCTAGAACGCTTGACAACGACTGAAAAATCGCGACGGAACACGTGTATGAATGACAAAGACGACGCTCTACAATGCCGAAGTTAGCCGATTATGGCCGACAGCCTCTTTCTTAACCCCGATGTGTATTTCTTACTGCCGGGTACTGTATGTTTAAGCGCCCCATTATTTTCTATCACTACACGCCATTCGATATCCCCCCAATTAATCAACTCTTGCATCATCTTAGAAAATACTACCCAAATAGCATCATTCCTCAATTTGCTCCATTCTTTTATTGTTCACTCATGTATCACATTTACTTTTCCTTTCATATTTTTCTATCATCATATTGGATTTCACAAAATTCATTCTTATTGAAGTAAAAAGTGCCGTTGCTAAAGAATAAAATATGTACATGTTTCACATTTTCAGTTGAAAATTAGTATACACTCGGGTATCTACCATTGCCCGTAAGGTTATCTATCCTAGTGAATAATTTTTATACCCTTGTACCTGCCTGTATACCTACCTAAATGAATTGTCAAAATAACGAGTGAATTGTTAAAACACAAATAAATTAAATTAATTATTGTTGATCATAAACATACAGGGTCATTGACCGATCAAGTATTCATAGATAGCTACACGTCAAGAACGGCGACAATGTTTACTATTTTTATAGTACCCGCGATTTGTCCAGTCATCTCCAAATATAAATAATTAACCTACCGCCAATTTACGTGCCAGAGCGAGACGGAGCATGTAGCGCGAACTGGTTCACCCATTTGTATAAAAGACCGGCGCTCGGATAAATAAACATATATTTGTATTGTCATTCAGTCAACTGTCAAGACTTTGTTATTTATTTACCTGCTGTCCACTTATCGATTTATATCCGCATTCCTGAGTCCATATGTATTGACAACAAATCAAGATCATCACAACAGTTAAACATAAGCAATCCGCTATATTGATGATTCTGTACGAGAAGTAACGCAGAATCAGCGAAAACGAAGATGTCGATATCAAGATCATCAGCACGTCCTAATAGGACACGTGCTACACTGATAGCGACCATCGCTACACCCTGTTAGCATTTATTTATTTTCTTAATTCCGAATGTTTTTTAAATTAAATATATTTAATGAAATAATTTTCATCAATATGTGTTAAAAGGATTTGTCTAGGCTCTGACGTGTAATCTTATAAGGGATGAAGCAACAGGCGAGGAAACGGTACACAGCACGGAGCGGCGCTTCCTTTATTGCGTAGTACATTCGGGGGTGGTTAGGGGTAGAAGGACATCAGGCAACAAGAGCAATTCTGACAAGCGATATCATGTCAGAGGAATTTCCAAACTGGGAGCCGCAGGGGTGAAATCTGTCTTAAGATTGACTTAATGCTGGACAAAATGAAGGTTTGTGGAAAATGTTACTGCACCATATTCTATATCGAAAATATATCGTTATCTCTTCTTTACCTACTCCAACAAGCAGACGGATTGATGGTATTAGCGTGTGTGTAAATTATGAAACAGCTTTTTGTGAATTCCTTGTTCTTTTAACCTTTCCCTTCCTGTGCTTAAAAAGCGCCCGTTCCGGTGATGCGTATTCAATACACATCAATATATTCCATATGTAAAAATGAGTGATTTAAAATCGAAAAAATAGAAATATTCATAGCCAATCGCTTAAATTAATTAAATTTGAAGTCAAAAGTGATAAAAATTGAAATTTAATTGCTGAAAACATGAAAAAAAACTATCGGACGACGCTCACAAAACGGGCGAAACGACCACCTTGAACGAAAGCCGGCTGGCTACTAAGCGATCGAACTGAGATTTTATTTCTTGCGTTCCCATATACCGAAGTAGAGTGAGAATGAGACGTGAATAGCGTCGTTTCCTCACCCATAGCGGGTTTTTAAAGAATGAATATACCTACATCACACACTGGCATACGTTTGATTGTATTGGTGAATTTATTCCCGATTTTCACAAAATATCTCTGATGTGGCCGATAAGTGTTAATTATTATTAATATTATTTTTTTCATTCAATGCGTAAATGTATTACGGAGGAATAGCTAAAATCTGAACCCAGTATTTATTATATTTATAGAGATATTAAAGTGTTTAGAAGCAATGTGTACTAGTTACACATCACAGGATAGGAAGGATTAATGATGTAAGCTTCAGCAGATGATTCCGATACTTGGTCAGTGATTGAATGGCATTTAATTTATTAGTTAGATTGTTTATGAAAGTGAATCATGAAGATTTAATGAACAGAGTAAAGCAAATGCGTGCCTTGCGTAGAATATCAAGTACAGTACCCGGGGGTAAGTAATACACATCGTTTGTAGAGCGTCGTCTCTGTCGCACGATGCGCTAAGAGTTCGGTATCATAGTCACGATGCGATTAGCGCATCGTGCAACAGAGACGACACTCTACAAACGATGTGTATTACTTACCGCCGGGTATTGTACATCAATGTTTGAAAGAGTAAGAAATAATCGGGAAAAAAATCTTTTAAGAGACTAACGTAAAAGTTAAAACTAAAAAAACGAAACTTGGGACGGTTTAGCCACGTTAAGAGAATGAGTCGCAAAATATTTGTGAAACATATACGAGTACATTTGTCTGAAATTAATGAATAGTGAAGGAGAAGAAGACCGATGAAACAGTAGAAGGGATAGACGGTGAAACTTTAACGGAGAGAAAAGTAAGAAGAAAGAGAGCTATTTGCGCGAGTAGAAAGGCATACTGATATGTCATTTCGACCAACTCTAATACGAGTTATACACATAAAGCAATAAGCGCATGGGTCCGTTCCAGTTCGCAACCGTAACGTGAGCGCCTACTAGATCCGCATCACAACGGAAAAACAAGCACGCGGCTTCCACGAAAGTTCAAGTTATTGTTAATTTTCAGTTAGTTGAAATTTCGATTAAATTATGTGGATTTTTTATAAATGTCATATATTACACTTCTCAAATGTCACAAGACCCAGGCAAGTTCACGACTTCATGTGTGTTTTATCCAAGAATAAAAAAATACACTCAATTTGAAAGACCCTTTATAACGTTTTCGAAACATCGGTATCATAAGCTAAACTATACATCACAACACTTCGAAAGACTATGATTCGAGACAAATGATTCGAAAAACCGCGAAAGTCTAAAAATATTTAAAGAAAAAAGCTAACAAACTCCCACGGATTAAACTTGATTTTTCACGATCTTGCAAGGTTCTCGATTTTCAATATGTTCGAACCCCTGCCTTATCAGATCGAGGGGGTAGTATCGCGTGTTCACACGGATGGACTGAATGGGGTGGCACGCATGAAGCGCAGAAGGTTATGGGGCGATGATGAGAACCGTCTACATACGACTATAATATACTTCTGAGTATACATTCACCGTGTAAACAGAATCGCAAAGTGCCTAGATTGTCAAAATTTCCAGACAGTTTGATGGCCATATATTATTAAGCTTTCTAGATATGGAATTTTATAAAATTTCGGCCAAACGTACTAAATTATGGGCGTACATCCCTAAACTATTAAATAAAAAAAAGGTGGCAATTTGTATTGCGTCGTTTAAAAATAATATTTCCCTCAAGGGCGCTCCAATTCGGGACTCGAATCCACTATTATTGACAGATTAAAAATATTATAAAATAAAACTTATAAGTTGTTTATGCCTCGGCCACACAGGTAAGAGCCTCGCTTGGTGCTTAGAGCTACGCTGCGAGCTAGGCGACATATCCTAGCGAATCAACGCACCGCATACTATCGCAATGGCTACAATGCACGCTTCGCGCCACGCTACATGACGATTAGTCACCTAGTGAATCTCCTAGCGAATAGACGTGTTGGTTAATTTTATTGTGTCACCAAGTGATTTTACAAGATGGCGGAAGTTTTAATAACAGCTGTGTATAAAAGGAAGCCTTTCTGGAACCCATCGAGCAAATTATACAAAAATGTTCCTGTAATAAAATCAATTTGGAATGAAGTTGCGCAGGAAGTAAATAAAGATAAGGTAAGTTGTAATGAAATTGGTTAGTTTTGAGAGTGGCATCGTTTGTTGACTCAACCGCTCCCAAATATCAAATGAATTTATGCGAAGCACTTTGGTGTGGCCAAGCATGAAGTCACCTAGTCTATTAGACACGTAGCACCTAGCGAAGCACTTTGGTGTGGCCTTAGCCTTAGTAACACACTGTTTTTTTATGCAATTAACATGATGGTATAAGTTTATCGGTTTTAAGGTTTTCACCTCATCATTTGGGGAGCACAAATAAGACTGAATTACATTAGAACTGGCACCAAAAAACCAAACGACTCTAAGGATTGTGGGGGTGAAGGAAAACTTCGGCAAGCAGCGACGAGATCTTAGGAACATGTGTGTTTATCAAGTGATCATCCCAGTGTACTGACTGATATTTCCAGTGGCTCTGATCTATCTTATTTATTTATATTGTTGTTTATAGTTAAGGCATTAACATTGTGGAGGTTTAAAGACATTGTAATTTATTTTTATCAAACACTGTTTATTCCACTTTTTTTGTGACGGTATAACCCTACCGGTTTCAAGGCTTTCACCTCCCCTTCAGGGGAGCACAAACAAGACTAAATGTTGTTCGAACTGGTACCGATATACACGCTTCAACGGTTGGGGGCTGAGGGGTGAGGGAGGCATGGGACGATTTCGGCCAAGAGCGGAGAGATTTTTGGGATATAACTGTTCAACAGATGTTCGGATCGATGTACTGACTTAGAAATTATTATTGATATGAAATATTTGGCATTATCAATAGAAAATGTGTGATTTTCTCGATGACAATGATTACTCGTATCAGAAAAAATCGTTAAGATGTATTTGTGTTTACGAAGTATCTTTTCAAAGGACCTTCCTGTCTTTCCTATGACGAAACTATCGAGTCGGCACATATAATTCATTTACAAACCTTTCTTTTTGATGAGACCTCACACAAAGTGTTATATTTAAGTGATTCCTAAAGCTGCACACGCCACCCATATCTCAAATATTATCGGTCTAACAACGGGAAAAGCTCTATTATAATAATCCGTCCTATTGGATCGATTTGTAACAATAAATTTATTAGATGAATGAGAAATCGACCTTAAGGTTCAACTTCTCTCCGAATGAACATCTCTTAGATGCAAATTCGAAAGATACAATGAAGACATCCCATTAAGGGACTTGAATTTTTATTCACTACAAAAGACACGTGGAGAACGACACATTCTATATTAGCCGTCACACAAGGCTTATTCCTTGTTTCGAGACAGCTGACTGACGTCCACAAACTTCATACATAAATAAATAAACATGTCTGAGCTGCACCCGCTCATAAGGTTTGACTTTGAATGTTAGTATGTTAGAATATTAATGCGATTGCCCCTGAGCCACGGCTCAACAAATAAAAAATTAAACTCAAATTAATGTCATAATTTGACATGTGACATTCTGCAACAATTATGTGGATTAATTGACAGACTCAGATATATGATATTTGAACATTATACTGTATATTTAAATGTAGTGTTTATGAATGATATATTAGGTGTTAACATAAATTGTATCCGTTTTTTTTCCAAATTAAAAAATGAGCACCAAAAGTAAAACAAAATGGTAAAGGTTATACGTCATTCGAAAGAATGTTTTCTGCTCTATAAGATATTGTATTTGCTTTTACGTTACATATATTATTTTATTTGATTACAAGCCTTCAAAATGGAATGTCAAGTAGACGTAAGTGAGCATTTTCGACATCTCGTTCTGTTCGCGTTCAATCGAAGGAATAAAGCTGCCAAAGCTGCTTGCGATATTTGCGAAGTGTACGGTGAAGATGCTTTGAAATAAAGGACAGCTTGTCGATGGTGTTTGCGTTTCAAAGACGGTAATTTTGACCTAAAAGACGTGGAGCGTTCCGGACGAAAGATGGACTTCGATGAGGACCGCTTAAACCATTTTATTCATGAAGATCCCTTTCAAACATTTTTCATCACCATTTTCAAACCATTTTTCATCACCAGTAATGATGCAGTAAAGGAACCTTTGCTTGTGGCCATGCGTAGCTCGATGACGCGCGAGCAAACCAGCTGAAATTGTCGAACGTTGATTTTTGTTGTTTTCACTCAAAACATGTGGAACCCAAGCGCCGAACTTCTGAACTTTTCCCATTGATTTAAGATGGCGGTATACAGTCATATGACTACAATTCATCTGCTCAGCCAATTCTACGGTGGTTTGAAGGGGATCTTCATAAATAATATGGTTTAAGCGGTCCTTATCGAATTCCACTGGTCATCCGCAACGCTCCATATCTTTCAGGTCGAAATTACCGTATTAGCTGTCCTTTCATTCATAGCATATTCACCGTACACTTCGCAAATATCGCGAGCAGATTTGGCAGCTTTATTCCCTCGATTGAACGCGAACAGAAGGAGGTGTCGAAAATGCTCACTTTCGTCTACTTGACATTCCATTTTGAAGGCTTGTAATCAAATAAAATAATATATGTAACGTAAAAGCAAACACAATATCTTATAGAGCAGAAAACTTTCTTTCGAATGACGTATAACCTTTATCATTTTGTTTTACTTTTGGTGCTCATTTTTAAATTGAAAAAATACGGACACAACTTATATTAACATCTAATACATAATACACTTGAAAGAAATATTCAAACCAAACCGAGAACTTTTGTTTCGAATTTTAGAATTATAAAACTGTTATGGTAATTTAAAAGTAAAAAAAACTTCAATATTAAGATCGAAACAAAAAAATGAAATTTCGATAAAAATATATATAACGAAAACTTGAAGAAGGATGTAGGCTAGTCACCTGTTGCCTTCGCGACCAAGCTCGTCCTCTATTGGTGGGGACATATCTCGATAGGAGTGATAATGAATATTTCTTCTTCTTCAGTTTAATTCCTGGGGATTGGTTAGCAGCAAAGCTTTGCATCTCCTCCTCCACTCCGCTCGGTCTTCAGCGATCCTCTTGAGCTCTGTATAGGAGGTGCAGTCCATATCGTTGCATATTTGCTCCAGATACTCTCGGCGAGGACGCCTTCTGCCAATCGATCCCTCAATCATTCCCTCCAGTATATTGTGCAGGAGATTTTCATGTCGCAGCATATGACCCATCCATTCTGCACACCTTTCCGATATGGTGTTTGACAGGTGCCTGATTTCTTCGATCCTGCTTCGAGAATCTCGTCATTTGTAATGTGGTCTCTCAGGCAATCGTTAGGATTCGTCTATCGGTCCACACCTCGAAGGTCTATGCACCATATCTCGCAACTATACATCAAAATACTCCACACATATGTTTTGACATATATTTATATACCAGTATTTCCAAAGTTTTTCACGGTATTTTCCACTATTATGAAATGTTTTTCGGCATTAATGCTGTATTGAATTGACTTAAATGATGGCCAAAGTTGACCATAATCCATCCACAGGGCAATGCCAAAAAATCATCAAATACTCGGTAATGTTTTTTTTGACATCATACGAGTATAATCTTTCCCTTCCTGTGTTAAAAAAATCCGCGCGTTCCGGTGCTGTGTATTCAACACATCAATACACATGTAAAAATGAATATTCATAGCCAATCGCGTAAATAAGTAAAATTTGAAGTTTTAGGTGATAATAATTGAAATTTAATTGCTGAAAACATGAAAAAAAAACATCGGCCGACGTTCACAAAACAGGCGAAGAGACCACCTCAAATGGATGCCCGCGAACTACTGAAGCGAACGAACTGAGATTCTATTTCTTGCGTTCCCATATACCGAAGTAGAGTGAGAGTGAGACGTGAATAGCGTCGCTTCCTCACCCATAGCGGTTTTTTAGAATGAATATACCTACGTCACACACATTTTATTGTATTGGGGAATTTATTCCCGATTTTCACAAAATATCTCTGATGTGGCCGATAAGTGCTAATTATTATTAATATTATTTTTTCCTTCAATGCGTAAATGTAATACGGAGGAATACCTAAAATCTGAACCCAGTATTTATTACATTTATAGAGATATTAAAGTGTTTAGAAGCAATGTGTACTAGTTACACATCACAGGGAAAGAAGGGTTAACATCGAACACGGAAATCACTCAGAAAAACGTCTTATTTAATAAGAATATTTATATCATAAAAATTCCGCATTAAATTTTCAGGATGCTTACATGTTTAAAGAGCTTAAACAAAAGACATGGGGAGGCTTTGCCTCTGTCTGATCAGATCTTAATCTCCTTTAATCTGGTATTCCCATAGCTACGAGAGCAAACCCTTCTTAAGTCAAGCAGACTGAATGAGATCCTCGTTAAACTTTTTCTGCGTTTGATTTTATGTTACATATTCCTGTTTTATAGACGTATTTGCATAAAAAGAATACAAATCACTAAACCCATATTTTGGTTTATTATAAATATCTCAAAATAACATAAATCAATCTTGTATGTGCAAGATTATCAATCCATGTGAAAAATATGCATGGCCGCTCAGTAAGGGGTTGACCTTTCGTGCGGAAGATCGTCAGTTCGAACACCGGGCTTTGCTACTTACTCCCCTTGAATGGCATAAGATATTTTTTACACATCTTGTGCAAACGATTATTATCACCAAACAAACGTTTTTACTACTAGTTTGGGACCCTTTTTGTAAATGTATTTTTTTAAAATACGTTATCACCATTTTCAAAATTTATTGTGATTAAGAATTGCTCAAATTATAGAAGAAGTTGCCGACCTTAACCTAGGATACAAGATGGACGACAATATGCTAAACATCATATGCTATGCTGACGATGCCACCATCATAGCCGAATCAGAGGAAGACCTGCAACAAATGCTACATCGATTCCACACTGCTTCCAAAAAATACAACATGTCTATCTCCATCAGCAAGACTAAATGCATGACTCTAGCCAGAGAGCAAGTTGGATGCAGTGTGGCGATCGACGGCACACCGATTGAACAAGTAACAAAATTTAAATACTTAGGTGCTAGCATAATGTGCAATAATGACCTCTATGGCGAAGTACTTGAACAATCACAAAAGGCCGCAGCTATTTCCGGATGCCTAAAGAACACTATCTGGAAAAACAAGTATATGAACATCCAAAGCAAGGTAAGGATATACAAGACCTGTGTCTGCCCATAATGACATACAGCATAGAGTCCAGAGCCGACACTGTCAGAACCAAAAATCTCCTTCGAACCAGCGAAATGAAAGTACTCAGGAGTATCGCTGGCAAAACCCTTTGTGATAGAGTACGAAACACAGAAATCCGAAGGATGTGCGAAGTTGAAGATATTGTCAGATGGGGACGACAGAGAAGAAGGTTCTGGAACGGACACGTATCCAGAATGGCGGAACCAAGAGCCGTAAGAATGGCCAGGGACAGTATCCCCCAAGCAAGCAGACCTCCAGGACGACCTCTCAAAAGATTGAAAGACAGCTGGCAGTCGACGTCACAAGAGGGAAACAATGACGCAGGACCGTAACAGGCCAACAGGCCTAAAAGAAGAGGAAGAAGAAGAATAATATAAATATCTCAAATAGGTATTTCTCACAAAATAAAATCATCACATCAAAGAAAGTCTTATAATAAAATCGCACACAAAAACTCTCTATTTCATTATATTGTATTACGAGAGATCATTTTCGTTAGAAGCACATAAAAAAGAAATCTTGTTAAATCCATAAAGCACAATACAGATTTCGTTTTTAGCATTCAAAGCAGGTAAAGAAAATCACCTCACATACATTTATAAAACTCACTTCGTCCTGCAAAGGGAAAATTCGTTTATAACAATTTACGACGTTCTACCCTGAGATCTTGAAATTGAAGATTTTCTAAAATTTTAAATAACAAAAATCAATAAATAAAGACAATTTATATAACGCCGTTAAGAGAGCTTATTTTCTTCAAGGGCGCTCTTATTCGAGAATCGAACCCACTATTAAATTGTGTACGGTCTTTCTGAGTTTTACAACGTGGTAAGTAAGGCTTATGATGCCGACGTTTCGAAAACATTATAATTTTCATCTTCAGTGCTCATTTGTAGCCATCTTCATCATAGTGAAGTTGACTATTCAACCCTTAAGGAGTAATAGCCACATTTAGAAGTAAAATCGCTTTTATAACCCAGTAGTAAGAATGTACGAGATTACAATGCGATAGCTAACTCAGATGTGGGCATATTTAGTTTGACACTGTCAGTTTTGGAGAATAGCGGCTGAATTAACTGAGGAATGATAATTGTATTTTTTCCCTCATAACATACGAGGGTCATCCAGAAAGTAAGCTTACAACATTTATCGAAAAATGATTCTATTTAATTGAAATTCACAGGATACTTCACAAATATATTAAACTATTTTTCAACGTAATCGCCATCAAGATCGAGACATTTCTGTAGTCGGGGCACCAGCTTTTGTATGCCAGTGTCATAGACCTCCGCCACCAGCTCTTTCAGCCACTTCTTCACAGCTTCCTCGACCTCCTGATCGTTGGAAAATTGTTGGGGTGTAGTGACACACCCACGTCTCATCCCCCGTCACTATCGAGTCTATAGAAGCTTATCCCTCCTGTGCAAAACGATCCAAAAATTCACGCGCGGCAGTCACGCGATTTTGACGGTGCTCCGGTGTGAACATTCTGAGCACCCATCTCGCACACAACCTCTTGTAACTAAGTTTTTCCGACACAATATCACCGCGAAATGTCAGGAAATTCTTCGTGAAGGTCGTCAAGTGTCACACGGCGGTCATTTCGCACTTGTTCTTCAATTTCTTGCACAAGTTCGTCAGAAATCACTGCCTTGCCTCGTCGTGAGTATCAGTACGGCCTTCTCTGAACAACCTAACCCACTTCGTGACACGTTGTCGACTTATCACATCACTATCATAAACTTCCACGAGCTTCCGAAGGATATTCGCGGCGGTATTGTTCTGCAAAGTCAAAAAATGGATGACCGCGCGGATCTCGCACGGACGAGAGGTGGCGGGAGCGTGCGACGACCTCTCCATCGGAAGAATTTACTGTGACTGAACAAAATGGCCGAAAAATACGCGGGACCAAACAAACTGACCGTTAGGATACCCCCTATACGCCAGGTGTACCAACTTTGAAACAAAAAAATTCCCCTGGCCTCAGGCGTCTTTGTAACCTTAGTTTCTGGATGACCCTCGTATATTGTTTATATAATAATTTGTATTATTTCACAGACCTGCTGACATGACGGAACTGTGCATAAGATGAACACTGGTTATTTGTATTTTAATTCTCGGTAGTATTTATAAATTTTATGTTTCGTGCGAAAATCTTGATTTATTTTTGCAAATGTTATTTTAAATCAAATATAAAAATAAAATCCAAGTGTAGCCATTAAAAAAGTCTTTAAAATGATTCAATTTCTTTTGTTATTACAGTTCCGTTAGTAAATTAAGCGTTAACTCAAATATTCAGCACGCTGAGATGGTTTGAATATATGGAACGAATGAAAGACTAACAAAATATATTACTTAAGAAAATGCAGAAACTTGGCTTCAGCGATAATCTAATTGGATTATTTGCATCATACCTAAAAGAAAGATCTCAATCCGTAACAATCCATAACAAGTCTTCTGTGGAATTTATCGCAAGATCTGGTATACCACAAGGATCCAATTTAGGTCCCCTACTACTTCTCATATTAATAGACGACATTCAAAATTCCATAAGTCACTCGACATGTTTATTGGTCGCTGACGACTTGAAAATTTTCAAAAAGATCGATTCACCTCACGACTGTGCACAGTTACAACAGGACCTAGACTCCCTAGTCTCGTGGTGTGAGCAAAATCATCTTCTGTTCAACATTAATAAATGTGTCTGTGTATCTTATAGTCGATCGTTTTCACCAATCCACCATCAGTATACTATACAGGGAGTGGCACTAAACAGAGTTTCTGAATTCAAGGATTTGGGCGTAACCTTCGATGTCGGACTCACGTTCGTTAACCATGTCTCACGTTTGATATCGGACTGTTACAAACTACTCGGTTTTATAATGAGAATATCAAGAGAATTTAACAGCACTGATATCCTCCGAAACTTATATAATTATCTAATTAGAACGAAATTAGAATATGCATCTTCGGTTTGGGCTCCCCATCAGCTCAAATATAAAAAACAATATAGAACAAATACAAAAAAAATCCTCAGATATCTATGGTACAGAACAAAGGGTGATTACCCAAAATATGCTCACCATGCCGAACTTCTCACGGTATGTAACTAAAGAAGCCTCGAAACCAGAAGGCAAGAATCCATTACGATATTCCTAATAAAGGTTTTCCAAGGTTCCTTTAACTGTCCCGCGATTCTAGAAGCACTAAGTTTATATGTACCCAATAAATATATCCGTGCAAGGAATCACCCTCTGTTCTACATACCAACTTACAGGACGAATATCATGGCTAAATACTCAGTCACGCGTGGTATAGAGATATTGAACCAATTGAATGACACGGTTGATATATTCTCGGTACCGTCTAGCAGTATGAGAAGAATCCTGCCTTATATTATTCCTAACGAATAAGCTAACGCTAGAAGCAGACCCTCTTTGTGTAACAGGAGAAATCCGTGCAAAGTGGATAAAAATAAAAAAAAAACGATTTAAAGTGCAAAAATGAGAGGAAGACCAAGGAAAGTATGTTTGGATAAAGTGAATGATATTCTGAAATAAGAAACCGTAGAAAGTCAGAGAAATTCTAGAAGTTGTACTATATGTCTATATAAGAGGCTAAGGATGTGTGTCAAGATAGGGTCTGGATAAGTCTGGAGTTGTGTCTTCTCTGCCAACCCTGACAGGGAAATGGTGTTACGTATGTATGTGTATTAATATATGTTATGACAACAACCCCTTTCTTTTTCCTTTGTTTCTTCCTGGCACTCTCCCAACTCATTGCCTAGGTAGACTGTTGGGGTCGGCTCTTCTCGTTCTCAGGCTGCATATTCTTCGGTTCTGGGTGTCGCTTTCGTTTAGGCCGTTTCTCTGCAGGATTTTGGAGCATTGAGTCATCCAGGAGTTCTTTGGTATTCCTCTGGACGGCTGTCGCGGAAGATCCACAAACATTGCCTGATTTACCGTATAGTCTGGTGGTCTCCGTCTTATGTGCCCGTACCATCTCAGCTGTCGTTCTGTTATGACAACAATCCTGTGCTTTCATTTTTCTTACCTTTGTAGTAATCAAAATCGCCAAATGAGAGTTTAAAATAAATAAATAAATAAATGATAAATAAATAAATGATAAATAAATAAATGGTAAATAAATACATGATAAATAAATAAATGATAAATAAATAAATGATAAATTAATTCAAATGATAGCAACAAACCAGCTCGTGTCTAGATACTACGTGATTCCGTAACCGTTCCAAAGTGTCATTCATTCAATTGCCGAGACGTGGATTAATTCCCTGACTCGTCCTTACTGAGTCATGCGATTATTCAGAGCTGTAATACTCGTATCGCATTCATTTGCGCTTTGTATATCAATTTATAATATTATTTTATATCCTGAGTTGTCAATCTGGATATGTTGATATACATGGCAACACATTAAGATCACAGATCATATATCCTAGATGTAAGGGATTTTATGTATAATTCTGTCGACGACGTAGTTGTTAAGTTGTTAACATGTTTAGCGGGATGCTTAATTTGATACGTCGTGATGATTTTGATTTGTCTTGTATTTAAAATAAAATACGTCGATTCAGGAATGCGAAAAAGTGAGAGTGAATAATCAATAAATAGTAAACAGCGATGAATGGTCAAGTGAATAATAACAAGTGCCCTTTATTCATCGATAAGTAGGTATATATAGAATTTCAGAACGGGGCGCGTGAATGCGTCCGCGGTATATCTTGATCTCACTCCTGTGCGTTCCGAGGTGGTCGCAGACGTTGCCAATTTATTTATTGCCGAAACGGTGAGACACGCGATGCGCTCTCTTTCTACCGTGGAATGCGATGTAAATATTATTTTCGTGTAAACAGTATTGACGTTCTGGTATGTGATCTTTGTACATATTCAAAGGTTGATTCATCGGTCGTTGACCGTGCATGTTGACAATATTTACGACGATCACGTCGGTATTCCCTACACATGCTTGCTTAGAACCCAATCGTCTTGAGTTTGATACCCGTCACAGAAACTCATTAAAGTCATGCCAGAATCTCCGAGGATTGAGAGGCAACCATCCACCTATTCTACAATCTTTGTACCGGTGCTGTTCAACTACAATCATCAAAAAAATATTGAAGAAATTATAAGTGCTGAGAAAACGCTTAAACCCTTATCATAGCATTGTAACACAAGTGTTACGCTAATTTAGGGATTTTTTTAAATCCAGAAACTCTAACGTAATTTAAAATATGGCAACACATTCAAATACTATACATGCACTATTGTGTGCAGTGGTATCATCTGGTGATAAAAATTGGCAACACTACAAGCTTTCAAACGACATCGGGTCAACATGTCTGGACAGTGTGGGCGCGTTTTGAAAATTGGGATAAATAATCTTTAAATATCTTATTAATCACTACATGTAGAGAAAAATTATTCAAACCATTTTAACACATCGATCAATAAGTCCCGGGACTAACCAACAGATGGTGCCTCTAATAACAAATCCATACCATTCTCAGTTAGTACCAGCCTTTAGAAGTTACGTGTTAAACTTCCGTGACATTCCGACATTGTGTCATTGAGTTACAGTGGTTTTAGTGACGGTACTTTTGCTATTTTCAAAACAATGGAAAAAACCGAATTTCGTGTGTTGATAAAACATTGCTTTTTAATGGGAAAAAATATCGTTCACACTCAGCAATGGCTTGAAAAGTGTTATCCGGGCTCTGCTCCGTCGAAAACAACCATTTGTCGGTGGTATGTTGATTTCAAACGCGGTCGTACAGACACAAATGATGCTCAACGCTCTGGTCGTCCAAATGAGGCTGTTATCACCTTGAAAAGGGAAAACCCATCAATAGCGAATATTACATAGCGTCATTGGAGCGTTTGAAGGCAGAAATTGCAAAAAAGTGGCCCCATATGAAGAAGACAAAAGTTATCTTTCATCAGGACAATGCACCGTGTCACAAGTCGATGGTAACGATCGCCAAATTGCATGAGTTGAACTTCAAATTGCTTCCGCGTCCACCGTATTCTCCAGATTTGGCCCCCAGCGAATATTGGCTGTTCGCAGACCTCAAAAATATGCTCCAGGGAAAGAGATTTGGCTCCAATGAAGAAGTGATTGCCGAAACTAACGCCTATTTTGAAACCAAAGATAAATCGTTCTACACGGCTGGCATAGAAAAGTTAGGAAAGCGTTGGCATGAATGGGACTATATTAATGAATAAAAAAGAATTTTGGCAAACAAATGTTGTTTTAGTAGTTAGTCCCGGGCCTAATTGATCGATGTGTTAGTTGTTGATAATTCAGCGATGTAAATGTTGTTCTTGTTTTAGATTATACTCGTAGAATCATTTTATAGCACATTTTGTGTTTTATAAAAATTGATATTTTGGCAATGTAGCATGGGTGTTACATATAAAAAAACTATAAGGAAAAATTGTGATTTTTTTCCTCAATCTTCCTTCATAACTTACCATAACATATAACAAGGAACCACCAAAGAAAAACGTTAATATTTGGATAAATTGAACTTTGCCAAGATAAGGGTTAAGCAAATGTCTCATTAATTACGACACTTCTTACTGTATCAATTCCCAATAAGAAATATCCAATTGAAAGTGTCTTATTTAATTATGGAAGGGTTTTGTCAGCAGAAGAAATGGTTCTCACAATATGGTTGGAATATTTCGAAGAACTGTATGAGAGTGGGGATAATAGTAGAAATAACGACTAGTCTATTACAGTAGAAAATTATGATTGCCCTTCATTTTCAGGTACAGATATCAGAAAACTCTTAAAACTATTGGAAAACTCAACTAATCCGATGAATCAACAAAGTTGTGCTCCATTATTTCAAATACCGGATTAAGGAATTTATCGAAATTCTTCGTTACAGCCCTAAATTCTTTCTAAGTAACTTTTACTTAATTATGAAATATAAATCGTTTCCCATCCATTAGGTAACGACCGTGTTGCAGTCCCGGACATAATTAGTGACAGTTTTAATGCCTTTAACCTTTTCCTTCCGGTGCTAAAAAAAAATCGCGCATTCCGGTGCTGTGTATTCAATATATTGGGTGTTAACATAAGTTGTGTCCATTTTTTCTTTTCAAATTTAAAAATAAGCACCAAAAGTAAAACAAAATGGTAAAGATTATACGTCATTCGAAAAAGAATTTTCTGCCCTACAAGATATTGTGTTTGCTTTTACGTTACATGTATTATTTTATTTGATTACAAGCCTTCAAAATGGAATGTCAAGTAGACGAAAGAGAGCATTTTTGACACCTCCTTCTGTTCGCGTTCAATCGAGGGAATAAAGCTGCCAAAGCTGCTCGCGATATTCGCGAAGTGTACGGTGAAGATGCTATGAATTAAAGGACAGCAAACAAGTCTTGTTTGTGCTTCCCTGAAGATGAGGGGAAAGCCTTGAAACCGGTAGGGTTATACCGTTACAAAAAGTGAAATAAACAGTGTTTGATAAAAATAAATTACAAATTATATTTTTATTTTCTTTTAGGTAGACATCGATGTACAAATTTTAGCTATCTAAGACCATAGAATATAGTAGATGACATCATGTTTATTTATTTAATTAATTTACGGCACAATAGTGTATTTTAACAACACATGCACATATATGTATGTCTAGTTAATACAAAAACTTAAAATTATTGACAAAAATACAAAACTTTATCTCAAACTAACATAAGGTACAAAAAGCAGTAGTAATAATGATCAATTCGTTGTTTAAAATTATTTAATATTAAAATGTATATTTAAATTCAATATATGTGTGTATGGTATATTACAAAATATTACCAAATTTAGTCAAATAGATTCACTCATCCATAGCGATGGAGGATGTGCAGCAGATGTAACACATAGAATTATCACAGTGTGGGATGGATGAAGTTTAGATCAATGACGGGAGTTCTGTGTGATCCGAAAATGCCAGTAAAGTTAAAAGGAAAAGTATACCAAACGATTGTCAGACACGCACTCCTCTATGGCTCCGAATGCTGGACGATGTATAACTCTCAATCTAGGCAACTAGAAACTGCTGAAATGCGCATGCTAAGATGGTCAGCTGGTGTGTCCCTAAGAGACAAAATAAAAAGCTCACGCATTCGTGGAAGCCTAGGTGTTACGGACATCAACAGCAAGATGGAGGAGAGGCGATTGAGATGGTATGGGCACGTTGGACGCAGAGCACCCGATCACATTGTGAACCAGGCAATCTCCATGGATCTTCCTCGAATAACAACCAGAGGAAGACCAAAGAATTCATGGGTGGTGCAAAAAGATAACCTGATGCAGAGGCACGGCCTGGGGGACGTAGTACGGGGCAGAAGAGCATACAACCTGAGAACGAGGAGAGCTGACCCAACAGTCTTCGCAGACAGTGAGTTGGGATGGAGCCAGGAAGAAGAAAGTCAAATAGATTTACAAATTTGTGGAACACATTTTATAATGTTAAAGAACTTAAATTTGTCATTAGTGGAATAACGTTTACATATATGTTAGAACAACTTATAAAGAATTACATTAAATTAGTAATCTACTCGTATATGGACTTAAAATATCAAGAAACCCTACACCATGCCTAAATCTATTAACAGCGGACCTGTAAAGCGTGCCCGTCAATATAAATATTGGGGAACGTGGATAAACACAAAATAGGACCCCTTTCAGGAAATAAAGGCGAGGGCAGAGATAGCGTTAAGGCCCGTTCTCACGGTTCAAGTTTAGTTGACCGATTAAAATTGATTATCAAAAGTTGAACACGACTTGAAACAGTTTTTGTACACGCGTTTCAATAGAAACTGATTCAAAGCCCGTTCTCACGGTTCAAGTTTAGTTGACCAAAACAAGTTTAGTTGAATGAAATATGTAGTGAGAACCTTTGTTTCAATAGAGTTGATCAACTTTTTAGTTGATCAAGAAAATATTATCACAGTCACACTTAATCGTTTAAGTGACGAGTCATCCGCCATTTGTTTTCAAGTTGAAATCTGTCTTGAAACGTGTGAATATGTAAATTCAAGTTGATTGTCAAGTTCGCTTTCAACTCTATAAATATAAAAATCAAGATACAAGAAAAAATGCTTTCGACGCCATTTTTAACTGAATTAAATTGAAACAGTTTATTGAATCAGTTTCTATTGAAACGTACGAAAAAAAAACTGATTCAAGTCGTGTTCAACTTTTGTTGATCAACTTTAATCGGTCAACTAAACTTGAACCGTGAGAACGGGCCTGTATTCAACTTTTGTTGATCAACTATAATAGGTCAATTAAAGTTGAACCGTGAGAATGCACCTTCACTACAAATTTCATTCAACTTTTGTTGATCAACTTTAATCGGTCAACTAAACTTGAACCGTGAGAACGGGTCTGTATTCAACTTTTGTTGATCAACTATAATCGGTCAATTAAATTTTAACCGTGAGAATGCGCCTTCACTACATATTTTATTCAACTTTTGTTGATCAACTTTAATCGGTCGACTAAACTTGAACCGTGAGAACGGGCCTGTATTCAACTTTTGTTGATCAACTATAATTGATCAAATAAACTTAAACCGTGAGAATGCGCCTTCACTACAGATTTCATTCAACTTTTGTTGATCAACTTTAATCAGTCAACTAAACTTGGACCGTGAGAACGCGCCTTTAGCGAGAAGTGTTTTCATTAAAACGAAACTTCTGTTTACAAACCAAGACCTTAGCCTTGAATGGGGAATGCGTATAGTTCGCCGATACATCTTTTCAACTAGTTCTTTTCTATGGATAGAAAGCGTGGACACTGGGGGTGGACATTACAAGTATAACGACTTGGAGACCTGCTCTTGTGTATGCGATGGACAACAGTTTCTCCCAGCGCAAATAAGTGTAATTTTAAAGTCTTACAACGTATACCCGGACGAAGATTTATATTTACGCAAAGTTGTCAATATACAGACGTACATATCCGGACAACAAAGGACAACAGGAATGAGAAATCTACGTGCTATTGTTGGGAAGACTTTGCGTGATCGTATAAGGAACACCACAATCTGAGATGTCTGTGAGGTCCAAGATGTGGTCAGATGGGGACGACAGCGTCGACGATACTGGTACCAACATGTCACGACTGTGCACAGTTACAACAGGACCTAGACTCCCTAGTCTCCTGAAGTGAGCAAAATCTTCTTCTGTTCAACATTAATAAATGTGTCTGTGTCTCTTATAGTCGATCGTTTTCACCAATCCACCATCAGTATACTATACAGGGAGTGGCACTAAACAGAGTTTCTGAATTCAAAGATTTGGGCGTAACTTTTGATGTCGGATTCACGTTCGTTAACCATGTCTCACGTTTGATATCGGACTGTTACAAACTACTCGGTTTTATAATGAGAATATCAAGAGAATTTAACAGCACCGATATCCTCCGAAACTTATATAATTATCTAATTAGAACCAAATTAGAATATGCATCTACGGTTTGGACTCTTCATCAGCTCAAATATAAAAACAATATAGAACAAATACAAAAAAAATCCTCAGATATCTATGATACAGAACATAGGGCGATTACCAAAAATATGCTCACCATGTCGAACTTCTCACGGTGTGTAGATAGAAGCCTCGAAACAAGAAGGCAAGAATCCACTGTGATATTCCTAATAAAGGTTTTCCAAGGTTCCTTTAACTGTCCCACGATTCTAGAAGCACTAAGTTTATATGTACCCAATAAATATAGCCGTGAAAGGAATCACCCCCTGTTCTACATACCAACTTACAGGACGAATATCATGGCTAAACATTTAGTCACGCTTGGTATAGAGATATTGAACCACCTGAATGACACTGTTGATATATTCTCGGTACCGACTAGCAGTATGAGAAGAATCCTGGCTGATATTATTCCTAACGAATAAGCTAACGCTAGAAGCAGACCCTCTTTGTGTAACAGGAAAAATCCGTGCAAAGTGGATAAATTTTTTTTTAAAAATGTACAGATAATGAATTCCACAAGAATCCCATACATAGCTCTGCATGGGGTGCCGGATGGACGGCACTGGAGAGACCCCCGAAACAATGGAGAGATAGCTGGAGCTCAGCATCACAGGAGGACAATCCTGTAGTAACAGACTCTTGAGTCTACAGAAATTTGAAGAAAAAAAAGAAGAGAAGAAGACATATCCTCAACATACCTTGAACAGATCATGTTGCAAATGTGGAAGTGCTTTTACGAGTGCTCAAAGACCGAGAACTTCATCAAACTGTCGAATTTCACAAGTTACGGACTCGGTAACATAATGAGGAACACAAGACATATTATAACGCAACTGATCGATAATACGTTGAAACAGAAATGGAAAACTATACAGAAGGCGCTGCATCTCTTAGCTGAAGAACTTGTTGGACAGATTTGGATGCAATTCTACTGAGTTTATCCAGGCTGCAGTCAAGATAAAGATTGCTGAGGCATTGGCCAACCTCCGATAGGAGACGACACCTCGAGAAAATTAATGATCTTAGAAGGACCCGGGTAAACAGGTGAAAAAACTCTAGAGAGCATTTTAAATTTATTAATCTTTTGCTTACATTTTATCTTTTTGGCAACTTTGGTCAAAAAGATAAAATATAAATAAATAAATATAGGTGTATTGACAGCAACATAGTATGTACAAAATATATTTAAATAACGCTTCAAAAACACATAAATTGCAGATAATATATTAAATACAGAAGCTATCAAAAGGTCTGGGCTTATCTAATAACATCCCCTCGGCCAAGATACACCCCACCAATATAGGGCGAACCCAGCCACGGGGACACCAGATGTTTTTCAGCCCACATCCTTGAACACGTAGAACAAGAATATAAAAAAAAGCACAAAAAATAAATAGATGACAAAAAAAATACATTCAAGAGAGAAGACATTAAAAGGTCCGGGCTCATCGCACAAATATTCCCCCGGCCGAGATACACCTCACCAATGTAGGGCAAGCCCGACCGCAAGGGCATCGGGGGGCTTCCATCCCACGCCCCCGCATATCTACATTAAATAATAAAAAATAAAAAAACAAAAACGTATGGCAGAGAACAAAATAAAAAGTAAACCCACATATACCATCTCAGGTTAACTGTCAGCAAGAACGAGAAAAAGAAAAGCCTCAAAGGAGTCCAACAACGACATTGACCCATAAGGAAAAAATAATCAGGGAGAAATGTTTGCATTTTTTTTTATTTATTACTTTTTATTCTTGCGAATATCAAAATCGTTAAATAAATAAATAGAGGTTTATTGATAGCAACATAGTATGTGCATAATACATTTAGACACATTTCAAGAACACATTAAAAAGAGAATACATTAAAAAACAGAAGCTATAAAAAGGTCTGGGCTCATCTAATAACATCCCCCTGGCCAAGATACACCCCACCAATATAGGGCAAGCCCAGCCACGGGGACACCAGATGTTTTTCAGCCCACACCCTTGAACACGTGGAACAAGAAGATAAAAAAAAACACAGAAAATAAATAGAGGACAAACAAAAGTATTGTATTGTACATTCAAGAGAGAAGACTTTAAAAGGTTCGGGCTCATCCCACAAACATTACCCCGGCCGAGATACACCCCACCAATGTAGGACGAGCCCGACCGCAAGGGCATCGGGGGGCGCTTCCATCCCACACCCCCGCATATCTACATTAAATAATAAATAAATAAAAAACAAAAACGTATGGCAGAAAACAAAATAAAAAGAAAACCCACATATACCATCTCAAGTTAACTGTCAGCAAGAACGAAAAAAAGAAAAGCCTCAAAGCAGTCCAACAACGATATCAACGCAATTCCCGGCCTAATTGATAAAACGCCTGTTGACCAGCTTGGGAATTTCGGGATTGATTGTATTGTATTGTATTACACTTGACAATTTAATTGTATTAATTACACTTTCATTGTATATAGCGGTACCTGACAAATTGTTCACATACACAATACATCCTTGGTAGACACTTTCATTGTATATACTCGTAGCGGTACCTGACAAATTATTCACATACACAATACATCCTTGGTAGACACTTTCATTGTATATAGCGGTACCTGACAAATTGTTCACATACACAATACATCCTTGGTAGACAATTTCATCGTATACTGCACAACCTTGGCAGGCAGACCAACCCCTGGTCGCTCTGCGGCCCGAACTCGCATTCGGTCGTAAATTTCCCCTCGTTTATTTTTCTCGGTCCACGTATTTCTACAGTATTTAATCAGCTCCTTTGTCTTTTTCCACGTCCCCGTTTCAATTTCATACATCAAACTTAGTATTTAAATACTATTGTGAACTGTGATCTTAACAGGTTTTGTCACTTTTAAAAAAAAAAATATTTTACACATGACAAGAAATATACATAATTTGCGAAAAAACAACAGGTAATTTAATTTGGACACACAATTTCAATGGATCTGGGTTTGTTGCCTTTTATTTGTCGTGTCCCCAGTAAACTAGGCTTTTGCCTGTATCTCACTGACGACGTATAACATGAAAAAATAAATCGATTATTCTTTCCGATTATATAAAACCCCGTTGCACATTATCATCAACCTGACAAACAATGACACTCAATTACATATAGTATGTAGATATACATCACGCGAAATCAAACTCCTCACACTTCATCACTCCAGACAGACCAAAACGTTCATCCCACAATATACCGCACATAATCATAAAAAAAATACACCACACTCAAGAGCTCACACAAACATTTGCTACAAGTCATTCCTCTTGCAAACCCAAATACTCAAACTCCTGTCGCAATAACAACCACGTTCCGATCGACTGCCTAAATTGTTTTCCTCCCTTTGCCTTTATTGAATTCGGCATTCCATTGTATGTCATGGGAGCTAAATAGGCATATTGCATTTGGGCAAAATATGTTTTAACTCTAGGGATGGTGAACATTTGATCAGTTGCCATGCGTGTCATGTGTCTCTGCTGATTCTGCATCTTACCTTTTAAGTTTGAGTATATATGTTTTAGAGTCTCATTGCCTTTATTTTTTCTCGCTACACGCCGTTTGATATCCTTCTTAACTCTTCAATCATCTGAGAAAATACTACCCAAATAGCAGTATTACTCAACTTTCTCCAATCTTTCATTGATCCTATATTTAATTTACATTTCCTTTCAAACTATATATTCTTACACCATTACTTTGGATATCTCAACATTTATTTTGAGATTAATAATCACTTATAAAATATTTTATTATTCCCTAAAATAGAATATTATGTTAAGAAAATATTCTTCAGATGAAAGAAGCTCTAATCGATTTTAAATCCTACTTTAGCTTTTCATATCATAACGACTCACAGATTCTATAGAATTATCGGCATTTGATAATAAAGACCATCGAATATTAGAATTGGCATTATATAAAAGAGTCGGCTATATACGAGTACCTACAAAAAAGTGGATTATATAGCCGGGCTTATATTGACCTCATGCGAATGAATTAATCAAACGAAAAATATATATGTTATATTATATACTCGAACAGGACAGTATCAAAATCTGCTAAGACGATAGTCCACAAAATCTGCTAAGATGATAGTCCACAAAATCGGCTAAGATGATAGTCCACAAAATCTGCTAAGATGATAGTCCACAAAATCTGCTAAGATGATAGTCCACAAAATCTGCTAAGATGATAGTCCACAAAATCGGCTAAGATGATAGTCTACAAAATCCGCTAAGATGATAGTCCAAGTGTTTTAGTACCAATTTTGATATACTAGGCGTATCCAGAAAGTAAGTGTACTGAGGCTCTCACGACCGGATGGATTTTATTTTCGACATGTTGGCTACACTTCCGTGTAGCCTGACCCTTCCCCTCCGCAACGAGACCGGTTCGAGGTCAGTACGTTGAGAAGTGTCGACGCGACAACACGTTTCGTGAAAAATGTCAATCCAATCTCCCGCCAAGTGCGAAATAAATAATGCCGGGCAAGAGTTTTAAGGCGCTGCAAACTCCATAGAGATGAATTTCTCCGCTCCATCGTTACTGGAGATGAAACTTGGGTTGCACACTACACGCCTGAAACCAAAAGGCAGTCTCAACAGTGGCGTCACACCTCTTCACCCTCCGCCAAAAAGTTCAAAACCACAATTTCAGCCAAGAAAATCATGGCATTCGTGTTTTGGGACTGTCAAGGCATAATTTTAATTGAATATATGCTTCAAGGGGAGACCATCAACTCTGTAAGATACTGTGAGACCCTAAAAAAATTGCGGAGGACGATTCAGAACAAGAGGAGAGGCATGCTGACAAAGGGGGTCTGCCTGCTGCACGAAAATGCCAGACCACACACGGCCAACGCCACGAACGAACTGCTCGCCTCGTTTAAATGGGATGTCCTGAACCATCCCGCGCATTCCCCTGACCTAGCACCTTCAGATTACTATCTCTTAACCTCCCTGAAGCTGCACATGGGTGGGAAAAGGTTTTCAACCGACGAGGAGGTAAAGGAGGAGGTGGAGAAGTGGACGGAGGGGTTGGCGGGAAACTACTTCGAGGAAGGCATCAAAAAGTTAATACCCCGCTTCACCACCTGCATTGAGAGGAATGGCGACTATGTCGAAAAATAGCTTACATATGTACTACGGTAACCACGTAATTTTTTTGTTTAAATAAAAAAAATTATAATCTAAAAAAATTCAGTACTTTCTTTCTTTTCTGGATATGCCTCGTATTAAAGTAAAACCATGACTAATAAATGTTGTAGAAATGCATTCACTGAGAAGAATACATGAGGGGAAAATAAATAAACACAGTTTTTATTAATTGTAACATATTTTAACAAATATATTGTAAATAGTTTTTGTAACGGTATAACCCTACCGGTATATAGCCCTAACGGTATAACCCTACAAGATGTTGTTCAAACGTCCAAATGAGCTCCACGCAAGTTTTGTCTTTCGTGCTATTTCCTCCGTTATGCCACCTACAAAGGAAATAAGTTGACCCAGATACACATATTTCTGGACAAATTCTAGCGGCTTTCCATCTACGTTTATTGGGTTTGGGGTAGCAAAGCTGTTCATCATATATTTGGTTTTTGATATATTCATTTTTAAACCTAATTCTTTACTGACCTCTGCCAATTCTTGCAGTTGGTGCTGAAGATCATTCGGGTTTTGTGAGAATATAACGATATCGTCTGCAAATCTCAAATGGCTCAGATATTTCCTATCAATCACCAGGCCTTTATTTTCCCATTCTAGTTTATTAAAGACGTATTCAAGTGTAGCTGTGAATAATTTTGGGGAAATAGTATCTCCTTGACGAACTCCCTTACCAATTCGAAAGGTTTCTGAGGATTTGTAGAGATGTATGTATACATAAATTTAAAAAACCAGTGGTTGTGGGAACAAGCAAAGTAGCAATCTTGGAATCGCCCTATCTTACATTGAAAATATTCCCTTTTCATCAATAATCCAACATGCCCCGATGCTCTTTTGAGGAATGACGTCTTCTCACTATCTGAGGCATGTCGCCCTTTTTTACTTTGTGAAGACAATATGTAAATTTTGGCGCTTTATTTCATAAAACAAGTGGGTTAATTACCGCCTTTGTGGGGGTGACTTAAGTAAACGATGAAAATATAAAATATCGATCCCAGTTGGAGTGGGGTGGCTCCAAGTTCTTAATTTAGCGGGGGAATAAGGATAAATTTAAAGATAAAATCCAGTGTTATTCTCTATAATTGGAGCGTGTTATATTTTTCTTCATTTTTTTGGTGCTGTTTTCTTCGCTACAAGGTTGTTTTGAATTATTTATAACTTTTGTTAACTGGGCTGTAAGTTTATGTGTGATAGGAATTTGAAAGAAGGGTAGCGACAGGAAACAAGGTAAACTGAGCACTTAATGTTATACTACCTTGATCAAAAAGTTTTAGGACTTTATCAATAAAATCGAAAGTACAAGTTTATTCATCAAAATCGATATGGTCCCCTTCAAAGTACTCCCATCGACTGCAACGCACTTACGCCAGCGCTTGATCCAATCCTCGAAACACCGCTGGTACTCAATTTTCGGTATGTCCATCAGAGCCGTCTTCGATTTTTTCATGATATCCTCTCGGGTGGTGTAACGCGTTCCGCGAAGCGGTTTTTAAGTCGGTTAAACAGGAAAAAGTCGCAGGGAGCCAGATTAGGTGGATTCAAAGGCTGCTGGATAGTGTTCGTGTTGTTTTTGGTCAAAAACTCATGGAAATCATGTCTTTCGCGATTTCAACGCGGTCCTTTTTTTGCATGAAATTGAGGTCTTTCGGCACCAGTTTTGCAGCGACAGGTCTGAGGCCCAAATCACTAACCAAAATGTCTTGAGCGGATCCATAAACGATGTTCAAGTCCTCTGTCAGCTCTCTGATGGTCAATTTGCGGTTTTCGGCCAATATTTCTTTGATTTTATCGATGTTTTCATTGGTTTTCGACTGCCACTTCGTTCATCATCCTCGACCGACTCACGACCATTTCTGAAGCGTTCGTGCCACCAAAAAACAGTGCTCCAATATTTCCAAGGTCTGAGGGATCATTAAATCCGTTTTCCACACATAATTTAATGCAAACTCATTGATGCACAGTTGATGCCATTTTCAAACATGTAAAAAATCGAAAACATGCACAAAGGTAGATGTACGCAGTACAGCGTAACTTTTACAAATGTCAAGCTATGACGCTGAAATTTGGAGGGAAGTGTCAATTATAGATGTGGTAACCTAACAAAAAAAAAGAATTTCAATCGGGTGACTGACAGTGCCACACGGTGGCCGGTCCTAAAACTTTTTGATCAAGGTAGTATACAATAACCGCATGATGTCAATTGTAGCAAAAATGATAGTGTGCTGGTGCCCATCTTGATTTATGGAAGGGAAACTTGGACTTAGCAGAAACAGGATAAGAGTAAGATTAATATGTGCACTAAGAAAAAAAATTGGAGTCTCAATGTTTGAAAGAAGGCGGAACGAAGACATTAGAGAAATAAATGCATGGATAAAATGGATATTTAAGAAAAAATAAGTAAGGAGTTTTAAGATTGTTTGGATATAGAGACTGAAGATGAATGTTGAAATAAATAAATGAATATATAAGTCTGAATTGTAAGATGTACGTGGAAGAGGTAGACCGAGGGAAACGTGGCTGGACCAAATGGACCAGATTTTCAAAGAAGGTAAAGTGAGAAGTATGAATAATATAAGAATATGCATGACGAGATGTATACATGTGTATGAGGCAAAGGTTGTGTACTTCGATGGAAAAGTTTGAAGATATGTCCTCTCTGCCTACCCCGCAAGGGCCACGGCGTGATGATATGTATGTATGTATTTTTAGACTTTATTTGCAATGATGACCTGATTATAACATATGCAAATTTAATTCTGAATTTACGAATATTGTTTCAACTTTACAATATTAATGTTCTCTAGAGAAAATCTAAGTATTGGTGATACTAACACGTTGAAGAGGCTTGAAATGCATCCAAGATTTCGACTTCGATTTGAACTTTGTGAAACTCCATTGTAAAGAATATTTATTTGCCTTCGCCTTATCCCATATATTGTATTTAGAGTCGGCTGTTTGGACCTTCTTCCTCCATATCCGTGGCTTTTTCCTATTCAGTTTCTGCTGGGCATGCTCGGGTATAACTCATTGACCGTAAGAAGAGATCTGCCTCTCCTGGTAAACGTTGTCAAACTCGTTCGATGAGTTGTGAGCTGTCCAGCATTACTACAAAGATTAGCGTTAAATGTTCCTAACAATTACACTAGACTGCGCCGGCAAGAACTGCTCTCAATAACATACGCAAGAACGGGTCTTCCAGCCGCTATGCCTGTTGGAAGGGCCTTAACTCTTCTGAACGGGACTGCTTCGGATATTGACATATTTCATATCACATTACCAAAAGCAAAAGTAAATTTTCTTCTTAGATTAAGCGCGTTAGAAAGCACTCATCAACATACTTAAGTGACTGAATATATATGTATCATATGTTTGTGTGTATATACTCGTTTGTATAAAAATGCATTATTTTTTATTTTATATAATTTTTTAATTTTTTTTTTCTATGTAATTTTTCTTCTTTTTTAATGTCTTGTATTTTTCAAAGTAATTGAGCTAAGCCTGTTTTGAAAAAATAAATAAAAATCTCGACAATGAATCAGGGATAGTCAAGTCTCGTTATGTAATCCTCCATTTTGTTATGTAGACTATTTTTGGATCTCCTTCTGCGTCTATTTGAGAGTTTTGAATTCATGGTTGTCTTTAGCGTAGACCCTCTATCTCGCCGTTGCACGTGCCTATACCAGCGTAGTCGTACTCTTCCTGGGCTTTATCTATGGTACTATTCGCGCCACTTTGATTGTTCAGCGAATTTGTTCATTTCGGATATTATCCAATCTAATGATACCCAGTGTCCACCGAAAGATGCGCATCTACACAATATTCTAAAATCTAAACTCCATTTTAGATTATTTAAAGATAAATTAAAACTCTAATTTGATCAAAACGATGCAATGGGGAAGTATTTCATATAACATACAGTTCCGTTTTTCTTCATTTTTGTGGATCGACGACTGCCATTTTGTGTCTACAAATCAACGAATTGTCCTATGTTAAATTAATGCTTCTGATTTAAATGGTATTTTTGGTAAAATGTGACTATGGGTGATTTTTTACACTATAATAACTTTAATATACGATAATGTTTCTTGAATGGCTTATTATATTTTGTGTAAAATACCTGTCTTGGTAGAGTTCTAGCAAAATATAGAGACCTCGGTTATAGGATGGTTCAAAAGAAGATTTAGTAAAATATATATATTTTTTAATTTACCTACAATAATTAAAAAAATAAAACATTTATTTATTTATTTATTTAACACTTTTATTACAGATACAATTCGGCGGGCTTATTGCCAGGCGGTAATCTCTTCCAACCAACCAGACAAAAGTAAATGAAGCAAGTTATGTGGTCGCATAAATCATTCAGATGACTATCCATCCCCACGAAATCCATAAACATATATGTGAGCACATGCCCACGAACCCCACAAAGACGGACAATCACCCGAACACTATTTTTCCTATAAAATAAGATATCATTAATCAAAAGGAAAGGAAGGGATGGTGGAGAGGAAAGGAAAAGAAAAATCAGGAATGAAACACGTTATTTTACTGACTAGAAATTAAGAGTTTTTTCAGTCGCTTCTTAAAGCATGCCAAAGACGGAGCGAGTCTTATATTGGTTTATAACTGATTTCAGAGTCTCACTGCATGCAGTAAAGGACGATACAAAGAAAAAGGAGCGGTGAACTGGAAAGGCCAATAAACAATCTCTGTTATTAAAAAATATTTGTTTAACAATTCACTGCGTCATAAAATAACTATGTAGGTAAGTAATGCATAATTATAGTGATTGATGTTAAAAATTCTTATGTCATATTAATGTAAAATAATTATTTGTAACTGCTTATCTTTCGTAATTGCTCTATTTTTTTTTGTATTCACCATAATTTTCCATTACACGATTAACCCTAATAGGTTATTTATTAATTACAGGAATTCAGTTTATTCTCCTCTAATATATTTATAATGATCTATATACTTTACTTTCACTAACTACATAAAGACTAATAAATTACTCAAAAAGTTCCTTATAATTTGGGTAATATAATATTTTTACAAAAGTAGAGGAATGCGCCCAATAATAAGACAGAAAAGTTTATTCATATATAAAATGTTTTATTTAAAATTTAATAAGGAAGAAAAAATTATTTCAAAAGACAAAACAAAAGCAATACGTAAAAGAAGCATCAATAGCGTACATTACGTTTCATAGATTCAAATTTGAAAAAAATTATATTGTAGTAGAATTAAAGCAGTGATTATTATTTTTATAAAACCAATTGCGGTAGAAACATAAAAACCTCTATAAAATTAAAAAGTATGATAAAAAATACACAATATAATTGATAGGATGGATATCTTCGTAATAAATTGTGGTATAAACATAAAGAAACATAAAAAAATTATATATTTTCATACAAGAAATCTTTGATTTTGTTAAACAGCGGTGCTTTGTTTTGGGGGGGTCGAAACAGACCATTCTTCTTTGTTTCGTTATCTATGCGTTTAATTGAACTAATACACTCCGGTTACTTTTGAAACTTCACAATACAATGTTTTTTTTCAGTGTGAAATGGCCTAAACACATTCGCTAAACTATTTCGATTGTTTTACAATTGAAAACCACGTCTAACTTTTAAACACATTTTTTTTTAAATTTGAAAATACAACTATTAAATACTTTCGGGTGATACTGTAGCTGAGAGCAAAGACAGACGAGTGACCAATGACAGACTAGAATGAGCTCAATACACTGATGTATTGTACGTACTATAGAAACAATTTTGAATGTATGTGTAAAGGTCTTTATATTTTGCTAGAACTCTACAGGCATACGCCTAGTTAGACAGGGGTGTGCTTTATATAAGATATTTCATAATAAAAATTAAATTATAACATAATTACTTTCCACTTATTCCAAGCATTTGTATGGTTTATATGTAACCAGAGCAAAACTAAGATCAACTGGTATCATGTTTCATCGGTAGTGGGTGTGGTTTACTGACTGTTTTTTTAAACTGTACACCGTGTTAAAAATCAAATTACACGAATCCTGTGCGCGGCACAATTTCGGCGTTTTTTAATTTCTAAGTTTAAACGCGTATTTTGTTTAGAACCACTGATATTTGATTACACCACCAAGTAAACATGACATTCAAGTAATTTTCTGATAATAAATAATAGTCATTACTCTTAAGGAGGCTCATTAAATAAATGAGATAAACTAAACATTACGTAAAATACACAAAGGAATGCTACGGATCAGATCACAGGCGTTTGTGCTTCCCGCGAGGAACACGTTTACAAAGGGTAAAAAATAAAGGAATGCATAAATTTGATAATACTTGGGAGACGATCTGTTTTTTCTTGCTACCCCAAAAATACGTGACATAATTTATATATACATGTTTGTACAAACAAAGGAAATCTTTCAGTAACTGTAAACTGAAATACGAAATAAATTGTACAAATAGTCGAATGGAATGGAATGCAGCCCGTTGATAGTGTCTCGAAATGGAAACATTTTAATTACAATTTACCCCACGACCCCTTCCAATACAAAGGGTTGAGATTGGAAATGTGCACAGACGCATTCTCTCCTCATGCCTGATCTATTAATAAAGATACAGGCGATCTAGAGTTTACGATAAGTTTGTTTCTAGACCAGGTGTTGTTACTCGAAACATTGACGTTTTTCGTTAAGAAAAAAATAACTGTTTTTGGTACAGAAAAATAATCTTTGTTGGCATTTTAAACTTAGAAAAGAAAAAAAAATAACAACAGTAAGTTGGCATTTTAAGATTAGAAAACACAAAAAAATAACAGTTCATGAAACGATCATTTCGCGTAAAGAGAGATAATTATAAAGATAGGAAGATGGTAGCTGCGGCCATTAGATTAGGTACTTTCCCGCATCTGTATTGTTTAGAAAATACATATTTTGTAAGAAAACCGCAGAAAGCTTACCACGAGAAGATGAACTACGAGTACAAAGAAACCTTTGTAAAAAATTTCGGTAAGTGATACTTAAACATTCAGCTTAAGGTGTAGTGTAGTGTTCATGGTACCCAAAAAAAACAGTTCAATTAATGGTTCAACTAGAATTGTATTGATTTATGTCGGCAGAATCTAGTATTACTAATAATTTTGTATCTTTATGTAGTTTAAAAAATAATTATAACTTAATTTTAAACAAATTAACTTATATCTGTCATTTTATATGACAAAATACATCTTTTTTCACTGCAATAATACTTAAATTAAAGAGAATTCACACACGACCACCCACGACTACCCACGACCACCCACGACCCCCGATCACCGTTAGCAAAAAGAGAGAAAGCAAATAAGAGTCCAAATCACGACGAAAAAATCACAAACTTTTTGAGAGCATTTCTGAAGGTACAACTATTTACCCACTCCTTCAAGGTTATGGGCAACTCATTACAGCTTTTGCTGGCTGAGTATGAGAAGGATCCCTCGAATAATATTAGAATATGACACGGGATGATTAAAAGAGTTTCTTTGCTTCTAGTTTCATACTTTTTATAGTCATACTGGTAATTAATAAAAAAAATGAATAAAGTAAATTGACAGCAACATAGTATGTACAAAATATATTTAAATAACACTTCTAAAATACATAAATTGCAGATAATACATCAAATACAGAAGCTATCAAAAGGTCTGGGCTCATCTAATAACATGCTCTCGGCCAAGATACACCCCGCCAATATAGGGCGAACCCAGCCACGGGGACACCAGATGTCCCACACCCTTGGACACGTAGAACAAGAATATAAATAAAAACACAGAAAATAAATAGATGACAAAAAAAATACATTCAAGAGAAAAGACACTAAAAGGTCCGGGCTCATCCCACAAACATTCCCCCGGCCGAGATACACCCCAACAATGTAGGGCGAGCCCGACAGCAAGGGATTCGGGGGCCTTCCATCCCACACCCCTGCATATCTAGATGAAAGAATAAATAAAATAAAAAAACAAAAACGTATGGCAGAAAACAAAATAAAAAGTAAACCCACATATACCACCTCAGGTTACTACTAACTGTCAGCAAGAACGAAAAAACGAAAAGCCTCAAAGGAGTCCAAATGTTACAAAATGACAAATGGGAAATGAAATAGTTAATATGATGAATAGACAATATTGAAATAGCTAGGCAGTAATACATTGAAATAGTTAAGCAGTTTTAAAAGAAGGAATGAGGAGATAAATAAATAAATAAATAATAGGTTTATTGATAGCAACATAGTATGTACAGATTATATTTAAATAACACTTCTAAAACACATAAATTGCAGATAATACATTTAATACAGAAGCTATCAAAAGGTCTGGGTTCATCTAATAGCATCCCCTCGGCCAAGATACACCCCAAGATAACGCGTACGCACAACCCCCGATTCACCACCAGCGAAAAGAGAAAAGAATGAAAAAAAAAAAGCAAACAGAGACCCATTAACCACTGAGAAACCCATTAACCACCCAGAAGATAACACAATTAAGGGAGTCCATAATTAAAAGTACAACTAGACTTATGCCTACTAAAGCTTAATTAACGTGGTCAAAAACAAGTCCTTAGACCAAGCTATCCGATATGTCTTCACCTCTCATGCAAATATGGACACCAACTGAGAATGACGACCCGCAATACAAGTGCATACACGTCATTACTTCATCTCCCTTTTTGGGTATACAAAGATAATAGATTGACATATTTTTATATTCACGTACACATCTGCCTCGTTCACTTTCATATATCTCGTCATAAACGATGTTCTGTTTTTCATACTTCTTACCTATCCTATTAGTTAAAATTTCTCCAACTATTTACTTCTACACATTCCTCGGACTATCTCTTTTTATTTTGTAATTTATTTTTATCTGTTTATTCCACTTTTTTGTGACGGTATAACCCTACCGGTTTCAAGGCTTTCACCTCATCTTCAGGGGAGCACAAACAAGACTAAATGCAGTTCAAACTGGTACCGGTATACACGCTTCAACGGTTGGGGGCTGAGGGGTGAGGGAGGTATGGGACGATTTCGGCCAAGAGCGGAGAGATTTTTGGGATATAACTGTTCAACAGATGTTCGTATCGATGTACTGACTTAGAAATTTATAGGGCCTCTAATATGTCCAATTTATTTCCGTTACTACTGATATGTAAGAATTTGGTATCATCGATAGAAAAAGTATGGTTTTCACTGTGACAATGATTAGCCATTGCAAAATAAATTAGAGGATTTGTTAAGGCGGATTTGTGTTCACGAAATCTCTTTTCAAAATATCTTCCTGTCTTCCCTGTATAGAAATTATTACAGTCAGCACATAAAAGTGTATACACACCACTGTTGCTAAGTATTCCATTTTTGCCTTTCCCATTAAATAAGAGTTTCCAGAGATTATTAGCTATCCATTCAAGCAAACATATAAGGCGAACTCCGTGGCTAAGTTGGCTAGACACCTAACATATTATATCTTAAAAACCAGGTGTTGCGAGCTTGTTTACCAATAGTAACCAATTTGTTTTTAAATATGGTTCCAGTTTTATTTTCAATTAAGGTATCTTGAACATATTTCTGGTTAGTTGGAAGAGATTTCGTTGAATGTAAGGGGAATGATTTAAAAACAAAACAGGATCGTGAATTCCAAACTTCTTAAATCGAAACACCGTAGCCCAAGGATCTCCTGTAAATATATTAAACTGCAGTTCACACTGCACGTGTCATTCGACCGCCAATATTTTACCTGCAGCCATCGGACGCACATTTGGATCTCATTTTCCGAATGCATTTTGACTATAGTTCGCAAATAGAACTATTATAAATAATGTTTTATTTACTTTTTTAAATGATGACGACCTCTGTGGCCTGGTTTGTCTTGAAACGCGAGGGTTGCGAGTTCGATTTTCATTAAAACAAGATTTTTTAAAAAGGATTCCAATCTGGTTATCACTTAAAAAAGAAAATCAAACCCGTATTCAAAAGAAAAACGTTTTATTGAAAAAAAAAACAACAATATTTTTGCAGAAAAAAAAAAAACATCATCCCGATTATACCATGGTCCTGTTGGGTTAGGTAGAGCAGTGGTCCCCAACCCCCGGGCCGCGGCCCGGTACCGGGCCGTGGACCAAATGTTACTGGGCCGCGCAAGGGCCTGCTCAAAAATCAAAATTACTTTTGAAAAATCGAACATACCCAATAAAACTTAATTATAGCTTAAAATAATTATTCCGTTGAAAACCCCTTCACGCTAAGTTACCACCGACCTTCCGACGATACCTGTTCGAGACAACAACTCTGCCGGTGTTCTGGATTAGAGTCATGGCGGAATACCCTGAGATTGCCACCACAGCACTAAAATCCCTATTGCCATTTCCGACATCCTATCTATGTGAAGCTGGGTTTTCTGCAGTGACAGCAACCAAAAAAAAACAAAGAAATAAACTGGACATAACATAAGCAAGACACTTCGGGTGTCACAATCTCTTATTACCCCCAGATGGAACCATCTCGTTTCAATGAAGCAAGCTCAGGGTTCTCATTGATTTAGCATTAAGTTAAAATATTAAATCTGTTTTTATTCATTTTTAAGGGGTAACTGTATTTTATTTTGAAGGCATGTTTAAACACGATTCAATTAAAAATATTAAATCAAAACACATAAAACTTCAACATTAAAACTTTTAAAGAAAATAGATAAATAACTTTCAAGTTAATATATCTGTAAGATATCAGAATAACATTAAAATCCCGATATTAAACCCTAAGCATTCTCAAAATTATTTTCTCTATCTTGGAAAAAAATACTTTCAACCTTCCGTTGAACCTTAAAAATATTGAAAATACCCATGAATCCAAACTTAATAATCCTTCATTGTTATTATATATTTTTTATTCATTTTTCCCACAAACCTTGTGTTTTCTCTACTATTATTTGTCACTATAACTTATGTACCACAGTTGTAAATTTTATTATTATATATTGTTATTAAATTTAAAAAAAAACTACATTAAATGTGTCCCCCCCTACCCCCCCCCCCCTCCTAGTGGGCCGCAGTAAAATTATGAAACGTTGACCGGTCCGCGGCGACAAAAAGGCTGGGGACCACTGAGGTAGAGAACAAACACTGTCTCTCCAGCTTTATCTACACCCTATTTTATATGTTGACCCCTATTCTTAAGGTTTTCTCTTTCAAATTTTGATTAATTTAATCATACAATGCCAAAGAAAAGCTTATTGTAATTTATTTTTTTATCAAACACTGTTTATTCCACTTTTTTGTAACGGTATAACCCTACCAGTTTCAAGGCTTTCACCTCATCTTCAGGGGAGCACAAACAAGACTAAATGCTGTTCGAACTGGTACCGATATACACGCTTCAACGGTTGGGGGCTATGGGATGAGGGAGGCGTGGGACGATTTCGGCCAAGAGCGGAGAGATTTTTGGGATATAACTGTTTACCAGATGTTCGGTTCGGATCGGAAAAACTTATTGTTAAAAATATTGGTTTGGATATTCTTTGAACTTTGAATCTCCTTCATATGTCACTCTTTGGAATGTCAAATTTTAAATAATTCAATAGACGCATTTTATTGAAACACTAATAATTCTTCATAATCCATTTACTGTCTGGTGGATAAAATTACCATAAAGCTTTTACTTGACGTGCAAAAAATTACTAACGTTTTTAAGACATTTCAAAGTGTCTAAGTCAGTGCTTTCCAATATTTTCTCTTCATTACCAAAAACCGCTTATCATAACTAAAAACTTTTTTTATCTATTCGTACTTGGGGTAATCCTTTTTATAGGTTTTAGAGACATGGGGTAAAATGTACTTTAAAAAGTAGGTAAAACACTAACTTTCAGCGAAGAATCCTTCACGTTCTGTCATCTTTGCTTTTCTACATTATCTTAATATGATGCGTATCTTTCTGTCTATTTTAAGTGGAATACTACTATCCCAATGTCTTATGTTTCCATTACTTGATCATGGTGACGTTTCTTATTTGGATGACTTAAAATTAGAAAGCAGAGAAACTTTGCAATTAGTAGACATTATTTTGTATGCTTAACAAACACAATTCTCTTTCAAATCTTGACCAAAAACTTCTTCATGAATACTATGGTTTAAGCGGTCCTCATCGAAGACCACTGGTCGTCCGGAACGCGCCATGTCTTTCAGGTCGAAATTACCGTCTTTGAAACGCAAAAACCATCGACGAGCTGTCCTTTAATTCATAGCATCTTCACCGTACACTTCGCAAATATCGCGAGCAGCTTTTACAGCTTTATTCCCTCGATTGAACGCGAACAGAAGGAGTTGTCGAAAATGCTCACTTTCGTCTACTTGACATTCCATTTTGAAGGCTTGTAATCAAATAAAATAATATATGTAACGTAAAAGCAAACACAATAACTTGTAGAGCAGAAAATTTTCTTTCGAATAACGTTTACCATTTTGTTTTACTTTTGGTGCTCATTTTTAAATTGGAAAAAACGGACACAACTTATGTTAACACCCAATATAATAAATTAAATATTTAAATAGATTTTATGTATATACAGCCTTAATTTGAATTTATCCAGACAATATTTATACAGACAATTAATAGAATTAGTCTGGGTTTATTTTTATTTAATCAAATATTGTAAATTCAAATTTATTTAATGAAATGCATATCTAAATATTGTCAGAAGAAAATTAATCATCTATCTCAAAACTTGGACCGTTTCTAAAAGAAAAAGCAATATTTATAATGAAAGAATAACAATACTCCGTATCGAATGTTTAACTTTTCAGCCAGGGAATTTCGAATTTGATTTCCAATGGTAACTTAATAAAAAGGATTACTTGTATTTGTAATGAAAAATCACCCCCAAGAATGGGATTGTGATCGACAAATGGTTAATTAATTAACTTATTTAATTAATTAACTTATTTATTTGAAAAAGCGAACATATACAGATAAAACCAAATCACACAAATAACTTGAAGAAAATACTCGTATATACAGAAACAAAGAGTTAGAATTGACAAAATAGAAATAATTGTTGCGCCGAAACAATTAACTCCCATTACTTAGAAATCTCAAAATACTTTCTTTAAAAACATTGTCTGATATGTTAACCTTTCCCTTCCTGTGCTAAAAATATTCGCGCGTTCCGGTGCTGTGTATACAATACACATGTAAAAATGAGCGATTTAAAATCGGAAAAATAAGAATATTCATAGCCAATCGGAAAAATAAGAAGTTTCATTCTTGATTTTTCTTTCCTGTCCACTTATTAATTTTTTATTTTTACCATGTATACAAGTATTGTTCATAAATTTTGTAAAGGTGAATAATTATTTGAATATTCTTTTATAGTTCGGAAATTATAGGATGAGTCCTGTGAGAGCTCACAAATTTGCCCCAATACAACCTTGCAACGATGTTCAGTAACTTTAATTATTTTATAAACTTTAATATAAGCCTCAATTCTAATAAATAGCAAGTTATTTAGGTAAATACATTACATAAAGTTGTATTGGGGCAAATTTGTGAGATGTCACAGGACTCATCCTAGAATTTCCGAACTATAATACATGTAACTTACTTTGGTCTGATTAGTTGGAAGAAATTGCCACCTGGCAATAAGCTCGCCAGATTGTTTAACAACTAAGTGTTAAATTGAGAAATAATTCGTTTCGGTCATTTAAGTACGTTTTTTTTATATGCATATAAATTCTTAACGCAACTCTAAGAAAAAAATAATTCTCAGACCTGTTCCATATCAATATTTTCCCTTTATATAAGTAATCTCATTTCCACGTTTTTTGAATGGAGATAATCACATTATAGGGCATCAGGCTTAAGTAGGAAAATCATTTCCAATTCAATTAATTTTCATTTTTATACTATATAAAGTAATTTTTACAATTTGCGAATCCATTTCGATTGGTATTAGTTAAATGGAGAATCGATATTTTTTAACGCACGAGTCTTTTAAAAGGACTATTTTCTTAAAAAGTATTTATATAACATACTCGTACATACATACATACCATCACACAATTTTCGTTCTTACACTATATACAGTAATTTTTACAATTGGCGAATCCATTTCGGTTGGTATTAGTTAAATGGAGAATCGATATTTTTTAACGCACGAGTCTTTCACAAGGACTATTTTCTTAAAAAGTATTTATATAACATACGAGTACATACATACATACTATCACACAATTTTCATTCTTATACTATTTACAGTAATTTTTACAATTTTCGAATCCATTTCAGTTGGTATTAGTTAAATGGAGAATCGATATTTTTTTAACGCACGAGTCTTTTACAAGGACTATTTTCTTAAAAAGTATTTATATAACATACGAGTACATACATACATACATACCATCACACAATTTTCGTTCTTACACTATATACAGTAATTTTTACAATTGGCGAATCCATTTCGATTGGTATTAGTTAAATGGAGAATCGATATTTTTTTAACGCACGAGTCTTTCACAAGGACTATTTTCTTGAAAAGTATTTATATAACATACTCGTACATACAAACATACCATCACACAATTTTCGTTCTTACACTATATACAGTAATTTTTATAATTGGCGAATCCATTTCGGTTGGTATTAGTTAAATGCAGAATCGATATTTTTTAACGCGCGAGTCTTTTACAAGGACTATTTTCTTAAAAAGTATTTATATAACATACTCGTACATACATACATACCATCACACAATTTTCGTTCTTACACTATATACAGTAATTTTTACAATTGGCGAATCCATTTCGGTTGGTATTAGTTAAATGGAGAATCGATATTTTTTAACGCACGAGTCTTTCACAAGGACTATTTTCTTAAAAAGTATTTATATAACATACATACTCGTACATACACACCATCACACAATTTTCGTTCTTACACTTTATACAGTAATTTTTACAATTGGCGAATCCATTTCGGTTGGTCTTAGTTAAATGAAGAATCGATATTTTTTTTAACGCACGAGTCCTTCACAAGGACTTTTTTCATAAAAAGTATTTTTATACATATGATATATACATACAATCACACAATTTTCATTCTTATACTATATAAAGTAATTTTTACAATATTCGAATCCATTTCAGTTGGTATTAGTTAAATGGAGAATCGATATTTTTTTAACGCACGAGTCCTTCACAAGGACTATTTTTTTAAAAAGTATTTATATAACATACATACATACATACCATCACACAATTTTCGTTCTTACACTATAGTATATACAATAATTTTTACAATTGGCGAATCCATTTCGGTTGGTATTAGTTAAATGGAGAATCGATATTTTTTAACGCACGAGTCTTTCACAAGGACTATTTTCTTAAAAAGTATTTATATAACATACATACTCGTACATACACACCATCACACAATTTTCGTTCTTACACTTTATACAGTAATTTTTACAATTGGCGAATCCATTTCGGTTGGTCTTAGTTAAATGAAGAATCGATATTTTTTTTAACGCACGAGTCCTTCACAAGGACTTTTTTCATAAAAAGTATTTTTATACATATGATATATACATACCATCACACAATTTTCATTCTTATACTATTTACAGTAATTTTTACAATTTTCGAATCCATTTCAGTTGGTATTAGTTAAATGGACAATCGATATTTTTTTAACGCACGAGTTTGAGCCTTCACAAGGACTTTTTTCTTAACAAGTATTTATATACAACCATACATACCATCACACCATTTCCCCATCAGGGTAAACAGAGAGAATGGAGCGTCAGGCTTTCCTGCCTCAACACACATCTTTGGCCTTTTTTTACCTCCAAACACCTTCTCATACAACTTCTACGATTTACCTTTCTTAAATACCATTCAGTATTATCATTCCTTAATTTTTCTGTCTCGAAACACATCCTTGCCTCTTCTATCTCCTAAGATTTCTATGCATATTCATATTTCCGTTTTTCAAATTTATCATTCACTTGATCCAACCATACTTCCTTTGTCTTCCTCTCACACACCTTCCACTCACATTTATACCATATTTTTGTTTTGTTAACCTTTCTTCATTCATTCGTTCAACATGCCGAAACAAACCATCTAAGTGTACTCTTTTCATTCTCAATGCATCAGTTTTCAGTTCACATTCATCCTTAGTAACCTAATTCCGTAGTCATCAATTTTCACCCCATATGTCCTTCTCAATGGACGTCCACGTTTCACCGTACATTTCATAATAATATAAATTTTGGGATTTTATGTATTAGGTGTTAACATAAGTTGTATCCGTTTTTTTCCAAATTAAAAAATGAGCACCAAAAGTAAAACAAAATGGTAAACGTTATACGTCATTCGAATGAAAATTTTCTGCTCTACAAGATATTGTGTTTGCTTTTACGTTACACGTATTATTTTATTTGATTACAAGCCTTCAAAATGGAACGTCAAGTAGACGAAAGTGATCATTTTCGACACCTCCTTCTGTTCGCGTTCAATCGAAGGAATAAAGCTGCCAAAGCTGCTCGCGATATTTGCGAAGTGTACAGTGAAGATGCTATGAATGAAAGGACAGCTCGTCGATGGTTTTTGCGTTTCAAAGACGGTAATTTCGACCTTAAAGACATAAAGCGTTCCGGACGACCAGTGGACTTCGTGGAGGACCGCTTAAACCATATTATTCATGAAGATCCCCTTCAAACCACCGTGGAATTAGCTGAGCAGATGAATTATAGTCCCATGACTGTATACTGCCATCTTAAATCAATGTGTAAAGTCTAGAAGTTCAGCACTTGGGTTCCATATGTTTTGAGTGAAAACAACAAAAATCAACGTTCGACAATTTCTGCTGGTTCGCTCGCACCTCATCGAAGTTCACTGGTCGTCCGGAACGTTCCATGTCTTTCAGGTCGAAATGACCGTCTTTGAAACGCAAAAACTATCGACGAGCTATCCTTTCATTCATAGCATCTTCACCGTACACTTCACAAATATCGCGAGCAGCTTTGGCAGCTTTATTCCCTTGATTGAACGCGAACAGAAGGAGGTGTCGAAAATGCTCACTTTCGTCTACTTGACATTCCATTTTGAAGGCCTGTAATCAAATAAAATAATATGTGTAACGTAAAAGCAAACACAATATCTTGTAGAGCAGAAAATTTTCTTTCAAATGACGTATAACCTCCACCATTTTATTTTACTTTTGGTGTTCATTTTTAAATTGAAAAAAAAAAACGGACACAACTTATGTTAACACTCAATATGTATTTATTTTCAATACAATTTTTACACAAAATATTTAATATTAAATCCATAGCGAATTGATCCAAACGTATACATTTTCACATATCTTATGCAACGGTCTCAAGTGAATCCGTCGCATTTTCAAAAATCGTTTTGTAAAAGAGTCAATCCTTTTTCTAAAAAGCGTTATTCAAATACGCTCCTAGAAGAAAAGTTTTTTTTTCGTCCTACATATGAAAATAAAGGACACAAATGTCGCCCAGGATTATATCTAATCGAGTTAACATTGTACCCTGGCGATTCAAGGATAAAGGAAAATTCATACATTATTCTAGAATCTAGATAAAGGAAAATACTAGGCGTATCCAGAAAGTAAGTGTACTGAGGCTCTCACGACCGGATGGATTTTATTTTCGACATGTTGGCTACACTTCCATGTAGCCTGACCCTTCCCGTCCGCAACGAGACCGGTTCGAGGTCAGTACGTTGAGAAGTGTCGACGCGACAACACGTTTCGTGAAAAATGTCAATCCAATCTCCCGCCAAGTGCGAAATAAATAATGCCGGGCAAGAGTTTTTGAGACGCTGCAAACTCCATGGAGATGAATTTCTCCGCTCCATCGTTACTGGAGATGAAACTTGGGTTGTATACTACACGCCTGAAACCAAAAGGCAGTCTCAAAAGTGGCGTCACACCTCTTCACCCTCCACCAAAAAGTTCAAAACCACAATTTCAGCCAAGAAAATCATGACATCCGTGTTTTGGGACTGTCAAGGCATAATTTTAATTGAATATATGCCTCAAGGGGAGACCATCAACTCTGCAAGATACTGTGAGACCCTAAAAAAATTGCAGAGGGCGATTCAGAACAAGAGGAGAGGCATGCTGACAAAGGGAGTCTGCCTGCTGCACGACAATGCCAGACCACACACGGCCAACGCCACGAAGGAACTGCTCGCCTCGCTTAATTGGGATGTCCTGAACCATCCCGCGCATTCCCCTGACCTAGCCCCTTCAGATTACTATCTCTTTACCTCCCTGAAGCTGCACATGGGTGAAAAAAGGTTTTCAACCAACGAGGAGGTAAAGGAGGTGGAGAAGTGGACGGAGGGGTTGGCGGGAAACTACTTCGAGGAAGGCATCAAAAAGTTGATAACTCGCTTCACCACCTGCATTGAGAGGAATGGCGACTATGTCGAAAAATAGCTTACATATGTACTACGGTAACCACGTAATTTTTTTGTTTAAATAAAAAAAAATTATAGCCTACAAAAAATCAGTACACTTACTTTCTGAATATGCCTCGTACATACATTATTTTAGCACTGTGACACTCCACTGTTTCTTATATTATTCAACAATTCTTCTACGGATACGCCTCGCTTTTCGGAATCACGTGGATGGATTTTCCCTCCAAATAATTTGAATAAATTTTATTTCTATGGTATAAGCGGTCCATAGTTTAAATACATTTTTCTATTACATTGCGTCTTTCCGATGATGGACTTGTGCTGCGCTCAAGCAGAAATTGTTTATTGGCCTTCCCAGTTCACCGCTCTTTTGTTTTAACTTCGTCATTGGCTGTCCATGCAGTATACCAGGAATGTACCTTTAAAACCGGAATTTTCTCATAGATGGCTCTAGTTTAACTGCGTCATTGGCACATTTTTCTTGTGTTTACATTTGTCAAATACTTTTAACTCACAACAATACAAGTTTAATACAACTACATATGTTTTCATAGCGTTGAACACGTCTGTTTTTGTGCCTGAAAACTACAATTTGCGGACAGTATTGATTTTCTGTTACCATTTGAAGAAAACTGCTGCAGAATCGCATTGAATGCTTGTCGAAGCTTACGGTGAGCATGCTCTTGGTAAATCACAGTGCTTTGAGTTGTTTAAAAAATTTTAAAGTGGCGATTTTGACGTGAGAAACGAAGAACATGGAAGACCACCGAGAAAGTTTGAAGACGCCGAATTGCAAGCATTGTTGGATGAGGATTACGCTCAAACGCAACAACAACTTGCTGAGCAGCGCTTCACTTCTAACGAAAATGTATGAAAATGGTTCGATGATTGGTTTGCCTCAAAAGAGCAACAGTTTTTTTTGGTGTGGCATCCACAAATTGCCAGAGAGATGGGAAAAATGTGTAGCTAGCGATGGGCAATACTTTGAATAAAATATTTTTTATTTGTATTTTCTATTAAAAAAAAACCGGTTTCATAGGTACAGACCTATGTACTGTGAAAGCAGTTACCATCTAATATTAGACTTGCTCCGTCATTGGCATGTTTTGAAAAGCGACTGAAAAAACTCTTAATTTCAAGTCAGTAATCTAGCGTGCTTCATTTCTGTTTTTTTCTTTCTTCTCCACCATTCCTTGCTTTTCCTTTGATTGATAATATCTCACTTTGACTTTTGTTATATATATTTATTTATTTATTTATTTTTATTTAACACTTTTATTGCAATACAATCTGGCGGGCTTATTGCCAGGCGGCAATCTCTTCCAACCAACCAGAAAAAAGTAAATGAAGCAAGTTACGTGGTCGCATAAATCATTCAAATGACTATCCATCCCCACGAAATCCATAAACATATACGTGAGAACATGCCCACAAACCCCACAAAGACGGACAATCACCCGAACACTATTTTTCATATAAAGTGAGATATCATCAATCAAAAGGAAAGGAAGGGATGGTGGAGAGGAAAGGAAAAGAAAAATCAGGAATGAAACACGTTATTTTACTGACTAGAAATTAAGAGTTTTTTCAGTCGCTTCTTAAAGCATGCCAAGGACGGAGCGAGTCTTATATTGGTTTGTAACTGATTCCAGAGTCTCACTGCATGGACAGTAAAGGACGACGTGAAAAAAGAAGAGCGGTGAACTGGAAAGGCCAATAAACAATCTCTGTTTGAGCGTAGCGCTAATCCATGATTGGAAAGACGCTGAAAATTTTCGGCGAGATAAGAGGGTGCGGCGGGACAGTTAAGGATATTATACAATAGAGACAGTATGTGAATTTGGCGTCTATTTCTAACATTCAACCAGTTCAATGCCTTCTGGTATGAAGTTATATGATCGTACTTTCGTAGGTTGAAAATAAATCTTAGGCACACATTTTGAAGACGCTGTAATTTGTCCAGCTGTTCCTCTGTAACATCCAAGTAACATACGTCCGCATAGTCCAGAATCGGAAAGAGCAGAGATTGTACGAGTAAAATTTTGGTTTTAGTTGGTAGAAATCTTTGCAACACTTTAAGGGAATGAAGGCTGAAGAAGATCCTTCGGCTTACCTCATTTATTTGATCTCGCCATGAGAGAGTGTTATCTATTAGCACTCCTAGGTTTTTAACAGTTTTATGTAATGGTATAATAGAGCCATCAAGTAATATTGGAGGAAGTAAGTCAGTGTTGAATTTACCGAGAAGCTGAGGGCTGCCAATGAGGATCGCTTGAGACTTCTTAGGATTGATGAGTAAGCCATGCTCCCCAGTCCACTCCGAGATCGATTGAAGGTCCGTATTTAAATTGTTCAAAGCCGCGTGAAAGAAATTTGGATCAAAATGAATATATATCTGCAGGTCATCTGCATACAGATGATAAGAACATTTAAGAGACGATGTTATTGGGTTGATGAATATAGAAAAAAGGAGTGGAGAGAGAATTCCACCTTGGGGAACGCCTGCAGAGAGATCAGTCCATTCAGATATACGCTCTTGGTATTTACAGGATTGTTGTCTTCCCTTTATATAGTTCGAAAACCAGACTATGACCGATTCAGAGAATCGTAATGAACGCATTCGAGCCATAAGCAGATCAAAGTCTACAGTATTGAATGCATTGCTGAAATCCAGTAGACATAACAATGTCAACTGCTTAAAGCTCATTCCACGTCTCACGTCATCCGTGATCTTGACCAGTGCGGTAGTGGTACTATGTCCCGGACGAAATCCTGACTGCAATGGATTAAACAATTCAAATTGATTAAGGTGGGAGTCAATTTGTATATGAACAATTTTTTCAATAATTTTGGATAGTGTGGGCAGAATAGATATGGGCCTAAAATCTTTATATGACGTGGGTGAGTCAACTTTCGGGATCGGAATAATTAGAGCCCTCTTCCATACACTAGGAAAGCTGCTAGTAGACAAAGAAAAATTTATAATATGTGTTATGATAGGAAGAATAGCATCGATAATGAAGGAGATGAATACAATCGAAATATTGTCGTCACCCATCGCTTTTGAGGATATAGTCAAAAGAATACGACGAACCTCACCTACATCAACCTCCGAAAAGTGGAGCTCAGGAACATTGGGTCGAGGCATTACATGAATTTTTCGGAGAGTGTTCTCCTTTGTGGTAATGTCTAAACTGAGTGATGGTGTTGCAAAATGTCTATTAAGGTTATTAACATCTAATGTGAAGTTACCTGAGGTGTCCGAGGATTTGACACTCATCGAGTTCAGGACCTTCCACCTTTTTGCAGGCTGACAGTTTTGAAGGGTGTCAAAAAAGTGTTTTCTTTTTGCATTCCGACATAATTGTGTACATTTATTGCGAAGTCGTCGAAAAATCTCCCATAGTTGATCATTGGGATTAGATTTGAAGTTTTTTTTCGCTTTGTCACGTCTAGCCATGTTTTTTTTAATGTCGTCAGTCAGCCATGGGGCAGGTCTATACTTTAAGTGAGTAAGTTTAAGTGGAGCGTGTTTGTCGCAGAGCTCTAGTAAAAACGTGTTGAATAGATTTATTTTACTATCTATATTATCCAATCGTTCGATGGCCGCCCAGTCAACTTCGCTTGCGTCGGAAAATAAGGCGTCCCTATCAACGCGTCCAAAGCTTCTCAGGAATTTTCTCTCTTTTGAGAGTTTCGGAGCGTGGTTGATCAGTGAGATATATATCAAATCATGATGCGAGAAGCCTGGAGCATCAATTTGTCCATGAGTTCGAACTGCAGAGGGATTTGAGGTAATAATTAAATCTAGAAGGCTTTGGGAATTTCTTGTTACATGTGTACAGTTTAGGGGCATTATTGAGAGGTTCATTGACTGTACGATTCTCAGGAGTTTATCAGATCGGCCGTCATTTTTTTTAAGGCACGTATTGAAATCTCCCATTATGAGAGTGGTATTGAAATTAGGAGTATGATCTTCAAGAAGTTTTTCTAACTCGTCAAAATAATTATTATTAGGAGGGCAGTATATCACTCCGATGAGATATTTAATGAAGTTGTAGTGAAGGGATATAAATAAATATTCTGGGCCTCCAGAGTAAGGAGCTTGGGATTGACAGATGATAGAAAAATTTATATTATTCCTCAACTATATGCAGACTCCTCCTCCCATTCTCCCCACCCTGTCTCGCCGAACTAGATGGAATCCTGGAAGAGAAAAAAGTGAGTTTGATAGTGATGGTTTCATCCAGGATTCGCTAACCAGCAGGGCATGGACAGGCTGGTCATGAAATGAGGTGAGCAGCTCAGAATAATGGGCGGGTATGCTTTGGGCATTTATATGGCATGCGTGAAAGTCATTGTTAGCTGTAGAGAAAGCAGAGCGGAGATGATTATTCAAAAGTAATGGCGGGTTTGTATCAGCGAAATCTGAAGAGTCTGAAGATGACGTGTCCAATGTATATATGTTATGTTATGTTATATATATATATATATATATATATGTTATGTTCATAAATTTCATAGAGATAAACTATCATTTATTGGAGAGAAGGCATTTGAGAGGAGTGTTACGTAAAATCCTGGGACCCGTGAAAGATGGCGAAACCTGGAGAATAAGATACAATGATGAGCTGTATAACATCTATAAAGCTCCCAGGCTCTCTGTACATGCTAGACTGAGCAGGCTGAGATGGGCTGGGCATGTGCGGAGAATGCCGTCATCACGGGTACCTAAGAGGATCCTTGAGGGACATCCGGGCGGAAGAAGAAGGTACGATAGACCTAGGCTGCGATGGGAGGATGAGGGGAAAAAGGACGCGGCCCAACTGCTACAAGTGACAGATTGAAAGGCCGCGGCGGGAGACAGGAGGAGTTGGAAGCGAGGATTGACGGAGGCCGGGGCTCGATATGAGCTGTAGATCCATCGAAGAAGAAGAACTATCATTTAAATATTTTTTCCGACTATGTAACTTCCATTATTTACTTTTGTCTGGTTGGTTGGAAGATATTGCCGCCTAGCAACAAGCCCAACCGTGTTTTCAAACGAAGTGTTAAATAAATAAATACCTTGCAAGTTCCAAGTTTTTTGGTCAGTTGATGAAATATATATAAATAAATGTCTAGACATTATTTGATAACCTGTTTGTTGGATCTTGGAAATTCGTTATTTATGTGGACCCGGAAACTATAGTATGTCTCTAGATTTTCAGCTTTCTCAGTTTACCGTTCTTCTTTTTACATCGTCCTTTATGGTCCTTGCAATGATTCTATGGAACAAGTTACCAACTAATATTAGACTCACTCCGTCATTGGCGTGTTTTATAAAGTGACTGAAAAAGTTATAATTTCAAGTTAGTAATGTAACGTTTTTCATTCCCGACGTTCCTTTTCTCTCTATTATTTCTTTCTATTTCCTCTGATTGATGATATCTCCCTTTTATTTTTATCATGTATATTATTCGGGAATTTAGCGCACATGTATTATAACTTCTTTTATTTACTTTTGCCTGCAGCCCCTTACCTTACTATTCTTAAACTCATTTTATTTATATTTATTACGTAACCTTTTTATCTACAGCTCCTTGCCTTCCTATCCTTAAACTCAACTTACTTATATTTATTATGCAACCTTTTTGTCTGCAGCCCCTTACCTTCCTATCCTTAAATTCCACTTATTTATATTTATTATGTAACCTTTTTATCTACAGCTCCTTACCTTCCTATCCTCAAACTCAACTTATTTATATTTATTATGTAACCTTTTTATCTGCAGCTCCTTACTTTCCTATCCTTAAACTCGACTTATTTATATTTATTATGTAACCTTTTTATCTGCAGCCCCTTACCTTCCTATCCTTAAACTCGACTTATTTATATTTATTATGTAACCTTTTTATCCGCAGCCCCTTCCCTTCCTATCATTAAATTCCACTTATTTATATTTATTATGCAACCTTTTTGTCTGCAGCCCCTTACCTTCCTATCCTTAAATTCCACTTATTTATTTTTATTATGTAACCTTTTTATCTGCAGCTCCTTGCCTTCCTATCCTGAAACTCAACTTACTTATATTTATTATGTAACCTTTTTATCTGCAGCCCCTTACCTTCCTATCCTTAAACACCACTTATTTATATTTATTATGTAACCTTTTTATCTACAGCTCCTTTCCTTCCTATCCTTAAACTCGACTTATTTATATTTATTATGTAACCTTTTTATCTGCAGCCCCTTACCTTCCTATCCTTAAACTCGACTTATTTATATTTATTATGTAACCTTTTTGTCTGCAGCCCCTTACCTCCGTATCCTTAAGCTCCACTTATTTATATTTATTATGCAACCTTTTTGTCTGCAGCCCCTTACCTTCCTATCCTTAAATTCCACTTATTTATATTTATTATGTAACCTTTTTATCTACAGCTCCTTGCCTTCCTATCCTTAAACTCAACTTACTTATATTTATTATGTAACCTTTTTATCTGCAGCCCCTTACCTTCCTATCCTTAAACTCCACTTATTTATATTTATTATGTAACCTTTTTATCTGCAGCCCCTTACCTCCGTATCCTTAAGCTCCACTTATTTATATTTATTATGCAACCTTTTTGTCTGCAGCCCCTTACCTTCCTATCCTTAAATTCCACTTATTTATATTTATTATGTAACCTTTTTATCTACAGCTCCTTGCCTTCCTATCCTTAAACTCAACTTACTTATATTTATTATGTAACCTTTTTATCTGCAGCCCCTTACCTTCCTATCCTTGAACTCCACTTATTTATATTTATTATGTAACCTTTTTATCTGCAGCCCCTTACCTTCCTATCCTTAAACTCGACTTATTTATATTTATTATGTAACCTTTTTATCCGCAGCCCCTTCCCTTCCTATCATTAAATTCCACTTATTTATATTTATTATGCAACCTTTTTGTCTGCAGCCCCTTACCTTCCTATCCTGAAATTCCACTTATTTATATTTATTATGTAACCTTTTTATCTACAGCTCCTTGCCTTCCTATCCTTAAACTCGACTTACTTATATTTATTATGTAACCTTTTTATCTGCAGCCCCTTACCTTCCTATCCTTAAACTCCACTTATTTATATTTATTATGTAACCTTTTTATCTGCAGCCCCTTACCTTCCTATCCTTAAACTCGACTTATTTATATTTATTATGTAACCTTTTTATCCGCAGCCCCTTCCCTTCCTATCATTAAACTCCACTTATTTATATTTATTATGTAACCTTTTTATCCGCAGCCCCTTCCCTTCCTATCATTAAACTCCACTTATTTATATTTATTACGTAACCTTTTTATCTGCAGCCCCTTACCTTCCTATCCTTAAATTCCACTTATTTATATTTATTATGTAACCTTTTTATCTACAGCTCCTTGCCTTCCTATCCTTAAACTCAACTTACTTATATTTATTATGTAACCTTTTTATCTGCAGCCCCTTACCTTCCTATCCTTAAACTCCACTTATTTATATTTATTATGTAACCTTTTTATCTGCAGCCCCTTACCTTCCTATCCTTAAACTCCACTTATTTATATTTATTATGTAACCTTTTTATCCGCAGCCCCTTCCCTTCCTATCATTAAACTCCACTTATTTATATTTATTATGTAACCTTTTTATCCGCAGCCCCTTCCCTTCCTATCATTAAACTCCACTTATTTATATTTATTATGTAACCTTTTTATCTGCAGCCCCTTACCTTCCTATCCTTAAATTCCACTTATTTATATTTATTATGTAACCTTTTTATCTACAGCTCCTTGCCTTCCTATCCTTAAACTCAACTTACTTATATTTATTATGTAACCTTTTTATCTGCAGCCCTTTACCTTCCTATCCTTAAACTCCACTTATTTATATTTATTATGTAACCTTTTTATCTGCAGCCCCTTACCTTCCTATCCTTAAACTCCACTTATTTATATTTATTATGTAACCTTTTTATCTGCAGCCCCTTACCTTTCTATCCTTAAACTCCACTTATTTATATTTATTATGTAACCTTTTTAATCTGGCAATAATAATGGGTAGGAGGCCTTCGACGAGAGTTGGCTCTCTAAATGGCATAAATTGTCGTTTTATTTTTATTATGTTAACATTGATTTGGAAACATTTTTTTTGTTAAAAGTACCATTAAATTCATAACTCTATTTTTACTAATCGTTCATATTTTTATTTACGTTGGTAGGGCGATAGGAGTGCCATTGCAATAATTTTCTTCAGGGCCTACAATACATTCAAGACGGCCCTGTACACAAAATAAGACATCATTGCAATATATTATTTTATCCTTAGTCACGGGTTAACAAACCTGGAAAATGAAAAAAAGACAAAAAATATGACTTAAATTTTAAAACTTATACTATATTTTTACGCCATAATAAATATTCTGTATGCCGTAATGAAACGCAGGAAAAGAGTGTATTTTAAGCAAAAACGTGCCAACCCACAGATAACCTGTTTTCAAGAAATCAGGGAAACATGGTATCGCTTTGTATTGTTTAAATTAATGAGGAATTGATTTATTGTATTGTATTATACTTTCATTATATACAGTGCGATCTGGCAGGCTTATTACCATAAGGCAATCTCTTCCAACCAACTAGCCACCACATCTTTATCCTTACACTCAATTAATACATATTTAATTTGTAATGTTTTTAATCAGTCATTAGAAATAGGTTTGAATCCCGAGTTAGACCGTCCGTAAAAAGAGGTTGCCCTCTAAACGGTGCTATATAAGTTGTCATTTTATTTTTATTAACACGAAAAGTATTATACAAGTCTTAAAAAAATAGACTGGAATCATTTATTGAAAATATCGGGTATCAACCCGAATTCGTAACCCTCGAGTTGCACAACAGGAGTCTTGCCAACTAGGCCACACGGGTCGGAATTATTGGACAAAATATTGATGGGGGTGTTGAGATTATGATACAGTTGGAATTTTGAGTGTAAAAACATTGGGAAAGTACGTGTAAGGTTGCGAATGTTATGTGTGAATGTTTCAGCTGAGTGTTTAGGACGAATACACGGAATTACTCAAAATATGCGCACCATATTGAACTTCTCACGGCGTGCAATTGTAGAAGCCTTGAAACATGAAGGCAAGAATTCATAGCGATATTCCTGCTAAAGGTTTTTCAAGATAGTTTTAACAGTCACGCGATACTACAAACACTAAGTTTATATGCTCTTGACAAATATAGCCGTGCAAGGAATCACCCTCTGTTCTATTGTATTAGGTGTTAACATAAGTTGTGTCCGTTTTTTTCCAAATTAAAAAATGAGCATCAAAAGTAAAACAAAATGGTAAAGGTTATATGTTATTCGAAAGGAAATTTTCTGCTCTATAAGATATTGTGTTTGCTTTTACGTTACATGTATTATTTTATTTGATTACAAGCCTTCAAAATGGAATGTCAAGTAGACGAAAGTGAGCATTTTCGACACCACCTTCTGTTCGCGTTTAATCGAGGGAATAAAGCTGTCAAAGCTGCTCGCGATATTTGCGAAGTGTACAGTGAAGATGTTATGAATGAAAGGACAGCTAATTTCGACCTGAAAGACATGGAGCGTTCCGGATGACCAGTGAACTTCGATGAGGACTGCTTAAACCATATTATTCATGAAGATCCCCTTCAAACCACCGTAGAATTGGCTGAGCAGATGAATTGTAGTCAGATGACTGTATACCGCCATCTTAAATCAACGTGTAAAGTCCAGAAGTTCAGCACTTGAGTTCCATATGTTTTGAGTGAAAACAACAAAAATCAACGTTCGACAATTTCTGCTGGTTTGCTGGCGCCTCATCGAAGTCCACTGGTCGTCCGGAACGTTCCATGCCTTTCAGGTTGAAATGACCATCTTTGAAACGCAAAAACCATTGACGAGCTGTCCTTTAATTCATAGCATCTTCACCGTACACTTCGCAAATATCGCGAGCAGCTTTATTCCCTCGATTGACCGCGAATAGAAGGAGATGTCGAAAATGCTCACTTTCGTCTACTTGACATTCCATTTTGAAGGCTTGTAATCAAATAAAATAATACATGTAACGTAAAAGCAAACACAATATCTTGTAGAGCAGAAAATTTTCTTTCGAATGACGTATAACCTTCGCCATTTCGTTTTTCTTTTGGTGCTCATTTTGAAATTTTGTTAAAAACGGACACAACTTAGTCTTTTTTCAATCCATAATTTTTCCTTATATTATCATTCCTCATTCCGCCATATGTTTATGGTTCTTTTATATATTATGTGTAGGTACATACACTTGTCATGTAAGTATATAAATACTTAGTTAATTTTGGATTTCAAAAGGTTTAAAAGGTCACAAAGTCAACTCACTTTTTAAAACAAACTTAACCAATATCACAAAAATCCAAAATATCCAGAACACGGAGATTTCCAAATTAATTCAATTGAATGTCAGCAAAACGACCATAGAAAATCAACCCTTCTCCGTGCGCTGAGACATCACAACGTGCCATAGACATTTCTATGAAACTACCCTACTTTCATGACACCCCTGTCTGGAAAAGTTATCTCCCCGAGGGAAATGGCAACTTCTAAATTGATTATAGTCCACTTTGAACAGATATATTACAGATGCGTCATTAATTATCGGCCATATTAAGATATTATCTTTCTAGACATCGATTTTCGGAATAATGTAATTAGCCATGAAAGTGTTGTTCAACAATGTTCATATCGTGTTACACTTTTTATTAAATATTTATATTTACCAGGTCTGTAAATATGAAACGGAATTTGCTCATAGATGGCTCTAGTCATCAATGTAGTGACTGTCAAACTGCGTCATTGTTGCCTTTTTCTTGTATTTACATTTGTCAAAGACTTTTAACTCACAACAATACAATTTTAATACAACTACATATGTTTTCATAGCGTTTCTGTGCCTGAAAACTACGATTCGCGGACAGCATTGATTTTCTGTTACCATTTGAAGAAAACTGCTGCAGAATCGCATCGAATGCTTGTCGAAGCTTACAGCGAGCATGCTCTTGGTAAATCACAGTACTTTGAGTGGTTTAAAAAATTCAAAATTGGCGATTTTGACGTGAGAAACGAAGAACGTGGAAGACCACCGAGAAAGTTTGAAGACGCCGAATTGCAAGCATTGTTGGATGAGGATGACGCTCAAACGCAACAACAACTCGCGGATCAATCTAATATGACACGAGAAGCCGTCTCCATACGTTTGAAAGCCATGGGAAAGATCCAGAAGGTGGGGAAAATGGGTTCCACATGAACTGAATGAAAGACAGCAGGAAAAACGAAAAACCACCTGCGAAATGCTGCTCGCCAAGTACAAAAGAAAATCATTTCTCCATCGAATTGTGACTGGCGATGAAAAATGGATATATTTCGAGAATCCTTAGCGTAAAAGATCACGGGTAACTCCAAGCAAACCAGCGACATTGACTGCAAGGTTAAATCGCTATGGACTGAAGACAATGCTCTGTGTTTGGTGGGATCAGAAAGGTGTTATCTACGAGTATTATGAGCTGCTAAAACCTGGCGAAACCGTTAATACTGAACGCTACCGAAAACAAATGATAGATTTGATCCAAGCATTGCGTGAAAAACGACCAGAATATCAAAAGAGGCAACACAAAGTGATTTCGCTTCATGATAATGCACCATCGCACACAGCAAAACCGGTCAAGGAAACGATTGAGGCGTTTAGTCGGCAAATACTTTCGCATGCGGCTTACTTACCAGACTTGGCTCCATCCGATTACTACTTATTTGCATCGATGGGACACGCACTTGCTGAGCAGCGCTTCACTTCTCACGAAAATGGTTCGATTGTTGGTTTGCCTCAAAAGTGCAACAGTTTTTTGGCGTGGCATCCACAAATTGCCAGAGAGATGGGGAAAATGTGTAACTAGCGATGGGCAACACTTTGAATAAAATATTTTTTACCATTTTCATACAATAAATGTGTATTTTCTATAAAAAAATTCCGGTTTCATATTTACAGACCTATGTATCTACCAACAATGGAGGATGCGAGCCTGAGGTGAAAAAAACTGGAGTGTCTAAAAATGTAATGTCAAAACTGGAAAAGATATTGAAATAGCACAACGCGCAGTATAAAAAATCCCATCTAATATGCAACATACATTTCATTCCCGGCACCAAATAGCAGTGTGGTGCTTTTTGTTGTTTTATATTTATATTTTTGTATAAATGTTTTTTTTTTCCTTTATGATTGTGTGTGGTATATTGTGGGATGAATGTTTTGGTATGTCTGGAGTGATGAAGTGTGAGGAGTTTGATTTCGCGTGATGTATACATATGTAATTGAGTGTCACTGTTTGTCAGGTTGATGAGAATGTGCAACGGGGTTTTATTTTTGTGTAACCGAAAATCGGAAAGAAGTATCTATTTATTTTTTCATGATATATGTCCTCAGTGAGATACAGGCAAAAGCCTAGTTTACTGGGGACACGACAAATGAAAGGCAACAAACCCAGATCCATTAAAATTGTATGTCCGAATTAAATTACCTGTTGTTTTATCGCAAATTGTGTATATTTCTTATCATGTGTGTAAATAAATAAAATTATTCTTGCTTGCAAATAAACAAATGTTACGTGACGAATTAACTCTGTATCTGTGGTTAGGAACTTTGTATTGTAACTTCTATTAGACTCGTCACGGGGAATGGGCAATGAAATCATTCAGGTGTTGTGTGAACTCAGAAAGAAATGCATTTTTCATTGATTTTGTGTGTTCTTTAATTTGTGTATTGTATTTCCTTGTTTTCATACCCATGTACACTGCATTGCGATCGTTGCATCTAATCTGATAAACTCCACTTGTATTATAAATGTTATCAATATTTTATAGTTATCAATATTATTAATCAGTAGTAGACAGCGAATGGACAGTATTATTTACAGTGTGAAAAGCAGGTGTTACAAAGATAAGCAGTGTATAAAGTCCATTAATTATGGATTTCCACAAAGTTACGCATGAAAGATATCCACTCATTTTTGGTAATTTTTGTCGAATATTTATTTATATTTCCTGCAATGGCATCTATATTTCATTATATTAGGTCCTTACATATGAAATTGGCGTTTTGTTTGGGAGGAACATAAAGTTGATTTTTTTTTAATATAATATATTTATTTAATCAAAGTATGTACCATTGCTATCTATGCACTTTTGCCATCTCATAGGTAGTTCATCGATCCCTTTACTAAAAAAACCATTCGGACGGGAATCAATAAAATCTTTGAAGTCGGTTTGGACTGCCCCATCGGAGTTGAATTTTTTCCCTTGCAAGAAGTTATCCAAATTTCGAAAAAAATAGTAATCTGTCGGGGCAAGGTCCGGAGAGTACGGTGGATGTCTTAGACATTCCAATTGAAGCTCTTCTAATTTGGTAGCCGTCTGTTGTGCAGTGTGTGGTCTAGCGTTATCATGAAGCAGCAGTGGCCTAGAGCGATTAACCAGCCTCGGTTGTTTAGCAGCTAGCTTTTCCATCATGGTTTGCAGTTGCTGACAATAGACATCTGCCGTAATCGTCTGGCCAGATTTAAGAAAGCTGTAGTGAACGACACCAGCACTAGTCCACCAAACGCTCACAAGTAACTTTTTTGGAGTCAATTTTCGCTTGGGGCATGGTTTGGCTGGTTCGGCAGGGTTCAGCCATTGCGATGAGCGCTTCCGATTATCATACAGGATCCACTTTTCATCACAGGTAATGATTCGATTCAAAATCCCTTCATTATTGTGCCGGTTGAGTAATGCAACGCAGCAGTCAACGCGCGTTTGTTGATTTGCTTCACTCAATTCGTGAGGTACCCACCTTTCAAGCTTTTTCACCTTCCCAATTTGCTTCAAGTGGATTAAAACAGTTTTATCACTAACACCGCAGCCTGCAGCTAACTCGGACGTGGTTTGCGATGGATCCGCTTCCACAATAGCCTTCAATTCTTCATTATCAACTTTCTCCACGGGGCTTGTTCTGCAGGTCGAAATTTCCAGAACGAAAACGTTGGAACCAAAAACGCACTGTGTTTTCTTTTGCGGCATCGTCGCCATACACATCATTAATCCTTCGAGCCGTTTCTGCAGCACTGGTGCCACGGTGGAACTCGTACTCGTAAATAACGCGATATTTCAAGTTTTCCATTTTGTAAACTGAGTGACGCAAAGAAAAAAAACAATTGAGGAAAAAACAAATGAATTATAATTTTCGAAACACAAATACTTGAGTAAATAGCTGTATAAATTTTAATTTGGAATTCCTAACCAAAGAGAAGATATTTGAGATCAAAGTTGCCAGTACGGCAAAACGCCAATTTCATATGTAAGGACCTAATATTAACCTTTCCCTTCCTGTGCTCGAAAAAATCCGCGCGTTCCGGTGCTGTGTATTCAATACACAACATGTAAAAATAAGCGATTTAAAATCGAAAAAAGAAGAATATTCATAGCCAATCGCTTAGATTAATTAAATTTGAAGTCAAAAGTGATAATAATTGAAATTTAATTGCTGAAAACATGAAAAAAAAACATTGGACGTTCACAAAACGGGCGAAGCGATCACCTCAAACGAAAGCCCGCGAGCTACTGAAGCGAGAGAAGAGAGTGAACTGAGATTCTATTTCTTGCATTCCCATATACCAAAGTAGAGTGAGAGTGAGACGTGATTAGCGTCGCTTCCTCACCCATAGCGGTTTTATAGAATGAATATACCTACGTCACACACTGGCACACGTTTGATTGTATCGGTGAATTTATTCCTGATTATCACAGAATATCTCTGATGTGGCCGATAAGTGCTAATTAACATATTACTAATAATTATTTTTTCATTCAATGCGTAAATGTATTACGGAGGAATACCTAAAATCTGAACCCAGTATTTATTATAAGTATAGAGATATTAAAGTGTTAAGAAGCAATGTGTACTAGTTACACATCACAGGACACAAAAGGGTTAACAGCGCTTTATAAATTGTCATTTTATTATTATAGTATTAATACTTCCACCAAAAAGTCAATTGGGACATCCATAGTTGGAATATCTATAGTTGGAACATCCATAGTTGGAAGATCCATAATTTGAACATCTATAGTTTGAACATTCCATAGTTTGGAACATCCCTTTAATTAGATCCGAAACACAAATAGTCACGACGTGGCGGGTGGTATGGCAGCGGCAAATATATTTGTATCCCGTGGCGGCGGTTTTGGCAATAAATTAACTTCTTTGCTTATTATTTTTCTAAGTTTTTTTCCAGTATCAATAAAACTGGAGATAGCCAGAATGTTTGCTAAGCGACTTGTCTCTCCCATCCTTGAGGAGTACAGCGCGCTTCTTCCAGCTTCCAGTTTTATTAATCTTCAAGATGAATGTTTGTTTTACCTCTACTAGGAGTAATAAGGAACCGTAAGTTGCATCATGAGTTTGACCAACAACGTGGATAACGTTCCTTTCTCTCTGGGATCCAGAGTCGAGACAAGGGTGAGGCAACTGGGACACTCGCTCTAGGCGTGATATAAAAAGGGTGCCAAAATAATCTAAGATTCATAAATTTTAAACTTGGAATACCACATGAACAAAGAAATTATCCCAACTTATTAAATGCAATGAAACTCTCGAAGCTGTGTGACAAAAAAAAACAGCCGATATAGTACTGCTATACAAAATTATTCACTCAGTGATTGATGCACCTCACTTACTCGCAAGTATTTCATTTCGTATTCCCACTAGATCCACAAGACAGCTCAATCCCTTTTATACCGAAAATTGCTATACTAATTATAAAATCAACTCCTCTATAATTCGTATGCAAAGACTTAGAAATGAGTTTTGCAACAATATAGATATTTTTAATATAAGTATATATAGTATTCGCCAGAATATCACAACAATATTTAGAAATAGCTACTAACTTTGTGCTCTCCTTTATTAATATAAATAACGTAATATAAACCAAACATTAATGACAATACTTTGCCTCTGGAGTTGAGTAACCCTGCATCAACATGTATGAAGGTTTTAATTCTGCAAAGCAACTTGCATCTCGTTCTACAAGTGAGCCCATATGTTTGCTATATCTCAAGATCTTTCCATAAAATTCTCAAAAAATTCAATTAATGTTCTATGTAAGCGTTGTTCCACCAAAAACAAATCTAAGTTCTTGACCACTATAAAATAAGTCTTCGACAATTACATAAGTCTGTTTGGTGAAGTTTGGTAATATTTTGTGTACATGGATAAATATAGTCCACCTGGCGGGCGTATTACTATACAGCAATGTCAGTTACATTAAACTTGACTATTTTAATCCATGACAGATTTTACAAAAAAAAAACATTGATTTTTGATTTAAGTAAAAAAAAAACAATTAAATTGCTAATATCTATCAATAATGATGGAATTTGAAGAAAGGAATTCGTTCAAGGATAAGGAAAGGAAACAAAGAAAAAGTAGGAGCAAAAGGATATTCTGAGTAATGTAATAGAGTTTCAATTATATTTTATACGAAAAAACGATGGTGCACATCTGATAAATCTTGGAAGTTCGTTTCACAGTCACGCCAGGTGAACAGTAAATGAAGATGTGTAAAATGTGAGTGTTTCATCGCTTGATTGAAAAGAACGTCCGCGTACACAAAGAAAGAGGAATTGCGAAGATGTGAAGAAGACTTGGGGTTATTAAGCATGCAAAGTTCATTCCGCCCTAAAAGCTTGTAAAATAAGATTAGAAATGTGGGACATTTAAATTGTGGGGTTAAGTGACCCACGCTCCCGAATTTCTCTTTTTTTTCTTTGAAGACTGAGTGGTGATTTTTTTTAATAAACAAAAAGAATCGCCCATTTTAAAATGAAAGGAAAATATATAAACGCAATTTCACCATTTCCTGAAAGTATTAAGAAATAAATATCGCTTTATTGTCGGGGCGCGTTTTCGAAACGGTGCACAAAGTGACAAAATACCTCGTCCCGACTCGACAGCGACCCACTCCCGTATGGTAATTAAAAAAAAATAAAAAATAGTTATACATGGAATTATGATCATGGTTTCTTTCTAAGAATTCACATTGTGCTCTATTATAAAAATTTACGTTTAATTTTTCTATTGCGAATTGAATCTAGGAGGAAGTACAAAATAACATACACATAGACAGAATCTTATTGTTGTTGTGTTATAAAATAAAATAAATTACTTATCGGGTGTTAACATAAGTTGTGTCCGTTTTTTCCAAATTTAAAAATGAGCACCAAAAGTAAAACAAAATGGTAAAGTTTATACGTCATTCGAAAGAAAATGTTCTGCTCTACAAGATATTGTGTTTGCTTTTACGTTACATATATTATTTTATTTGATTACAAGCCTTCAAAATGGAATGTCAAGTAGACGAAAGTAAGCATTTTCGACACCTCCTTCTGTTCGCGTTCAATCGAGGAAATAAAGCTGCCAAAGCTGCTCGTGATATTTGCGAAATGTATGGTGAAGATGCTTTGAATGAAAGGACAGCTCGACGATGGTTTTTGCGTTTCAAAGATGGTAATTTCGACCTGAAAGACATGGAGCGTTCCGGACGACCAGTGGACTTCGATGAGGACCGCTTAAACCATATTATTCATGAAGATCCCCTTCAAACCACCGTAGAATTGACTGAGCAGATGAATTGTAGTCACATGACTGTATACCACCATCTTAAATTAATGGGAAAAGTCCAGAAGTTCGGCGTTTGTGTTCCACATGTTTTAAGTGAAAAGAACAAAAATCAACGTTCGATAATTGATTTTTGTTGTTTTCACTCAAATCGTCTCAGCCAATTCTACGGTGGTTTTAAGGAGATCTTCATGAATAATATGGTTTAAGCGAGGATATCACGAGCAGCTTTGGCAGCTTTATTCCCTCGATTGAACGCGAACAGGAGGATTTTCCTATTAAACACGTGGAAATTTCTAAATATATCCTCAATGGATACTTTCCAGTCCTCACTCTTACAGAATATACTTAAATTCTTTTAATTCTCAGATTGTTATTTTTTATAAAGTAATTTTAGGTGTTTTAATTATAGTAATACTGGGTTCGATTTCAAATTCTTTTTTTCGTTCTTGTTGACAGTTAATGGTGGTATATGTGGGTTTACTTTTTATTTTGTTTTCTGCCATATATTTTGTTTTTTTTTTTTAATCTATTGTAGATTTACGGGGGTGTGGTCTGAAAGCCCCCCGACATCCTTGCGGTCGGGCTCGCCCTACATTAGTAGGGTGTATCTCGGCCGGGGGAATGTTTGTGGGATGAGCCCGGACCTGTTAATGTCTTCTCTCTTAAATGCATTTTCCGCAGTTTATTCTGAGATGTATGTGCGATACTCGGAAGGAATTAACTATATACCATGTATATGTACACATTGTGTTGCTGTCAAGGAGCCTTTATTTGTTTGTTTGAATTGATCTGAGGGGCTATTTGTGGATTTGTTTATTTTTCTGCCATCTATTTATTCTCTGTGTTTTCTTTTTTTTTCTCTTCTTATTCTATGTTACATGTGCAAGGGTTGAAAAACATCTGGTGTCTCCGTGACTGGACTCGTCCTATATTGGTGGGGTGTATTTTGGCCGGGGGGATGTTATTAGATGAGCCCAGACCTTTTAATAGCTTCTGTCTTTAATGTATTCTCTGCAATTTATGTGTTCTTGAAGTATATTTAAATGTATTATGTACGTACTATGTTGCTATCAATAAACCTATATTTATTTATTTATTTAAATAAGTAAAACCTTTGTTTTGAGGATTTCGCCATTCTTCGATCGGTTGTGTAAGATCTTTTGGAGTGTTGTAGTTGAGCCGGGTTTGGCTTATAATGCCAACGTTTTGAAAACATATCAGTTTTGATTTTTAGAGCTTGTTGGTAGGTACCATGGTAGGTTGGTAGGTATTTGTACCATGTATGGTATAGTTAACTACGAACAAACCCTGAGGATGAAAACTGAAACGTTTTCTAAATGCTTCTATTTATATGCCAAATTACGTGGTGCAGTACTCCAAAAGAACAACTGAGTAAATCCTTCGTTAAATTAAAGTTCCATTCGATACAAGATGGCTCAATAAACTTATTTTTAATTTGCTAATGTATTTTAAGAAACATAAATTGTAAAACCCGGGTGTCATCCAGCATTCTTTCATCAAGAAATCTTAACCCTTATCTTAAGTTTAATTTATCCAAATATTAACGTTTTCCTTCGGTTATTCCTTGTTATGTGTTATGGTAAGTTATGAAGGAAAATTGAGGAAAAAATCACAACTTTTCCTTATAGTTTTTTATGCCATATGTAACACCTACGACGTTACATTGCCAAAATATCAATTTTTATAAAACGCAAAAAAGGCTATGAAATTATTATATAATCTAAAACAAGAACAACATTTACATAGCTGAATTATCAACGAATAAAATGGTGTGAATAAAAATTTCTCTACATGTAGTGATTAATAAGATATTTAGATTATTTACCCAAATTTTCAAAACGCACCCACGCTGTCCAGATATGTTGACCCGATGTCGTTTGAAAGCTTGTAGCGTTGTCAATATTTATCACCAGATGATACCACTGCACACAATAGTGCATGTATAGTATTTGAATGTATTGCCATATTTAAAATTTCGTTTCAGTTTCTGGATTTTTTTTAAATCCCTAAATTGATAAGGATTAAACACCCGTGCTGAAAGCTTTTTCATACGACCCATCACACAAAATTCTCAACAATCTTTTGCCACCAAGTTTCATATTAAACTTCAGCCAAGATTTTCTTTCTACACGTATTAAGTCCACTAAAAAATGGGTAATACCCTAACAAAATCCAATATCTTGTATATAGGATTGTAACAACAATATCCAACTTTCTTTTTCTTCATTTATTCGGTGTTTTATGAGTGTTGCTCGGTTTAATCAACGATAATCCGATAAAGTCTTGAGAAAAGAACTTTTTTCCGCCGTGCCAAGTGACATGAAGCGATTGCCATTATTAAATTTGTTTCTCCATAAGTTGTTGAAAATAAAGAATTATTTTGCTGGCAAGCAGAAGTTTTTCAACAAGTCGTGAAGATCAGAATTTCATATATTTATTTTTTCTTGTACAAAATACTGTCAACATACTCGTAGAGTAAGGTGACCATTCGTACTGGTTTTTAAAGGAACAGTTCCCGAAACGAGACTTGTGTCCCAGTATATTTGTGTACCCGAATTGGTCCCCTATTCAATATTTCTTCCTTAAAGTTACTACCTATATATTCTTGAAAATAAAAACGAAAAAAATACAAATAATCAAAGATTATAAAAGTGATAAACGAAGATAAATTAAAACACTTAAGTAAAGTGCACTGTGTGCAGTTGTTAATCTTGTGTTAAGCCTTCTTGGAAACAACGCGTTTTTCTTCAAAGCATTTGTAGTGATCACAGTTGAAAAATCACAGCTGAAAGTAGAAACAATTAGAGCTGTCAAAGCTGTTAATTGACGACCTTCAAACGGTTATAGATAGAATAAATGAAGCCGGTGTGAGGCTGGGGCTGAATATGAACGTGAGTAAAACTAAGTTCATGGTGTTTGGTCGGCAGGATCACGCAGGAGCACGTCTTACATTGAACGGTGCTGATATAGAGAGAGTGGAAACATTGAAATACCTCGGAAGTATCCTAGTGGAAGAAATCGACCCAGAAACCGAAGTCAAGTGCAGAATTGAATCATCTCGTGCGGCTTTTAATAAAATGAGAAGCGTATTCTGCGATGATAATCTAAACTTGAAACTTCGACAACGGTTAGTCAAATGCTACGTTTGGTCAGTGTTATTGTATGGACCGTGGAATCATGGACCCTCAAAGTTGGTAGTATGAACCGACTGGAAGCATCCGAAATGTGGATGCACCGGAGAATGCTACGGATACCCTGGACGGATATGGTCAGCAACACAAGGGTTCTTCAAAGAGCCAAAGTTGATAGAGAGCTGTTGACTAATATTAAAATCCGAAAGATGTCCTATTTGGGTCGTGTACTTAGAGGAGCAAAGTACAAATTACTACACCTGATCATCCAAGGCAAAATAGAGGGTCGAAGAGGTGTTGGCAGGAAGCTCCTGGCTCCGCAATATACGTGATTGGACTGGTATAAGGAGCGTCGGGGATCTTTTTCGTGCTGCCGTGGACAAATATGTCTACTCTCAAGTGATATTCAACGTTGGGGGGACCTGACATGACACTAGGAAGAAGAAAAAAGATTTTAAAATAAACGTGGGTTTATTGTATGAGCCGTTAAGTGAGATAATATCAGCAAATCTTGTTATATTGAAAAAAACCATTCTTCGGACAAATAGACAACAGTTAATCAGTATGTAAAATGCAAACATTTATGTAAAACGGGTTTCAAATGTTCAAATAAAATTATTGTTATTTAAATTAAAATATTATTAGTATCGTCATCCTTTAGGGGTTTTATGGGTTGATGATTTTGGTGAATTTTGATCGTGTCCGGTTTGAAAAATGTATGTTTTAGTTCGCCATACGCCCTTAGCACACTGCAGCGAAAGCGAAACGGAAGCGGACCGACACGAAACGCTAGCGAATAGCGAAAGTCTGTCTATCATGTTTTTGAATGACTCATTACACACATCACGCGGAACGAAAGCGGAACGAATTCAGTTCGCCGGGCGTCCGCGTTGAGTTTGTACGTATCGACAGATTTTCGCAGTTTTGCTCGTGTTTTCAAATCCAAAATCAATCTAAAATGGATAATTTAACTGAAAAATTTGATTTTATCTGTAAGAGAACAAGTATTTATATACGATATGAGTCACAGTGACTTTAAGAATAATTTTAAGATGTGCTATTTTATATTATAAATCGGCTAGATTTAAGCTTCACGTGATTTTAGCGTATGTCTAACATCAAAATGGGGTGGAATCGGTTCGCATCCGATCAGAAAAGCGTATTACGCCAAAGCGATACGAAATGGAACGGTCTGTGTGCTAGTCCAGATATTATATAGTCTAAGGCCTCGGCCACACAGGTAGAAGCCTCGCTTGATGCTTAGAGCTACGCTGCGAGTTAGGCGACATATCCTAGCGAACCAACGCACCGCATACTATTGCAATGGCCACACTGCACGCTTCGTGCCACGCTACATGACGATTAGTCACCGAGTAAATCTCCTAGCGAACAGACGTGTTGGTTAATTTTATTATGTCACCGTGATTTTACAAGATGGCGGAAGTTTTAATAACAGCTGTGTATTAAAGGGAGCCTTTGTGGAACCCATCGAGCAAATTATACAAAAATGTACTGTAATAAAATCACTTTGGAATAAAGTTGCACAGGAAGTAAATAAATATGGTAAGTTGTAATGAAATTGGTTAGCTTGGAGAGTGGCATTGTTTGTTGACTCAACCGCTCCCAACTGTCAAATGAATTTGAGCGAAGCACTTTGGTGTGGCTTAGCATGAAGTCACCTGGTATATGAGTCACGTAAAACCTAGCTTAGCACCTAACGAAGCACTTTGGTGTGGCCTCGGCCTTAAGCAAATGGCTTCCATGGCTTCTGACTATCTGTCATCGCCACCGCTATCCACTTAACTGTATGGTGCTAGCACAGGAGGAGCTTTCACCCGGACATAACGAAGCACTTTGGTGTGGCCTCGGCCTTAGACTTAATTTTTTTTTATCGCTACATAATGTTCAATATCTATCCTAACTCTTCCATGATCTGAGAAAATACTACCCAAATAACAGAATTCCTCGACTCTCTCATTACTCACCCGTATATTTTGCATTCACTTTTCCTTTCATTTTTTCTATAATCGTGATTTTCGTCGAATATAGTATACTTGTAGTAATTAAAATATCCTTTATATCTCGACCAATTTGCTCTGTGTCGGAATACTTCGAACTTAGGGAAACTGCAGCGCTATGCATATTTGTATACCCGCATAAGTAGTTATACCGATTTGTTTTTCTATGTTTTTACTATCATATATACACGATTTAAAATTAATACATGGGTTTACTTTTATTGAAGTTTTTTTCCCGTGTCAATTCAATATTTCCAGATTTCAAAATGTCAAAGTGCATTGCATCAATTGTATATAAAAATTAACACAAATTTTATCAAATTATTTTTTTTATTTCATCAAATTAGTTTACCTCTTTTGCCCAAAAGCAATATGCTTATTTGGCTCCCATGGCATACAATGGCGTGCCGAATGCAATAAAGGTAAAGGTAGGAAAACCATTTAGACAGTCGATCGGAGCGTGGTTGTTATTGCGACAGGATTTTGAGTACTTGGACTTTCAGGATGAATGACGTGTGAAAAAGATTTATGTGGGCTCGTGAGTATGGGTTTCTTGTTATTGTGGAATGAATATTTTTGGTCTTTCTGGAATGATGATGTGTCAGGAGTTTAATTTCGCATGATGTTTCCAGTTGTAATTGAGTGTCACTGTTTGTAAGGTTGATGAGAACGTGCAACGGGGTTTTGTTTTTGTGTAATCAAAAATCGGAAAGAAGTATTGATTTATTTTTTCATGCTAAATATCCTCAGTGAGATACAGACAAAAGCCTAGTTTACTGGGGATACGACAAATGAAAAGCAACAAACCCAGATCCATTAAAATTGTATATCCAAATTAAATTAACTGTTGTTTTTTCACAAATTATGTATATTTCTTGTCATGTGTAATAATAAATAAATGAATAAAATAAAAAGTTTTAATTCATATTTTGGTAATTTGTTTTTATTTGTATTAAAGCTTATGTAGTTTAAATATGTAACCAAGAAGGAAGAATATATGTTATAGTGTGTAAGCGTGTCCATTAAAAGTATCGATCCAATTGGGCGGGATATTATAATAGAGCTTTTGCCGTTGCTAGTCCGTTGAGTCGAATGGTCTACCTTTTATATGTATTAAAGATAAGGGTGGCGTGTACAGCTTTGAGAAGCACTTAAAGAAAGCCTTTTTAGGAGGTTTTTTTCAAAATTGATGATAGTATATGAACACTCAGAAGAACATCACATGTAAGAAGAACTACAAAGGTTTCTTTGTAGTTCATCTCCCCTTGATAAGTTTTTTGCAGTTTTCTTACCATTTAAATCTGTCAATAATAGTGTGTTCGAATCCTGAGCTAGAGCGCCTTTAAGGTGAGTTTACTCTCTAAACGGTGCTACCAGTATATACAGTGAAACCCCGTTTTTACGTTTTTGAAGGGACTGAGAAAAAAAACGTAATTCGAGGAAAAACGTAGATTTGTGGCTAGAAAAAAATGGAAAATCACGCAAATTGGAAAACTTTTTTCAATCGATTCGTGATTTTTTATTATCGTAGCCAAAAAGTTGTAATGGATATCCCCAAATCACGTGCGAGCGAAACACGTGAACCGACGTGTTTATTCACTTTTTCGAGAATTTTTCTTTTCTCTCGAATCGATAATGTTTTTCTTTGCCGAGGCATTATTTGAAGGGATTCAACGGAAAATTAAAAGAAATGAAAAAAAAATTAATTGACACACAAAATACACGATAATTGACAATTGAAATTGTATGTACACGACCGACACGTTTAAAACACAAGCATAGATTGACCAAATATGGTATACAGTCTGCCTGCCTCTGATTCGTTAAATTCCCCACCAATTGTATCGTATTACACGACTCGTTTAACCTTGACCATGAGCGCTGCAGCTGCAGGTGCACACGTGTCTATAAATGAAAACAACATATTTCTGCTTCCTAATATTTATTTCAAATATTTTAAATTGTCGCGCATTTAATTAAATATGTTTATAGATTGATTTGCATTTTAAATATTTCAAACGTAAATCGCGGGAAATAAAAAAATAAAAGCGGGTACTAAATGTACTAAAATAAAACGGGATTGTACAAATTGAACGCTAATAGCGGGAAAACGTGAATTCCGGGCACGTAAAAACGGGGTTTCACTGTATGTTAAATTGTTTTTTTTATTATTATTATTAATGAAGTGTATTATTGCTTTTTTTTCTTGCACAGCATTCGGTCCTGGGCCTTTTGAGCTTTGACCTGTTGTGTGCAGCAATATGTATAGTATGTACATCTTTTTGACTACAAATTCTATAAATCACGCGTTTTTTGTGTTTTGTATTTTTTTGTGATTTGAAATGTATGTTCACTCGCACTTTGAATTTTCAACTGCATTTTGTAAAAAAAAAAAAAACAAATTAATGGTCGAAATCAAACACGAATAAAATTAAACTAAATCTCTAAAATATCCATAAAATGTAAATTTTTTTGCGAAGGCTATAAATTAAGGTACAACCTCGCTTTAAATTGCTGGTACCAAATATTTACTTCGTAAATTCTATGCCATTTCAATAACCTATACGAGTGTATACGGAATGCCCCTTTTAAATAGAGCCTCGGATATTGACATCCTCTCCATTTCCAAAAATGTTTTTAACAAAAACATTTTGAGCTTTCTAAGTAATGGAAGTTGTTTTGGCTAAACTAATATTTTTTGTTTGTTAATTATTATATTCTTGATATTATTATATATACTATAGTATCATAATATAAATAGGCCAAAATCCGTACGACGGTTGTCGTCAAAGAAAGAATACGAGAGTTGAATTTCGAATACAAGAGAGGAATACTTGGATTCTCTCCGAAAGTAATTCGAAATTTGAATCTCGGTGGGTCCGTGATAACTGAACAAATTTTAAATACCTAGTCAACAATTTTTGAACCGGTGTAAAAGGGGACGATGTATAAATGATACATAGAAACAAATTCTATATTTATGAATATATACTCGTATTTTCATAAATGTAGAATTTGTTTTACTTCCGTGAATATTTCACGGGCTGCAACTAGTATGGTATAATTCTCTCAAAGCTTTGTACGTAATTTTTATTTTAATACTGACGATAATTTATTTAGAGCTTTGTATGTAAACGGGGGTGTGTAAGCTTTCAGAAAATAAATAATAATATAAATTGGATTTAATATGTACACCATATTTGAATATGAGAACTCACATTTTTTTGTTTGTTTTGCGTTTTTATGTTACCCATTTCAATATTTTTTAATGATTTATGGAGAAGCATATCAAAATTTAATTTATTTTTTCGCGAAAGCAACACTAAACAACGCGAGTAAGTTTATCACTGCCAGTTACAATGGCATTAATCCAGAACAGAACGCGGAGAAATCAAAAACATCTACTTCATACCATAACGCTTTTAAAAGTTTTTCATTGTTCACCCATTGTTCTAAAGATGTCAAGTTTCACACATATTCAACAAATTACCATAAAATAAAGCGTTATTATTCATGAAAAAGAATATGTATACCACCACCAAATGAATACAGTGGCTGATAAAAATTCTCTTAAGGTTTTTCTTAAACAATCCCATAGACAATATCACCTTCTTCTTAACCAATCCCATAGACAATACCACCTTTTTTTTTAAAGTAGGCTATCAATCCAAACTAGGATGATTTGTGCCACCAAATTAAAGACATTATAAAATTATACGAGTCAATATATTGAGTGTTAACATAAGTTGTGTCCGTTTTATTCCAAACATTAAAAATGAGCGCCAAAAGTGCAACAAAATAGTAAAGGTTATACGTCATTCAAAAGAAAATTTTCTGCTCTACAAGACATCGTGTTTGCTTTTACGTTACATATATTATTTAATTTGATTAAAAGCCTTCAAAATGGAATGTCAAGTAGACGAAAGTGAGCATTTTCGACATCTCCTTCTGTTCGCGTTCAATCGAGAGAATAAATCTGCCAAAGCTGTTCGCGATATTTGCAGTGTACGGTGAAGATGCTATGAATAAAAGGACAGCTCGTTGATGGTTTTTGCGTTTCGAATACGGTAATTTTAACCTGAAAGAAATGGAGCGTTGTGGACTTCGATGAGGACCGCTTAAACCATATTATTCATGAAGATCCTCTTCAAACCACCGTAGAATTGGCTGAGCAGATGAATTGTAGTCACATGACTGTATACCGCCATCTTAAATCAATAGGAAAAGTCCAGAACTTCGGCGCTTGGGTTCCACATATTTTGAGTGAAAACAACAAAAATCAACGTTCGAAAATTTCTGCTGATTTGTCAATTATTCCAGCCATTTCTACGGTGGTTTGAAGGGCTTGCTCCATGTCTTTCAGGTCGAAATTTCCGTCTTTGAAACGCAAAAATCATCGATGAGCTGTCTTTTCATTCATAGCATCTTCACCGTACACTTTGCAAATATCGCGAACAGCTTTGGCAGCTTTATTCTCTCGATTGAACGCGAACAGAAGGAGGTGTCGAAAATGCTCACTTTCGTCTACTTGACATTCCATTTTGAAGGCTTGTAATCAAATAAAATAATATATGTAACGTAAAAGCAAACACGATATCTTGTAAAGCAGAAAATTTTCTTTCGAATGACGTATAACCTTCACCATTTTGTTTTACTTTTGGTGCTCATTTTTTAATTTGAAATAAAACGGACACAACTTATGTTAACACCTAATAATTAAACCAATAAAAAAAATACAATTCTAGATAATTCAAAGTTTCAACTGATTTAGCTTCAAAAATTTTAAAATCGATCTATCTAAGAAAGACGAAACACAACATTCATTGAACGCTGGAAAGATAGCTTTTAGTAAATCAAATCTGTCTCGCAAAGGACAACCGACAAATACATGGTCTATAGTTTCATCATCCAAACCACAATATCCATTATGTAAAGGTGACTAGCCACCACGCAGCGACCCGACAATATTATGTTTTTTCATTAAGTTGTCTAAATACGCATGTTAAAACAGAAGATATCCTTACCTGATAAGGTTTATCGTCTTTGTGCCAGTACAATATTTATGCGGCCACATACAAAATATGTTACAATAAGTTTTTGCAGTTGGGTTGCGAAGGCATATATATTTATATTTCTATATTTTGGAAGATTATAAGGCTAAAAAATTGAGAAACAATGCTCTACAAATTAATCCGCACAGAATAAAATATAATACAAGGAAGTGCAGATTTTTTTCTTTATAGTATAAAATGTAGCAATTGAAAATTAAATTCATTGTCAAAATTAGAGGTAAAGATTTGAGAAATAAATTGGATTTCGCAAAGTAGGAATATCGCAAAAAACTGAGATTACATTAAAAAAGGATTAAATAAATATATTTAAAAGTTTGCGGCGTCAGATTCATAATTGGAATATCCTTAAAGAATCAATTCCCCAGAAAGACAGTTAGGTTTTCCAGCATCTCAGGTTTTTTAAATAGCGTTTCTGCAAAAGATCATAAAAATACACGATTTCTCTCGAATGCTGTTTTGAAAAAAGATATATATAAAGCCATAACTGCGCTGTAACGTACTGGACTACCGTGCGGACGTTCGCCGGTTCGAACTCCGCGCTAAGCTACTTTCCTCGAATGACACGGACATGTATTCCATCTAGTATCCAAAGGTATAATGATACCTTCGGTCATATCCATTATTAAAACAAAAGGAAAAAATATTTGTCGTTATCCGATCGTCTCATTTCGGAATGCCATCGGATCCAGTACGGCGATGTGGCCGATAAATTTGCTGGTATACAACGGATCACTTACGTAACCCTTCCTTCCCTGTGATGTGTAACTAGTACACATTGCTTCTAAAAACTTTAATATATCTATAAATATAATAAATACTGGGTTCAGATTTTAGGTATTCCTCCGTAATACATTTACGCAATGAATGAAAAAAATAATATTAATAATAACTAGCACTTATCAGCCACATCAGAGATATTTTGTGAAAATCGGGAATAAATTCACCAATACAATCAAACGTGTGCTTTGGTGTGACGTAGGTATATTCATTCTAAAAACCCGCTATGGGTGAGAAGCGACGCTATTCACGTCTCACTCTCACTCTACTTCGGTATATGCAAACGCAAGAAATAGAATCTTAGTTTGCAGTTGTGTTTCTTCCTTCGAGGTATAACCTACACAGTGTTAGTCCGTCTCAGGTCTCCGTCGCTCTAGCGCATTCATCTGAGGTGGTCGTTTCGCCCGTTTTGCGAACTTCGGCCGATGTTTGTTCAATTAAATTTCAATTATTATCACTTTTAACTTCAAATTTAATTAAATTAAGCGATTGGCTATGAATATTCTTATTTTTCCGATTTTAAATCGCTCATTTTTACATGTGTATTGAATATACAGTACCGGAACGGGCGGATTGTTTTAGCACAGGAAGGGAAAAGTTAATATTAATGGGTTCGAGTCCCGAGCGCTCTCGAAGAGAGTTTGCTTTTTAAACAGTGCTTTATAAAATTGTCAATTGAATTGAATAGTCTGATATGAAATCTCCTTTATAAAATTCACATCAAGGACATCCCTACACGCGTGTATTAGATGAGGGAGGAAAGCCTTAACCATGTTTTCTTGGACAGCTCTGTGCGCGTAACCGCGTCGGTGTTCAAAAAAACACTATGGATGAGGAAGCGACGCTATTCACGTCTCACTCTCACTCTACTTCGGTATATGGGAATGCAAGCCATAGAATGTCAGTTCGCTCGCTTCTCTCGCTTCACTAGCTCGCGGGCATTTGTTTGAGGTGGTCTCGTCGGCCGATGTTTTTTTCATGTTTTCAGCAATTAAATTTCAGTTATTGTCACTTTTGACTTCAAATTTAATTAATTTAAGCTATTGGGTATGAATATTCTTATTTTTCCGATTCTAAATCGGTTATTTTTACATGTGTATTGAATACACAGCACCGGAACGCGCGGATTTTTTTAGCACAGTAAGGGAAAAGTTAAAGGAGAGTAAAAAGAGAAAAAAAATCCATGGCACAGCTTCGCTTTCTAACAAGATTATTTGACGATTAAAATATTTTTCGTTTGATATGCAAATTTGGCATAAAAGTACATCACGAAAATCGCTTTGCCAAAAAAAATTATAAATGGCGGCAGTAGTACCATTTAGAATTTTGAAGTATAGGCACTTCTGGCTTATAAAGAAATGTTGTGACTCAAATTTTAACACTAACTCATTCTTTTGTTTTGTTGGATAGGCTGGTTTGGCTCTATGCCACTCCATAACATATATATCTAAACACAGTCATTAATATAACACAGGACCGTCTGCAGGACGCAAGACCGCATTATACCAAACAATAATGATGTTATTAATAAACTAGTAATAGATTTTGGAGTGCCAGCCATCTGGACCGCACGCACAATACAATTAAACATTTTATCTTCGAGTAATGAAATGGTCTCTGCTGCCTAATATCACAATGAAAAATGATATGAGAGTATAAACGTAAATTAACTTTATAACTTGGGTAAATTTTTTCCCTAACTTCTTTTATTTCTCAGTTCATTATAACTACAGTATATTATCCACATTTGCAATGTGTCAAACGTTAAAAAAACAAACGACAAATGTTTAAGTTAAATTAAAGTGCGTACATACCTTCACGCCTTACCTCTATTAGGTTAGGCAGAGAGGATAAAGCGTCAGGCTTTCCTGTTACGACAGACATGTATCGCTTTATCTACGAGGGTCATCCAGAAAGTAAGGTTACAACATTTATGTAGGATCGAAAAATGCTTGTATTTAATTGAAATTCACAGGGTACTTCACAAATATCTCTCCGTGGTTGTAGTCCTAAGACTGGTTTGCAGCAATTTCAACTCTTCTCCTCCATTCCCCCCTGTCCTGTGCGGCTGTTTTTAAATCTGTATATGTTGAGCAGCGCACGTCCACCAACAGGTCCTCCAGGTACTCTCGGCGTGGGCGTCCCCTAGAGCTTGTCCCCTCGGTCATACCCTCCATTATGGCATGCAAGAGGCCCTCTTGTCGTATTATATGACCGATCCATCTTACACGCCTTTCGGACAGGATCCTGAGCAGGTGCCTTCCTCCTTCGATTCCTTGGAGAACCTCTTCATTTGTGATGCGGTCTCTCCAGGAATTTCCTAATAGTCTTCTATAGGACCACATCTCAAAAGCCTCTAGTCTTCGTCTATCTCTTTCGGATAGGCACCATGTCTCGCAGCCGTACATCAAGATACTCCATACATAGGTCTTGATGAGGAGTATTCTCAGTTTTAGGTCTATATTATTTGATTCTATTATTTTCGACCTTTTATTAAATGCAAGTCTAGCCTGATGTATACGGCTGTCGACCTCGCTCTTGGACCGACCGTCCCATGTTATTTTGCTCCCGAGGTAGACAAACTCCTCGGTGTTCTTTAGTGGTTTACCCGACATCACTATTCTCATCTGGTGTTGCGCTCGGCCTACAGTCAGCAGCTTTGTTTTGTCTTTATTTATCTTCATACTGTAGTTATTTTGAAGAATGCTTTCCATAGTTGTTAAGGCCTTTTGTAGTTCCTCTATACTTTCAGCAACCATAGCAATATCGTTAGCGAACCTTATCATATCCACCTTTTGCCCGTGTATCTTTACACCTTCTCTATGACAATACAAATATATTAAACTATTTTTCAACGTAATCACCGTCGAGATCGAGACATTTCTGTAGTCGGGGCACCAGCTTTTGTATGCCAGTGTCATAGACCTCCGCCGCATCCGCATCACTACCATAAACTTCCACGAGCTTCCGATGGATATTCGCGGCGGTATTGTTCCGCAAAGTCAAAAAACGGATGACCGCGCGGGTCTCGCACGGACGAGAGGTGGCGGGAGCCCGCGACGACCTCTCCATCGGAAGAATTTACTGTGAATGAACAAAAGGACCGACAAACACGCGGGACCAAACAAACTGACCGTTAGGATCCCCCCTACATGCCAGGTGCGCCAGCTTTGAAACAAAAAATTTCCCCCGGCCTCAGGAGCCTTGTAATATAAGTTTCTGGATGACCCTCGTACATCCATAAACTTTTTTTTTTTTTTTTTTTTTTCACCTGGCGAGTTTATTGCCATGTGGCAATCTCTTCCAACCAACCAGAAAGATCTTTTAAATGGGTCCTTAGTGAAAACCAGACTGGAATTCCATTTAAAAAATCTGGATTCCATCGGGGATCGAACCCGCAACCTCCGGATCGGCAGACAAGCGTCTTACCACCAGGCCACGGAGGTCGTTATGCAAAACTTCTTATACAGATGCAACTATTTACTTGACTTTTTACATTCTTGCAAAAATATCTTTCACTTACATTAAAACTTTCTTTGATCTTCCTCTGCCATGTCTTACACTTACATTAGCACTGTATTTTTGTTTTATTAACCTTTCTTCATTCATTCGTTCCACATGTCCAAACAATCTTGGAGTGCTCTTGTTTTCTATTTACATAATACATAATTCTAAAGTTGATATTCATCTTTAATCACTTTATCCCGTATTCTGGCATTCATTGTCATTCCATATATTATTCTCAATGCACGTTTTTTATAACACATTTATTCGACTCCTTTTACTCTTAAACACGCCCAAGTTTCACTTCCATACTTCTAAATTGGTACTAAAACACTATTGTAGACTGTCATTTAAGTAGATTTTGTTACTGCTCAAGTATCTCATTAACTTTGTTACCTATCGCTACATACCGTTCAATATTTCTCATAATTCTTAAATCGTCTAAAAAATTCTACCCAAATAGTAGAATTCCTTAACTTGTTTTTGATTTTATTGCTAACTCATGTTTCGCATGTAATAGGTTAGTCAAAAAGTTTTGAAAGCGACATCTATGGAGCAGTAGAAAACCAAAATTTCTACGCCATTTTAATATTTCATCTTTCATAAGAACGTACTCAAAATTTCATTTCGATCTGTCAATTCATTCTTTGTTTACAAGCCATTTGAAGTTGACGTGTCAGTGTATTTTTTAACAATGGAAAAATCCGAATATCGTGCAGTGATTAAATTCTTTGTTTTGGAAGGTTTATCGGCTACTGAGATCCATGCAAAGATGGTGAAAGTATTAAAGGAGTCTTCTCCTTCATTTCCAACCGTTCACCGATGGGTTTTGGAGTTTAAGCGTGGCCGTACAAGCGTTGAAGACGATCCACGCTCAGGACGTCCAAAAAGTGCATCAACACCAGAAATCATAGCGAAAATACAGGATATGGTTTTGGAAGATCATCGATCGACTGTGGATGTGATAGCTGACACCATAGGCATCTCACATGGAACAACATGGCATATTTTGGCTGAAGTTTCACACTTTTGTATTGACATATATTTCTTGTATCTACATTGTTCAAAAAACATTTTTGGTAAGAAACCCGCTTAAAATTTAACCAAGGGATGACGAGCTACCAAGAAAGCTTTGTAGTTTTGCAAATGTGTGATATTAACCCATTCGACTTTAGGTGGTAGTGTAAAGTGTTCATGTACAATCATACATTTTGATATAAACCTCCAAAAAAGGATTGTCTTCAATTGCTTCCTAATGCTGCACATGCCACCCATATCTCGAACATTAAGAGGTATGATATACCACGCTACAAGACCAACAACGGCAAAAGATTTTAATTCGGAAGAGATTTGTTTTCCCTGTTTAATTTTTAAAGCAAATCGCGATTACATATTTTTTTGCAATCCGTCTATTTAATTTTTCACAAAAATATAAATGAATATTTTTGTCTATTGTATTTGTTTCAAAACATCGACTTTCAGTAATTTGTCTTGGTCTTTCAGGCGCCCCTGAAATTTATGGGTCCAATTTTTAGACGCCTTCGCATTTATCAACATATAATCATGTTTATTATTCACAAATTTGGCTGAGAAACAAAGTTTTGGGCATTCCTTGCAGAAATTTATTATTCAGAAATAGGAACTAACCGTTTCATCGATACCACCCACCAAAAATGAATAATGACTCATATATGATATGAGTATGTATACTGTCACTACCGTAACACAAATGCTGTCACTCCCGTAATGCAAATGCTGTCACTCCCGTAATGCAAATGGATGGAGAAACATTACCAAATGGTGAAACCTTTAAGTATCTTGGGTCACTCATCCATAGCCATGGAGGATGTGCAGCAGATGTAACACATAGAATTAGTATGGGATGGATGAAGTTTAGATCAATGACGGGAGTTCTATGTGATCCGAAAATGCCAGTAAAGTTAAAAGGAAAAGTATACCAAACGATTGTCAGACCCGCACTCCTCTATGGCTAAGAATGCTGGACGATGTTTAACTCTTACTCTAGGCAACTAGAAACTGCTGAAATGCGCATGCTAAGATGGTCAGCTGGTGTGTCCCTAAGAGACAAAATAAAAAGCTCACGCAGTCGTGCAAGCCTAGGTGCTACAGATATCAACAGCAAGATGAAGAGGCGATTGAGGTGGTATGGGCACGTTGACATTGTGAACCAGGCAATCTCCATGGATCTTCCTCGAATAACAACCAGAGGAAGACCAAATAATTCATGGGTGGTGCAAAAAGATAACCTGATGCAGAGGCACGGCCTGGGGGACGTAGTCCGGGACAGAAGAGCAAACAACCTGAGGACGAGGAGAGCTGACCCCAGCAGTCTTCGCAGACAGTGGGTTGGGATGGAGCCAGGGAGAAGAAGATGATATGAGTATGTATCAAGTGGATATTAAATTTTCTTTTTTTTTTAATTTTCAAAATATTTTAGCTATCTAGTAAACCTAATATTATACAAAAATCCCTAAACTGTGAAAACCCGTCACAGATTATCTAAAATCATTTCGGGCAAGAACTTGAACATACAAAATTAACTCTTGTAAAAACACACAACGAACGACACGTTGATGCAACATACTCATATTTTGTATGTTAGTACTTTTTTCGTAAGAAAGAAAATATCCGTATATTGTATGTACATTCTACCAAGCAAAGCATAATATTACTTTTATTATGAGGCTCAAAATTCGCAACAGTATACCAAGATGCAGAGCCGGATTCTCTAACAGGCAAATCTAGGAATTGGCTTAGGGGCGCCAAGCTAAAGGGAGCATCCAAAAATTCATCAATATAAATAGATTACAAAAATATTATAAGAACGATTTATAGAAATGCGTTCACTTCAGTTCATATTTAAAATCTAACGATAACCATGACCATTCAATTCCACAGTTTAGAAATCAAATACGAGGGTCATCCAGAAAGTAAAGTTACAACATGTATATAGGATCGAAAAATGCTTGTATGTAATTGAAATTTTCAGAATACTTTACAAATATATTAAACTATTTTTCAACGTAATCGCCGTCGAGATCGAGACATTTCTGTAGTCAGGGCACCAGCTTTTGTATGCCAGTGTCATAGACCTCCGCCGCCAGCTCTTTCAGCCACTTCTTCACAGTTTCCTCGACCTCCTGATCGTTGAAAAATTGTTGGGATGTAGTGACACACTCACGTCTCATCCCCCGTTACGATTGAGTCCAGAAAAGCTTCTCCCTTCTGTGCAAAACGATCCAAAACTTCACGCGCGGCGGTCACGCGATTTTGACGGTGCTCCGGTGTTAGCATTCTGGGCACCCATCTCGCACACAACTTCTTGTAACCAAGTTTTTCCGACACAATATTACCGAAGAGACTTCGAGAAATGTCAAAAAATTCTTCGTGAAGGTCGTCAAGCGTCACACGGCGGTCATTTCGCACTTGTTCTTCAATTTTTTGCACAAACTCGTCATAAATCACTGCCTTGCCTCGTCGTATCAGTACGGCCTTCTCTGAACAACCTAACCCACTTAGTGACATGTTGTCGACTCATCAAATAATTACCTTAAACTTCCACGAGCTTCCGATGGATATTCGCGGTGGTATTGTTCTGCAAAGTAAAAAAACTGATGACCGCGCGGGTCTCGCACGGACGAGAGTTGGCGGGAGCGAACGACGACTTCTCCATCGGAAGAATTTACTGTGACTGAACAAAATGGCCGACAAACACGCGGGACCAAACAAACTGACCGTTAGGATCCTCCCTACACGCCAGGTGCACCAACTTTGAAACAAACAGGAGCCTTTGTAACCTTAGTTTCTTGATGACCCTCGCATTTACATTATTATATATATATTTTTAATTTATTTTACACATGACAAAAAATATACATTATTCGCGAAAAAAACAACAGGTAATTTAATTTGGACACACAATTTTAATGGATCTGGGTTTGTTGCCTTTCATTTGTCGCGTCCCCAGTAAACTAGGGTTTTATGCACATCATTAACGTACTGCTTAGCGAAACGAAATTTTTCGAAGTCAAATTAATTATTGAAATAATTAAAAGCATATTTTTCTCTTTTGTATTGTATTGAAGAGTGGGGCCGGAAAACATTATTATCTTCGGCCTCAGCAGTAAGCGAGTCTTCGGGTTTAGAACCTCTAGAGTAGGCACGGAACTTGCACATGTTAAGATTTAAGAGAAAATTATATTAAAATCCACACGAAAACTAAACACGAACCAAAAAAGGAATTGGCCATATCATCAATAGAATCAGGCATCAGAATCGTGGTGAGGTGTATGACTGCGCAGTAACGCATTAGACTTCCGTGAAGAAAGTCGACGGTTCGTTCCCCGCGTTACTCCTCTCGAATAACACACATATTTTTTTCGTATAGTATTTGAAAACATACTAGTATGATCCGATCATCTCACTGAGCCATCGGACTACAGCGGTGCGGGGTGTGCATTTGCTGGTGTGCAACGGCTAACTAACTTTTAAAAAACAAATTCCACGACACAGCTTTGCTTTCCAACTAAGTTGACACTGAAATGGCGAGGGGTTCCTCGACTACGAAGACCAGCAACGAAGACGAAAAGAATCAGACATAACTGTCAATATAATGGCATCGTAGATGAATTCACGGAGAAGATATCAAGAAGTTAACTGTAGTGGTTTGTTGTATTGAGCAAAATACATCATCATCCGAAACAGGAAAGTTAAGCATTTAATAATTATGTATTGAGGGTAGGGGTACAAGTTGCAAACTGCTCAAAGGGCGTTGTATATACATATTATGTAGCACTGTCTACTAAAGATTAATTATTCTCAAACTTTTTCATATTAAAGTCCCCGAAACCTGCTAAAAAATAGTTTTTTGTAACTAACAATACTTTATTTTCCTTTTGTTATTTTATATGTTAAACATGTGTTTGTATCCACTTTGCACGGATTTCTCCTGTTACACAAAGAGGGTCTGCTTCTAGCGTTAGCTTATTCGTTAGGAAGAATATCAGCCAGGATTCTTCTCATACTGCTAGACGGTACCGAGAATATATCAACAGTGTCATTCAGTTGGTTCAATATCTCTAAACCACGCGTGATTGAGTGTTGTTTAGCCATGATATTCGTCCTGTAAGTTGGTATATAGAACAGAAGGTAATTCCATGCACGGCTATATTTATTAGGTACATATAAACTTATTGCTTCTAGAATCGCGGGACAGTTAAAGCAACCTTGAAAAACCTTAAGTAGGAATATCGCAATGGATTATTGCATTCTTGTTTCGAGGCTTCTATAGTTACACACCGTGAGAAGTTCGGCATGGAGGAATTTTTGTATTTGTTCTATATTGTTTTTATATTTGAGCTGATGAGGAGTCCAAACCGTAGATGCATATTCTAATTTGGTTCTAATTAGATAATTATATAAGTTTCGGAGGATATCGGTGCTGTTAAATTCTCTTGATATTCTCATTATAAAACCGAGTAGTTTGTAACAGTCCGATATCAAAAGTACATTTAATTAAAACTAGTATAACACATCTTTACTTGCTTATATGGTAAATTATATGAAATACAACAAAAATTTACTTTCAATTTAACAACTACATCTGGTAAGAAAAATAATAATTGCATTTGCATCATCTCCATGCACAAATAACAATTTGTATGATATACTGTTATACGTTTTAACAGATAACAATTTGTATGATATACTGTCATACTTTTTAACAGATAACAATTTGTATGATATACTGTTATACTTTTTAACAGATAACAATTTGTATGATATACTGTTATACTTTTTAACAGATAACAATTTGTACGATATACTGTTATACTTTTTAACAGATAATTTTTATAATATACTGTTATACTTTTTAACAGATAACAATTTGTATGATATACTGTTATACTTTTTAACAGATAACAATTTGTATGATATACTGTTATACTTTTTAACAAATAACAATTTGTATGATATACTGTTATACTTTTTAACAGATAACAATTTGTATGATATACTGTTATCTTTTTAACAGATAACAATTTGTATGATATACTGTTATACTTTTTAACAGATAATTTGTATGATATACTGTTATACTTTTTAACAGATAACAATTTGTATGATATACTGTTATACTTTTTAACAGATAACAATTTGTATGATATACTGTTACACTTTTTAACAGATAACAATTTGTATGATATACTGTTATACTTTTTAACAGATAAATTTAAATAGTTTATAAATATAAGTCGTTTTTATTTCTTAAATAATGTTTTTTTTTCGCGACTCATTGTCGGGTGCTCCAGGCCCTTTAGGGTGCCGCACACCCTAGTTTGAGAAGCACTTGCCTAGAGGGCAAAGACATTTCAACAAGTAAAGTCGACTACACCGCGGCAGTCACGTATCACGTACCACATGCAAGAACTATATTCCCATCGACTTGAAATATTTTCTTTCTGAGTTCGTGTTATCATCGAATGATATAGATCTAATGAGCCACGGAATAAGGTCGTAAAAGCTAAACGTAGAAAATCATTTGTTTAGCCCAGTGATTCCCAATTGTTCGAAAGGCTCGCGCCCACATTTCCTTGCTTGAAATAGCAAATTAAAAATCGTTACATCACTTTTCAATGACGCAGCATGTATTTCGATATTCCCCATTCTATTGTTCTTACATAGCCCCTCCTCTTTCCCAGTTATTGATACGTGGGTCGTCCAGAAAGTACAGAACGTTTTGGCATAACTAAATAAAAACGAAAGATATCAACACAAAACTTTATTTACAAAGTCACAGTACCTTACACTATTTTTCAATATAGTCGCCATAGCTGTTAAGGCACTTTTCAATTCCGGTGTTATACTATTCTACCGCCAAAGATTTGAGCCAGGATGTAACTTCTTGTTTGAGATCTTCATCGTTTGCGAACTGTTTTCCACCCAAAAATTCCTTTAGTTTCGGTAATAAGTGAAAATCACTTGGTGCCAAGTCAGGGCTGTAAGGAGAATGTCCAAAACTTTCCCACTTAAGACGTTGAAGTTCTCGCTGTTTTCGTGCTTTCGGTCCAAAAAAACTGTGGCCATCACTTTTCTGGTGTTGAGATTCGGTTTTTCTTTTCCGAGCACACATTTTTTTGTAGCCAAGGTGCTGTCACTATTTCATGTAGAAGCGATCGTAAAATTTGTGGGAAAGATTCATGTACTGTGCTTAAAATTGCCTATAAAATTCGAAGGGCCGAACATTTTGTGCATTCAGAAAACGAATGACACTACGCACTTCACATTTGGCGGGATTTTCGATGGGCGCAGCCATTTTGAAAGGTTACAGAACAATGACGCACGACCGTTCAGCAACAAAACTCAGCTCGCACTGAAGCGAGGGAAGTAGCTAACTGGCGCGTATACGATCGCGGTGGTGGGGGATTAGCGCAGGGCGTGGGGCGCCATCGTTCTTTACTTTCTGGACGCACCTTGTAATATTTTTTAAATGTTTGATTTCATTTATTTTCTGTTCAACTCTTACAAACATACTCGTACATACCATCGCCCCGTCTCCCTGTCAGTAGTAGAGTGCCTGACTTTCGTATCGCTATATCATACGCTTGATCCAACCATGCTTTCCCATTTCAAAATATCATACACTGGACCCAACCGTGCTTTCCTATTTCAAAATATCATACACTTGACCCAACCATGATTTCCTATTTCAAAATATCATACACTTGACCCAACCATGCTTTCCTATTTCAAAATATCATACACTTGACCCAACCATGCTTTCCTATTTCAAAATATCATACACTGGACCCAACCATGCTTTCCTATTTCAAAATATCATACACTTGACCCAACCATGCTTTCCTATTTCAAAATATCATACACTGGACTCAACCGTGCTTTCCTATTTCAAAATATCATACACTTGATCCAACCATGCTTTCCTATTTCAAAATATCATACACTGGACCCAACCATGCTTTCCTATTTCAAAATATCATACACTTGACCCAACCATGCTTTCCTATTTCAAAATATCATACACTGGACTCAACCGTGCTTTCCTATTTCAAAATATCATAAACTTGATCCAACCATGCTTTCCTATTTCAAAATATCATACACTGGACCCAACCGTGCTTTCCTATTTCAAAATATCATACACTTGATCCAACCATGCTTTCCTATTTAAAAATATCATACACTTGACCCAACCATGCTTTCCTATTTCAAAATATCATACACTTGATCCAACCATGCTTTCCTATTTCAAAATATCATACACTTGACCCAACCATGCTTTCCTATTTCAAAATATCATACACTTGATCCAACCATGCTTTCCTATTTCAAAATATCATACACTTGACCCAACCATGCTTTCCTATTTCAAAATATCATACGAGGTGACGTCGCGCTTAAAAATCTTGCTTAAAGTTAAGAAACCTATTTACTCCATCTTTATAACCTATCCTAAGCTCAAAATTATAAAATACCCTTAGCCAATATCTGCGAAGAAGTAGAAATAATGAGCTTGAAGTTCTTATTATTCAAGCGTCCCCTTCTTTCAGCCTCAACCGAGCGTCACAATTTAAGAAACCGCGTTCCCTCCCTTGACTACGCGAATAACGTCTTAAATTAGCTTTGAAATCGATATTTCACAAATTCTCTCTATTTTATTTTGACTCGTTTGTATTCTGATGTTGTGGTCGTCAAAACTCTTTAAGATCTTGTTGCGCTATTTTATTAAATTGTGGTTTTTATAATTATTCCAGTTTATAACCTCCTTCGCCCTGAATTTGCATTAATCTTTTCAGTAGTTCTTTAGAATTGGATCCACAAATGTCCATAAAAATATCCCACGTCCGTCTCATAAGTCCGATAAAGGATTAAGGTGCCCCAAAGTCGGACCGATACTCCGAGCACAAACCATTAACTAGTTAGTATTGTTAGGTTGGCATTTCTTTTATTGGGTGTTAACATAAGTTGTGTCCGTTTTTTTTTTCAATTTAAAAATGAGCACCAAAAGTAACAAAAAAATGGTGAAGGTTATACGTCATTCGAAAGAAAACTTTCTGCCTTACAAGATATTATGTTTGCTTTTACGTTACATATATTATTTTATTTGATTACAAGCCTTCAAAATGGAATGTCAAGTATACGAAAATGCTCATCTCCTTCTGTTCGCGTTCAATCGAGGGAATAAAGCTGTCAAAGCTGCTCGTGATATTTTCAAAGTGTACGGTGAAGATGTTATGAATGAAAGGACAGCTCGTTTATGGTTTTTGCGTTTCAAAGACGGTAATTTCGACCTGAAAGACATGAAGCATTCCGGACTACCAGTGGACTTCGATGAGGACCGCTTAAACCATATTATTCATGAAGATAACCTTAAATTAAGAAAATGCTGGAGAAGGGCTCTCATGAAGTCAACATCTACATTTAAAATGTCAACCAAGCCAGATATGTAATTACCGAATAATTGTATTATTTTTGTCGAGGCTTTTCAAACCCAGATATGTCCACTCACGTTCAAACCGAGCAAAAGGGTATTTTGTCCCTGGTCACTGAAAACTATAATAGGTTAGTCAATAAGTTTTGAAAGCGACATCTATGGAACAGTAGAAAAACCAAAATTTCTATGGATGAGACTTGGGTCTACCACAATGATCCTGAATCAAAACAAGAGGCTAAGGAGTGGTGTGAACTAGGCACTTTGGCTCCGAAGCGAGTTCGTGTCAAGAAATTGGCCAAGAAGGTGTTAGCGTCAGTTTTTTGGGATGCAAAAGGAATTTTATTGATAGATTATCTCCAAACTGGTAAGACAATCAACTCTGATTATTATTGTGACCTTTTGGACCAGTTGGATGAAAAAAATTGTGAAAAAAGACCCGGTTTGCAGATGAAAAAAATCATTTCTCATCAAGACAATGCACCTGTTCACACAGCTCAAAAAACCATCGTGAAAATCAGTGAATTGGGGTAGGAATTGTTGCAGCATCCACCCTGTTCGCCAGATTTAGCTCCCTCTGACTTCGGGCTGTTCTCACACTTCAAAAAACTCCTCCGTGGAAAGCATTTTTCATCAAACGAAGAGGTTATAGCCGTCGTAGAGGAGTATTTTGCAGGCCTTCCAGAAAGTCACTTCCGTGATGGGACAACAAAGTTGGAAGATCGTTGGACCAAGTGTATTGATCTTATGGGAGACTATACTGAGCAATAAAAGTGATTTCCCCCCAAAAAAAATGTATTTTCATTTCCGCTTTCAAAACTTTTTGACTAACCAGTATATGTATAATATATAAAAATGATGTGTATTTTTGAGAATACTTTATAGATGACATTATTTTTTTTTTAAATCTTAGAAATACAAGTCAGTAGAAAAAAATTAAGCATATTTCAATTTGGACATACCCACTTTTGAAAAACACCCATTGAAAATGCGTGTTTTTGATACAACACCGCATGGACATACCCGAGTTTGATTGTTGTTGACAGTACGACTACGCTACGACTGATCGGCCATTTTGAATGATGGCGCTCTCTGATTGGTCTAAATAGATATGTCTGACTTTGATAAAAACAGCCTCGTGGACATATCTGAGTTTGAAAACAACTCTTATTTCAATCACCATTTTGCATTGATTTCACGACGAGATATCTTATTTTATAAAAATGCAGATTTATCCAGGACTACATTTTGGTATATTTATCTCAAAAATGTCATAATGTGGACATACCTGGATTTGAAAAGCGTCGACATATTTCGATTGATGATTTACAACGAGCAATTGTGATTAATAAATTGCTATTAACATATTTTAATTGTAAAGAGTTCCTTGTGTTTCTAGCAGGAGTGTGAAAACCGATTTGAGCCAGTATATCGAGACTAACAACGATATTGTGAATAAACCTAATATGGAAACATCAAATCGAATATAAAGCTTCTTTCAGAGACAAAGATGGCGACCATTATTCAATAAGAGATCGTAGTGAAATGTGTTTGTTGAGATACTGAGACAAAAATGAACGTAAAAAAGAAATAAAACACTTATTTTATATGTGTTGTGTTCACCACTGGTTTATTTTGAGTTTACTACCGGTTTCGTACACCTCCCTCCGTCTTCATCGTCCGGTTAAGATAAACTAAATTGCTCTCAATATATATATAATCTGCAAGTGTAAATATTATAAGAGGAATGAGGTAGGGGAAGAGAAGTGGGGAGAGTTGTGATTCAATGGTAAATGGAGCGGGGAAAAAAATAATCTTACGGGTAGAACAGGGTCTGGATATCCAAGGGGATGGATTTTAAATGGGAAACATATTTAGCAGAGAGCTATTATTAAAATTATAATTACCAAACCAATTTTAAAAATAGCCCTCTGCTAAATATTTACCCATTTAAAATCCATCCCCTTGGATATGAAGACCTTTGTCTGCCCGTAAGATTTTTTTTCCCCGCCCAATTTACCACTGAATCACAACTCTCCCCCTACCTCATTCATCTTATAATATTTACACTTGCAGAAGATATATATTGTGAGCAATTTAGTTTATCTTAACCTGACGATGGAGACGGAGGTCTTCGAAACCGGTAGTAAACCCAAAATAAACCAGTGGTGAACACAACACATATAAAATAAGTGTTTTATTTATTTGTTTTATTTCTTTTCTACATAAAACATGGCACCACACAGTGAAAGTAAAGTATTTTCGAAGATTCAAGAAATTCTCAGAAATTTTATTGGTTATAAAAATACATGAGAAATATCCTTTAGGTTTCACTGTGCTCACCGCAGGGTCCAGATGGGTTAGGGAGGTCAGGCTTATGTTATTAATCGACTCATTAATTTGAACGATTAGATAAAATATACCACGTCTCTGTTATTTAGTTATATATAGCTTATTACCTATAAAGATTATAGATTTTCCGAACTCGTACCCATAAATTTTTTCAGGTAACCTACTTTTGCTCTATAATTTACATTTATTTATTTGTATCATCTAGCATAATTTATTTAAAAAAAAAAACATTCCAAAGTACGTATTGTGTTTCCCATTATTTAAGGATTGTTGTTTTTAATTTTTTTTTATTGTTCATTACTGTTTTTTTTTTTAAATAATAACAAGTAAATAATTTAGTTACCCTGTAGTTGAATACATTTTTTGAACGATGAATTCTTTTTTCAATACCACTGGAAAAAAATCAGATGTTTTGTACTCAAAATGACATGATGCCATGTTTACACGAGCTTAGGACTTGTCATTAGTGCTTCTCACTCGCACTTGTCGCTCGCACTTGTATCCACGTGTAAACAAGCATATTAGCAGTAAATCTGGCAAACGCAAGTTAATAGGAGGCCGAGTCCGTATCCAGACTGCAAGACTTCATTCCCATTCTGGAGCACTGGTGCACCAAATGGAAGATCAAAATAAATCCCACCAAAAGCACAGCAGTCCGCTTCTCACGCAGATACATCAAACCCATCAGAACTCTTAAGCTCTTCGGCCAGAGCGTCCCATGGTCAAAACACGTAAAATACCTAGGCCTCACATTAGACAGTAGACTCTCGTGGCATAAACACGCCCTCAATATCAAATCAAAAGCTCACGGAACACTCAAATCATTATTTCCCTTGATCAGTAAATACAGCAAACTTAGCACGCGCACTAAACTCCACCTATATAAAGCGATCGTCAGACCGCAACTGACATACGCCCTTCCGGTCTGGGGCCACGCGAAGAAAACAACGCTACATCACATTCAGATCATTCAAAACAAAGCCCTCCGCATAATTTTAAAAGCACCCTACATCGTCCGTAATTCAAGACTCCACGCAGATACCAAACTACATACTATCCCCGAACATATGCGCGCTCTGGCCGAAAGGTTCTACAGCTCTATATCCCGTCATCCCAACCCAGTCATAAAAGCCTTAGATAACTACAACGCGAACACCAGTTACAGACACACTCGTCCGAAATCAATATTGCGAAACATCCCCCCGACCCCCCCCCTCTTTAACTCTAATCATCCCCCCAAATGACCCCCCGATTGTCACTCTGAACACCCCATCATCGATAATTCCTCCGGCAGACAGTTTACCCCCATAGGCAACCGCATTTCTCACCTTCAATAAACATTTTCTACACCTTAATATATTTATAAAAGTCACACACATTTCTCCACTCATTTACTTATCTACATATACTATATTCATTCTTATAATTTATTCACAATTCATTTTTTCATTTTTTTTTTCACCCATTCAATATAAAACAGTGTGTGACGACACAAATTTATGTATATTTGTATTTAATATTATGTATATATCATCATATTTATATATGTATTTAATCGTTTATAATTTCTCATAATCATTCATAAAATCAAAACAATTACCACAAACCTATCCTTTCCCGATTCCCAAAAAGATCCAAAAATTTCCAATAAATATCTAAACAGTCAGAACTTATCCGATGAAGGAGTAAGGTGTCCTACCATCGGACCGAAACTCCGAACAAGCTATCCATCACTTGTAGGAGGCCGAATTATTTACTAAGCGACATGCAGCTAACCCCATAACAATTCAGCTAAGCACTTGTCGCTTGTAGAGTCGTCTAAACAGCCGAGACAAGTGTTTAGTGACAAATTGGAACGGCAAGTGAGCGCACGTGTTCGTTCTTTTTTTTTTGGTATTTGAACACATTTCTCAAAACAAGGCGGCGGCGCCGGTTGTCCATTCCGGACGGATGCCGTGCTACTAATACATCTTCCTAACATCAACGTGTAAACTATTTATTCTCACTTGTCACTAAACAACTTAGTACAAACAATAAGTACTTTAGTTCGGAAATTCTAGGATGAGTCCTGTGACAGCTCACAAATTAGCCCCAATACAACCTAATGTAATGTACGAGTATTTACCTAAATAACTTGCTATTTATTAGAATTGAGGCTTATATAATATTAGGTCCTTACATATGAAATTGGCGTTTTGTTTGGGAGGAACATAAAGTTGATTTTTTTTTAATATAATATATTTATTTAATCAAAGTATGTACCATTGCTATCTATGCACTTTTGCCATCTCATAGGTAGTTCATCGATCCCTTTACTAAAAAAACCATTCGGACGGGAATCAATAAAATCTTTGAAGTCGGTTTGGACTGCCCCATCGGAGTTGAATTTTTTCCCTTGCAAGAAGTTATCCAAATTTCGAAAAAAATAGTAATCTGTCGGGGCAAGGTCCGGAGAGTACGGTGGATGTCTTAGACATTCCAATTGAAGCTCTTCTAATTTGGTAGCCGTCTGTTGTGCAGTGTGTGGTCTAGCGTTATCATGAAGCAGCAGTGGCCTAGAGCGATTAACCAGCCTCGGTTGTTTAGCAGCTAGCTTTTCCATCATGGTTTGCAGTTGCTGACAATAGACATCTGCCGTAATCGTCTGGCCAGATTTAAGAAAGCTGTAGTGAACGACACCAGCACTAGTCCACCAAACGCTCACAAGTAACTTTTTTGGAGTCAATTTTCGCTTGGGGCATGGTTTGGCTGGTTCGGCGGGGTTCAGCCATTGCGATGAGCGCTTCCGATTATCATACAGGATCCACTTTTCATCACAGGTAATGATTCGATTCAAAATCCCTTCATTATTGTGCCGGTTGAGTAATGCAACGCAGCAGTCAACGCGCGTTTGTTGATTTGCTTCACTCAATTCGTGAGGTACCCACCTTTCAAGCTTTTTCACCTTCCCAATTTGCTTCAAGTGTTCAACTAACACCGCAGCCTGCAGCTAACTCGGACGTGGTTTGCGATGGATCCGCTTCCACAATAGCCTTCAATTCTTCATTATCAACTTTGGTCTCCGGCCGTCCACGGGGCTTTTTCTGCAGGTCGAAATTTCCAGAACGAAAACGTTGGAACCAAAAACGCACTGTGTTTTCTTTTGCGGCACCGTCGCCATACACATCATTAATCCTTCGAGCCGTTTCTGCAGCACTGGTGCCACGGTGGAACTCGTACTCGTAAATAACGCGATATTTCAAGTTTTCCATTTTGTAAACTGAGTGACGCAAAGAAAAAAAACAATTGAGGAAAAAACAAATGAATTATAATTTTCGAAACACAAATACTTGAGTAAATAGCTGTATAAATTTTAATTTGGAATTCCTAACCAAAGAGAAGATATTTGAGATCAAAGTTGCCAGTACGGCAAAACGCCAATTTCATATGTAAGGACCTAATATTAACGTTGATAAAATAATTAAAATTACTGAACATCGTTACAAGGTTGTATTGGGGCAAATTTGTGAGCTGTCACAGGACTCATCCTACATTTTCTGAACTATAATGATAAGTAAACATGGTATAACATGTGTAAATCACTTCATTGTCACTTTTAACTTTGTTCCACGCAAATTAGATTTAAGTTTTGAAAATATTTTCATATCACATAATCAGATTTTTTTCCATAAGTGCTGAAATACTATATATCCCAAGTTAGAGGAGAAAGCAAATATACGAATTATGTTATGAAAAGATTCACAAATAATTTCAGCCAACCAAATGCGTCAATCCTTCCAAACATTCTTTAGAACCTATGAACAATGGTTGTGAAAATAATTTAAAATATTTACAAATAATTCATGTCGATGAACATCCTTAATTTTTTAGAATTAGCTCACTATACTCATATCCTTGATAAAAGTAAATGCTACAATAAAAGTATGACTTGTACTTACTTATTGTTGTCTTCGTCCTGACGTTTCTGGAATATCCCATGGGATGCAGAATAGCCCAGTAGCGGTCCACAGACACAGCCACCAGGCAAAATATACTGGTAGTACATAGAACCACCAGCAAAGATACGGTGAAGAGGCATGCGTGAAGATTTGTTGGCAAACCCACTGAAGCGAGTATCGCAAAGGGTATCCCAAGCAAGCCGACCAGCAGATCAGCAACAGCAAGGGATACTATGTAATAGTTCGTCCTTCTCCTCAAACGTTTCTCTTTTCTGAAAACTAAGATGACCATCGCGTTCCCGATCACAGCCACAATTGCCACAATGATCTCTAGAAGTGTATATGCAAACTGCAGTTCCATTGGCACTAAAATGTCGGACATATTTGTCGTATATATCGCCTGCTCAGGTAACAAATTGGTTGTAAAAATATCTGAAGACATTTTGATTTCTTTTTATGCACATTTGGAATAACCCATCCATTGAATATTTATTTATACTAACGTATCAATAATTGGTTTATAAATAAAACATTCCCGTTAAACTCTCAATTAATTTATGAAAACTATTGGTTTACGAACGAAACACTCAATTTATTTGTCAAATATTTCAAAGTTAAAATGTCACTTACACTTCACCATTAATAATTTAACCAATTATTCTCACAGTTTTTTTACAAATTGCTTTAATTTTTAAGGAATAGATAATCAAGATAAATTTTGTACCACAAATCATCTTGTTGCCTACAAAATGTATTATACTCGTATAAAAACGTTATATCGTTTCTGTAAAAGACGTTAAAAAGAAAAATAAATTGTACTTCTAAATCCAATTTTTCAATCAAGTACAGTGGAACCTCTCATAACGAGTAATTCACATAACGAGCTAAACAGATTGTGAAAAAAATGCTCCCTTAACGAGCGACATTTCGCATAACGAGTGACGCAGATAGGGGAAGTCCCATCTTCACGTCACTCACTTGTGAGCCGGGACTTCCGCGCCAGTGCGTCAGTCTCTGGTTAGCACTTGTTCTGCTAGCACCTTAGTGTCACATGTGATCACACATTTTTCCAAACTTGTGTTCAGACATTATTTGTAATTTTTTTTTGTGCAAAGTTTAATAAGAAAAAACCACAAGAAAACAGCCATAAGAGAATAAAAGTAACTAGAAATGAAACGTAAAATCATTGAAAAGCGAGAACGAGGTGTGAGCGTGGCTGATCTAGCGCGCACATACAATCGGTCTACATCAACGATTTGCTCTATCCTCAAAAACAAGGACAAAATTAAGAAGATAGATGCTTCAAAGGGAGTGTCAAGAATGTCTACGATACGGTTACCTATTCTTAATGATGTTGAAAAGGCTGCTTCTCATATGGATAAACGAAACGTAATTGCAAGGCGATACTATTAACGAAAACATCATTTGTTAGAATGCGAAAGTTATTTTCGCCGACCTCGTTAAGAAGACGCCAGGGTCATCAACTGCCGAAAAAGAAGTACAATTTAAGGAAAGTCATGGATGGTTCGAGAAATTTAAGAGAAGAACCGGCACCCACAGCGTTGTGAGGCACGGTGAAGCAGCAAGCTCTGACACAAAGGCAGCAGAGAACTTCATCAGCGACTATAAGAAGCTCGTAGATTCTGAGGGTTACCGGATTTTACTTGTAGTAAAAAATAATTAATTATTTGTCAGAAATAAAAAAAATGTTATTTCGATTTTTTTATTGTTTTTTGCAAATCGAATTTGCATACCGGGTTGTTACGCTCCTTAACAATTTATAAGTATGTAATTTTATTTGAATAAACGTTAAAAATAAAAAAAATTGAGTATATTTTTCAGCATGGAACGCATTATCGTATTTTACATTGATTTATATGGGAAACATTGTTTCGCTTAACGAGTGTTTCACATAACGAGTAAGATTCTGGAACGAATTATTCTCGTTATGAGAGGTTCCACTGTATCTAATCTAATGGCCGCAGCCACTACTTTTCTGTCCTTATTTATTTTGTTGTTTATAGTTCAGGCATTAACGTTGTGGAGGTTTAAAGACATTGTAATTTATTTTTATCAAACACTGTTTATTCCACTTTTTTGTAACGGTATAACCCTACCGGTTTCAAGGCTTTCACCTCATCTTCAGGGAAGCGCAAACAAGACTTAATGCTGTTCGAACTGGTACCGATATACACGCTTCAACGGTTGGGGGCTGAGGGATGAGGGAGGCATGGGACGATTTCGGCCAAGAGCGGAGAGATTTTTGGAAAATAACTGTTCACCAGATGTTCGGATCGGTGTACTGACTTAGAAATTTCTAGGGCCTCTAATCTGTCCAAATTTATTTCCGATACTACTGATATGTAAGAATTTGGCAACAACAGAAAAAGTATGGTTTTCACGGTGACAATGATTAGCCATTTCAGAATAAATTAGAGGATTTGTTAAGGCGGATTTGTGTTCACGAAATCTCTTTTCAAAGGACTGTCTTTCCTATATAGAAATTATCACAGTCAGCACATGAAAGTTTATACACACCACTGTTGCTAATTATTCCTTTTTTGCCTTTCCCATTAAATAAGAGTTTCCGGAGATTAAAATTAGTGTAAAAAGCTGGCTTTATGTGACTTGGAATATTTTTGGTTATTTCATAGAAGATGAGGTGTGCACCTTGAAACCGGTAGGGTTATACCGTCACAAAAAAGTGGAATAAACAGTGTTTGATAAAAATAAATTACAAAACATTTATTTTGTATTATTTTTAATCTGTGAATAATATTGGGTTCAAGTCCCGAGTTAGAACTCCCTTGAGGAGAGTTTGCTCTCTAAAGGGCGATACTCAAATTATATATTTAATTTTATTTTTAAATATTTTTGATTTAGAGAACTTTCGTGATCGTAGTGTAGCTTTAAAGACGTCAGATTTCCAATCCATGGATAGCTGTTTCGATTCCCGTGCGAACCCATTTTTTTTAAAGTATACCAAAGTCTTGTTTTAACTTTAGAGCTCATTAATATATTTCTGATTGATTGGGATAGATTGCCATATGGCAATAAGATCGTTAGGCTGTGTTGTATACGACGAAATGGTAAAACAATAATTAGATATTTAATTTATGAAAAAATAATAAAGAAAAGTTGGAATTAAAATCAAATAAAACATTTATTTTGGAGCTTTCGCAGTTCTTCGTATCAATTGTAAAAGGCCTTCCGTAGTATTGTACATCAAGATTTAGCTAATTGTATTGCATTACACATTTGTTGTAAATAGTACAATGTGGTAATATCTTTCAACCAACCAGAAACATGTTAAAGATGCCTTGAGTGAAAACCAGACTGAATCCCTCAAAAAAATCTTTGTTCCAAATGGAATCGAGCCACAACCCCCGGACTGGGAGACAAGCGTCTTACCATCTAGGCCACGGAGGTTGTCATGGTACCCTTGATAATAGTTTGCTGGCTTAATTGCGCTACATATATTATAAATGGTCCTTTTTATTATTATGCATCATAAACCAAATCACGTGGTACAAAGATATTATACAAACTAAAACAGTCATTGAAAACTTTAAAGTAATAAATTTTAACGCGATATAACAAATTACTGATTTGAACCACCGATCTCACACTATGATAAGAAAATGGCACAACCAATTGTTTGCTTATAATCGACATCGGCACTCTCAAAATATGTTTGCATAAAAAGTAAACGTATAAAAACAGTTTTAACGCGATATAACAAATTACTGATTTGAACCACCGATCTAAAAGTTTGATAAGAAAATGGCACAACCAATTGTTTGCTTATGATCGACATTAGCACTCTCAAAATATGTTTGCATAAAAAGTAAACGTATAAAAACAATTTTAACACGATATAACAAATTACTGATTTGAACCACCGATCTAACAGTTTGATAAGAAAATGGCACAGCCAATTGTTTGCTTATGATCGACATTAGCACTCTCAAAATATGTTTGCATAAAAAGTAAACGTATAAAAACAATTTTAACACGATATAACAAATTACTGATTTGAACCACCGATCTCACACTATAATAAGAAAATGGCACAACCAATTGTTTGCTTATGATCGACATTAGCACTCTCAAAATATGTTTGCATAAAAAGTAAACGTATAAAAACAACGTACGTGCACACGGAATGACCTTGTTGAACGAATTTTTCTGCATTAATATATTCCATATCTCGGTAGATAAATTGAGGATTAAACTTTGGATAACTGAACAATTCACGGGGAAGAATAAGTAATATTAATTCTGTTGTTATTATTTTTATAGTTTTATCTTTTTAAATTTATTGACGAACTATGCATTTTATTTTATGTCATTGTGTTAAACTAATATCAAATTTAAAATATCAAATAAAGCGTTTAATATTCCAATTTTCAAGCACATTCTAAAAACCACATAACATAAAAAGATAAACCACATAAAATAAAAAGATATCTCACAAGTAAAATAGATGAATAGCATCCCGAAATTTCAGCGAGTTGTGAAATTCAGTTACTGAAACATCACCAAGTTTCAGGCGAGGGTAAATGTAGGTAACCATTTATTACCGTTGACGGAACTGATAGCTGAATTAAAATATTCATATTATACGATATGATGTTTTTTTTTACTTTCGGGTTTAAAACCTACGTTGCTCAAATTTCCTAAATATATCGAATCGACTTGAGCCTTTCCATTAATTTATTCAAGACTTTCAATAGAATTTCTGTTAAGAGATTTGACCTAGTTAGTAAAACGCTTGACTTCCACTCGAAGACTTCGGATTCAATTCCCGATGGTACCCGAAAAAATAAAAAAAGGATCCAAGTCAAGTAAAAGAGTTCGCAATTGTCTAACGACAATACTCGCACGCAATTATCTGATAACAATACACGCACGCAATTGTCTGATAACAATACTCACACACAATTGTCTGATAACAATACTCGCACGCAATTGTCTGATAACAATACTCGCACGCAATTTGACTTGTACGAGCGTTATCACCTCTTGACATTTGGTGTAGTATTGCTAACACGTGTAATAACGAAGCGAGTTTCGTGCCTACTCTGGTAGTTCTAGCCTTGAAGGCCCAATTTATGGGGCTAAAGACAGTGTTATCTCTCTGCCACACTCTTAATATACGAAGCGCTAGTTCTGATATGTTAATCCCATCAACAACATGTTCAAACAACTCATTATTTCACACTCAACATCCACATCAGTTTTGACTTAAATGCCTACGTCAAAACCTCTGATAGCTCCTCACACTAAAAAAAGTGACACATTAATTTGATTTCGCGACATAAAAAAATCGCTCTCTGATCAGAATGTAATATAGATTTAAAAGGTGAGAAAATGAATATTCCTCCTCCCAAATTATCTATCATGACACCTCCGTAGAATTGGCAAAACACATGTCTTTCAGCCCGAGGGTTAAGAATTCAATTCCCGTTGGTTCACAGATTTCTGAAAAAAGTTCTAGTCAGAGTTTCACTTAAGGCATGTTTAACACCTTTCTGATTGGTTGAAAGAGATTGCCACATTGCAATAAATACGCCAGGTTGTACTATTTACAAGAGTGTAATTCAACACAATAATATTTGTAATTTATTTTATCAAACACTGTTTATTCCACTTTTTTGTAACGGTATAACCCTACCGGTTTCAAGGCTTTCACCTCATCTTCCGGGGAGCACAAACAAGACTAAATTCTGTTCGAACTGGTACCGATATACACGCTTCAACGGTTGGTGATATTCGGGTTGGGGACTGAGGGGTAAGGGAGGCATGGGACGATTTGGGCCAGAAGCGGAGAAATTTTTGGAATATATATATTTACCAGATGTTCGGATCGATGAACTGAATTAGTCACCAACAGTTGAAGCGTGTATATCGGTACCAGTTCGAACAGAATTTAATCTTGTGTGTGCTCCCCTGAAGATGAGGTGAAAGCCTTGAAACCGGTAGGGTTATACCGTTACAAAAAAGTGGAATAAACAGTGTTTGATAAAATAATTTACAATGTCTTTAAACCTCCACAACGTTAATGCCTTAACTATAAACAATATAATAATATTTGATTGGATAAACAGTATAAAGTTAGAACCAACTGAGTGTTTTTGACACCTTCCATTTTATTATTTGATTGTATAGATGCTATAATATACACGTGTATAAAATATACACAAAAAGGAATGAAATCAGAACTTGCTTTAAAGAATGCTTAATTTGATCATTTATACAATTTTGCACGTATGTTTTTATCTAAGACTATTTCTTAAGGCTTGAATATAACATGCTCTGTCTAATTATAAAATTACAGTTCAAGTGCAATGCAACGCTACTCGTGGTTTTAACCACAATTTATGATGCGTGCTAATGTCCGAGATCAATTTGCAATACCGTCGTGTTAACCACAACATATTTATTTATTTAATTTTTTCAAAACAGGCTTAGCCCAATTACTTTGAAAAATACAAGACATTAAAAAAGAAGAAAAATTAAATTATATAAAATAAAAAATAATGCATATGCATACAAACGAGTATATACACACAAACATATTATACACATATATTCACAGTCACTTAAATATGTTGATGAGTGCTTTCTAACGCGCTCAATCTAAGAAGATAATTTACTTTTGCTTTTGGTAATGTGATATGAAATATGTCAATATCCGAAGCAGTCCCGTTCAGAAGAGTTAAGGCCATTCCAATGTTGGAGAACCTGCTGGAGAACTGGAGAACCAAAGCTGGAGAACCTGTGCTTGCTTATGTTATTGAGAACAGTTCTTGCCGGCGCAGTCTAGTGTAATTGTTAGGAACATTTAACGCTAAACTGTGTAGTAATGCTGGACAGCTCACAACTCCTCGAACGAGTTTGACAACGTATACCAGGAGACGCAGATTTCTTCTTACGCTCAAGGAGTTATACCCGAGCATGCCCAGCAGAAACTGAGTAGGATAAAGCCATGGATAGACACCGAACTCTCTCATATAGACATACTCATGCCTTTTCAGTTAAAAGACTTTACGCAAGAAGATTTTTAAAATGCTTTTAAATTTAAATAACCGTATTAAGAATTGCAAACTTCGAAGTTGAAGGCATGATAGATATTAAAATAGATCTTCATGAGAAAATGTATGGATATCTCACTCGTCGGCTTGTCCCAATACGAAAATTTGCGCGTAATTCAAAACTACAGTAAAAACGTGCACGTAGAAAAATCTTATAGGAGCCGACTACTATAAATGCTGTAGAAATTCGTACAACGAGGAGAATACGCGGGGTGGCAATTTATGATTTAATACGGAATAAGTTATTAGAAATGAATGTGAACTGGTTTGTTGAGTAAGATGAAGAAGAACACGCTGAGATAGTTTGGGCATGTAGAACGAATGAATGAAGAAAGGCTTATAAAACAATTGTAAAGTGTAAATGTGAATGGAAAAGAACATAAAGGAAAATATAGTTGGTTAAGCGAATGATATTTAGAAAGAAGAAAATTTTGAAAAGCAAAGAAATGGTAGGATTCGTATGAGAAGGTGTATAGATACGGAAGAAGTACTTAATCTAATGGCCGCAGCTACCATGTTCCTATTTTTACGCTCATCTTATATGAGTTTTATTTTGTAATATTTTTAATCTGTTATAAGTAAAAGTGGGTTCGAGTTCCTAGATGAAGCTTTCTTGTGAAGAGTTTGCTACTTAAACGGCGCTATATAAATTTTCATTTTATTATTATCATTATTCGATATTTGAAGAGTAAAACTCTTAAACCACATAACCATCATGTTTTTTATTTATTTATTTTTTTAATTGAAAAACAGTCTAAGCGACAATATACCCATAAATGGCACATATGAGTGGCGAAGTGCCAAACCAGCCTATACAACGAATATGTTGAAATGAGATAATGGAGCTCAAAGTATATGGGTTATTATTATATAAATCAAATGTTGTGTAATTAATGTTTTTTTTTTAACCTGGCGAGTTTATTGCCATGTGGCAATCTCTTCCAACCAACCAGAAAGATGTTTTATTGACCCTAATTTGTAGGCAAATTTGGCATAAAAGTATATCACGAAAATCACTATGCCAAAAAAAATTATAGATGCCAGCAGTAGTAGCTAACATTTAGAATTTTGAAGTATAGGCACTTCTGGCTTATAAACAAACGTTATGTGACTCAAGTTTTAACACCAACTCATTTTTTTTTGTTTTGTTAGATAGGCTGGTTTGGCTCTATGTCACTCATGTGAATTACAACTATAAAAATAGTTTTATATAATTTGTATGATTTTTATTTTTCACAAATAAAACGTTTTGTAGAAAATGTGCAGTTTTATATTATTACTCGACGTATTTTTTGGCTCTTGAGTGGTTTATGAGTTTTACTCTTCATTTATTAGTATATTTTTTTGAAAATAATTCCAATGTATTTTTTCTTTAAGGCGTCTTGAACATATTAATAAATACATATAGGTTTATTGATTGTAACATGGTACGTCGATATATTGATTGTAGCATGGTATGTCGATATATTGATTGTAGCATGGTATGTCGATATATTGATTGTGACATGGTATGTCGATATATTGATTGTAGCATGGTTTTGTCGATATATTGATTGTGACATGGTATGTCGATACATTGATTGTAATATGGTATGTCGATATATTGATTGTAACATGGTATGTCGATATAAATATATATCCTTAAATTACATATTCATCTCAAAATAACGTCGAATGAAAAAATACATTTAAGAGAAAAGCTATCAAGAGATCTGGGCTCATCTTATAACATCACCCCAGTCAAAATACATCCCTACCAATAAAGAGCGAGCCCGACCGCAAGTACATCAGATGTTTTTCAACCTAAACCCTTGTACATGTAAACCAAAAAATATATGTGGTTTGTTGAAAGAGATTTTTACATTTTTACAAAATCGCCAGTTCGATTCGATGAAGAATTCGGATATTATTGTGTTTCTGCAAATTTTTGTGATTCTACAGTTCCGGCTAACTTCGAGGAGGCGACAACAACAAACAAATCTGGACGATGAAAAAATGCAATGGACAGTGAAATAAAAAATTAAAGTTAAAATATAAATATTGTTAATGATGTTTTTTGTTAAATCCAGAGAAATGTTGAAATTAATATAAATTTTGTTTATGATAGAAAACTGATTATGCTGAATTGCAATTGAATTTTTGTGTAACATTTAGGTTGATAAAAGATTTTTTTTTTAATAGTTTAAGTATTGTTTTGAGTTGAAGGTTAAATGTAATTAATGTTTATTTCTGTCATGTTTATAATTTGTGAATATAAATTGTAAGGAGGCGTGTTGATATGTGGGTACATTTTGTATTCACTATATTGACAATACTCTGTGTCACAATGATCTGAATATATTTTGTACAGTGTTGTTACAAGTTTGTCTTGCCCTATATAAGAGCTAACCATGTATCACTTGTGTCCCGCATTAAATAAACTTAACAACAAGTCCACCAGTTTGTACTGTATAACATAAGACAACAATAACTAATGTGATTTTAAAGATTTCCTGTTGGAATATAAAATAAACTGGATTTCGTCAATTTCTAAAATATTAACATCTCATTTTGAACCAAGAGAGAAATAATATAGTTTGACAAATAATATTCTTTATGCGACAGTATAATAGATATTTCACAATCATACAATAGCTCCATAAAATATAAATAAATTTCGATATGCAAATAAAAATGTTATTAAACGAGTATAAGTATTATGTTACGTTGTGTAAATATTACAATTTTTATTTGTAGTAATGCACCTTTTATAATGTTATATTTAAGGTCTAACAGATTAACAGCTTAATGGAATTAATTTCATACGGATTACAAAGAATATTATAACTCACAAAGTATTACACTTCTTTCACCAACGGTTCATAGATGACACTGGCTAGCTTAATTTTTTTTATTTTACACATGACAAGAAATATACACCATTTGTGAAAAAACAACAGGTAATTTAATTTGGACACACCGTTTTAATGGATCTGGGTTTGTTGCCTTTCATCTGTCGTGTCCCCAGTTAACTAGATTTTTGCCTGTATCTCACTGAGGACATTAAATAAGTATAATAATAATAAAATAGCAATTTATATAGCGCCGTTTAGAGAGCAGACTCACTTCAAAAGCGCTCGGGAATACACCCCAATGTTATTGAAAGGTATTAAAAAAAAAGTTCAATTAAAGAAACCCCTTTTTGGAAGGAGTTATCAAAAATTATGATTGTAAATAAACACTACACGCATACTAACTACAATTCACGATTGTAAATAAACACTACACGCATACTTACCACAATTTATAATTGTTAATAAACACTACACGCATACTTACTACAATTCATGATTGTAAATAAACACTACACGCATACTTACTACAATTCACGATTGTAAATAAACACTACACGCATACTTACTACAGTTTATGATTGTAAATAAACACTACACGCATACTTACTACAATTTATGATTGTAAATAAACATTACACGCATACTTACTACAATTCATGATTGTAAATAAACACTACACGCATACTTACTACAATTCACGATTGTAAATAAACACTACACGCATACTTACTACAATTTATGATTGTAAATAAACACTACACTCATACTTACTACAATTCACGATTGTAAATAAACACTACACGCATACTTACTACAATTTATGATTGTAAATAAACACTACACGCATACTTACTACAATTCATGATTGTAAATAAACACTACACGCATACTTACTACAATTCACGATTGTAAATAAACACTACACGCATACTTACTACAATTTATGATTGTAAATAAACACTAGACTCATACTTACTACAATTTATGATTGTAAATAAACACTACACTCATACTTGCTACAATTTATGATTGTAGATAAACACTATACGCATACTTACTAAAATTCACTAAAAACCAAATGTGTTACTATCATACTTCGGAAGATCTACAAAAATTTCTTAAGGAGTAGTTAGTATTTCCTTAGTGAGTTTCTTGCGGTTTTCTTACGAAATATGTTTTTCTGAATATATTCAGATGTGAGGAACTACCTTATATAATGACCGCAGCCATTACCTTCATATCATTGCAGTCAATTTATATGAGTTTTCTATTTATAATATTTTTAATCTGTCAATAATAGAAAGTTCGAGTCTCGAATTGTGGCGCAGTTGAAGAATGATTGCCTTCTAAACGGCGCTTTATAATTTTCCCTTTTATTTTTAATATTATTATTATTATTATTGACTGTAAGGAAAGAAGATGGTGATCATTAAATTGGGCACTTCCTTGCATCTGTAAATATTTAAAGTTATAATATACTACTAGTTGCAACCCGTGAACTATTCACGGAAGTAAAACAAATTCTACATTTATGAAAATACGAGTATATATTCATAATGTAGAATTTGTTTATACTATATACGAGTATATCATTTATACATTGTCCCCTTTTATACCGGTTCAAAAATTGATAGCTAGGTATTTAAAATTCGTTCAGTTTAGTTTCCATCTTTTCATTTATCACGGACCCACCGAGATTTAAATTTCGAATTACTTTCGGAGGGAATCCAAGTATTCCTCTCTCGCTCCCTTGTATTCAAAATTCAATTCTCGTATTCTTTCTTCGACGACAGCCGTCGTATGGGTTTTGGCCTATTTATACTATGATGAAGATGGGGGTGAGGGAATGACGCTGTGACTTATAATATAAATATTTTAAGTTATAATATACTATAAAGATGGGGGGTGGAGGAATAACATTGGGACTTATGTTATTATATAAATATTTGAAATATATAAATATGGGGGGAATAGATAAATAATCAACATGTTTGCATTATGCGCACAAATATGCTGGGAAACTATTATTGATGAAATTAATAAGCTCTTAGTTTTTATATCATCTATTGTGTTTTTATCCCTTGGCAAAGTATCAATATATGGAGCGATGAGTAATCACGTTTCTATAAGAGCATCGAGTCCAGCCCATTTCCATCTCGAGCTATGTTTTATGACATAATTTGTAGCGTTCATGTTGTCGCTCGTTCAATCGTTTTAAGTGGACACTTGTATTCCACTTTTGACACGTCCGTATCCGCAATGATGCAAACATATATTTTATACCAAAGGTTGCGACTTTAAATTGGTGAAACTCCATTTGAGAATATTTAATAAAGTACTTTTTTATTCCACCGATTACTTTAATACCCGTTACAGCGTCTTCAAAATGTTTGTCTAAGATTTATTTTCAACCTGAGAAAGTACGATCATATAACTTCATACCAGAAGGAGCTGAACTGGTTGAACGTGAGAAATCGATGCCAAATTCACATACTACCTCTCTTGTATAATATACTTAACTGTCCCGCCACCCCCTCTTATCTCGCCAAAAATACTCAACGTTTTTCCGAACATGGACTTGCGCTGCGCTCAGACAGAGATGGTTTATTGGCCTTCCGAGTTAACCGCTCTAGTGGGAGTTGTGATGTATATGGTACAACGTGAGTGTAATACAATACACTGAGGTTTGAACCATTTGAGTACCAATCAATACTTTATGATATCATCAATATTATTAGTGAATTGCATACAAAAATGTCTTGCATTTAGGGCTTATTTTCGTGTCTCTCCTAATTTCACATTTAGAGCAAATTATCTTGTCTCCTCTAATTTCACATTTAGAGCAAATTTTCTTGTCTCCCCTAATTTCACATTTAAAGTCAATTTTCTTATCTCTCCTAATTTCACATTAAGAGCTAATTTTCTTGTCTCCCCTAATTTCACATTTAGAGCAAATTTTCTTGTCTCCCATAATTTCACATTTAGAGCTAATTTTATTGTCTCCCCTAATTTCACATTTAGAGCTCATTTTATTGTCTCCCCTAATTTCACATTTAAAGTTAATTTTCTTATCTCTCCTAATTTCATATTTAGAGCTAATTTTCTTGTCTCCCCTAATTTCACATTTAGAGCAAATTATGTTGTCTCCCCTAATTTCACATTTAGAGCTAATTTTCTTGTCTCCCCTAATTTCACATTCAGAGCTAATTTTTTTTGTCTACCCTAATTTCACATTTAGAGCTAATTTTCTTGTCTCCCCTAATTTCACATTTAGAACTAATTTGCTTGTCTCTCCTAATTTCACATTTAGAGCTAATTTTCTTGCCTCCCTTAATTTCACATTTAGATCTACTTTTCTTGTGTCCCACACATGATACTTTGTTATACTCTTTTAGGGTAGATTTTTCTTAATGGCAAACTATTTTTTTTCTGTTTTGGATATCGATGTCTGGTAGTCTATTCACTTGCAGCATTCATCGTTTTTTTTCCGATGACTGACATTAAAATATATATTTTAAAATATAGTACAATTTAACAGCTGTTAGAACGAGACATTAAATGGAAAACTTGCGAAAGGATTACTGAGGCCATGATAACGCACTTGGAAAAATATAATAACAATAAACAATTATGAACTTGTTACTAATCTATGACCATTAATCAACGTTACCAATTAACATAAAATCGTTACTTCATGGTACAAACTGACCGGAAAATAACGTGTTTTTTTCCATCTCACCAGAATTTATTTTTTTAATATTTTAACTGTATTATTGATTAACATTGCAGTTTCATTGTACTCGTATATAGTATAACCTGACTTATTGGCATACACATATAGGATACTATTCCGACCAACCAGAAAGCCACCAAATTCACATACCTACTGTCTCTATTGTTTAATATCCTTAACTGTCCCGCCACCCCTTCTTATCTCGCCGATTTTTTTCAGCGTCTTTCCAATCATGGATTAGAGCTACGCTCAAACAGAGATTGTTTGTAGACCTTTACAGTTCACCGCTCTTTTTTTTTTACGTCGTCCTTTACTGTCCATGCAGTGAGACTCTGGAATCAGTTATAAACCAATATAAGACTCGCTCCGTCCTTGGCATGCTTTAAGAAGCGACTGAAAAAACTCTTCATTTCTAGTCAGTTAAATAACGTGTTTCATTCCTGATTTTTCTTTTCCTTTCCTCTCCACCATCCCTTCCTTTTCCATTGATTGATATCTCACTTCATATGAAAAGGAATGTTCGGGTGATTGTCCGTCTTTGTGAGGTTTGTGGACAAAGGCTCACGTAATGTGTTTACGAATTTCATGGGGATGGATAGTAATTTGAATGATTTATGCGACCATGTAACTTGCTTAATTGACTTTGGTCTAGTTGGTTGGAAGAGATTGCCGCCTGGCAATAAGCTTTTCTTTCTTTTTTTTCGTTGGCAATTTACACGTATTACACAACGAAGATTTGTGATTCTTTTTGTTTACACATATAAAACCATCACGCCGTTTCCCTATCGGGGTAAGCAAAGAAGATAATGCCAATCTTTCCTATCACGACGTACTATATGTATTTTGCCTCTTCTACGTCCATAAACTTTTTTATACAGCAACTTCGATTTCTCTGACTTTTGCATCTCCTTCTTTCAAAATATTATACACATAATCCAACTATACTTTATTAAGTCACATAGATAATATAATCACGCCGTGTCCCTTGCGGTGCAGACACAAACAACAGGTATCTATCTGCATTCTTCTATCCAAACATACTTTAATCACTTACAGGATTCATAAATCTCGCCTTGCACAATCTTATGTTATTCGCAACGTAGCTTACCTTCCTAACAAGATTTTTATCCAGTCACTTTTTCCTAGATCAACCTCTTCTATTTTATGAGAGACGCGAAAAGAAAAAAAAATATTTATGTATGCGAATAAATGTTTTGAAAGACAAAGTCACGCTTATAAAAAAATATGGTAGGGAAGTGTATGTGACAAATGGATGAGCAATAAAAGATTAGCACAAATTAAGGAATTCTGATATTTAGGATATATTTTCTCAGATGTTATAAGAGTTAAATAAGAGAGAGAGAGAGAAAGAGAGAGAGGCGTGTAGCAATAGGAAACAAAGTCAATGAGACACTAAAATATATATACTCGAAGAGCACAGTATCGAAATCTTTTAAGATGATAGTTCATAGCAGTATTCTAGTACCAATTTTGATGTATGGAAGGGAAACTTGGACGTGGAAAAAACTGACAAGAGTCAAATAAATGCTTGCACTGAGAAGAATACGTGGAGAAGCAATGTATGATAGAATACGAATTGATTGATTAGAGATGAATGTGAATTTTATGATGATGTATTAAGTAAGATTAGAGATGAATGTGAATTTTATGATGATGTATTAAGTAAGATTAGAGATGAATGTGAATTTTATGATGATGTATTAAGTAAGATTAGAGATGAATGTGAATTTTATGATGATGTATTAAGTAAGATTAGAGATGAATGTGAATTTTATGATGATGTATTAAGTAAGATTAGAGATGAATGTGAATTTTATGATGATGTATTAAGTAAGATTAGAGATGAATGTGAATTTTATGATGATGTATTAAGCATGATTTAAAAAGGTTTTCTGAGGTTTTGACTTGTATTGTAAATCAAAAGAATGAAGAAATAGTTACAAAACCAAAATGTAGTGCAACTATGATATGTGTGAAAGGTGGGGAAGAGGAATATGAAGGAAAATATGGTTGGACCAAGTAAATAATATCTCCAAAGCAAGAAATGTGAAAGACAGAGAAATCGTAGCAGTTATGGTATATGGATGTGTCGTGGTAGGATATTCTGTCGCTCTCTTTCCCTGCCTACCCTGACAAGGAATTGGCTTAATAAGTTTTACGAACAGGATTGACGTTTTTTTACTTTCTATATTAGTTCAGTGAAATCGTTTTCCAAAAAAAAACTATAGTTTATAATCATTTTTAGTATGGCCGCTGGTGATCTACGCTGTGTGATAAAACTCACGACTACAACTCAGGGGTATAAGGTTCTATTCCCGATAATACTAAAAAAAAAGAAAGGGTTCAAATCTGGTAATAATATTAGCACGAACTAGAAGTGTGCAATAATATTGCCAACGTGTACAATGACAAATAGCTCATAATTTCGTGCTAATCCAGTGGTTCTAAAATCCCGATTAATGAGGATCAAAGTTGTATCCCGGCCACGCTCTTAAACATATACACATCAACAATGCCGATGTATTGAGGAATACCATATATAAGGGTGTGGGCTGAAAAAACATCTGGTGTCCCCGTGTCTGGGCTCGCCCTATATTGGGGGGGTGTATTTTGGCCGAGAGGATGTTATTAGATGAGCCCAGACCTTTTGATAGCTTCTGTCTTTAATGTATTCTCTGCAATTTATGTGTTTTTGAAGTGTATTTAAATATATTATGTAAATAACATACTATGTTGCAATTTATTTTTATCAAACACTGTTTATTCCACTTTTTTATGACGGTATAACCCTACCGGTTTCAAGGCTTTCACCTCATCTTCAGGGGAACGCAAACGCTCCCCTGAAGATGAGGTGAAAGCCTTGAAACCGCTAGGGTTATACCGTCATAAAAAATTGGAATAAACAATGTTTGATAAAAATAAATTACAATATCTTTAAACCTCCACAATGTTAATGCCTTAACTATAAACAACATACTATGTTGCTATCAATAAACCTATATTTATTTATTTATTTATTATTTATTTATAAACATATCATATGTATGTATATGAATATAAATTACAAAAAGTAAAATTTGAAAATCCTTTTTCTAACCTAAAAATTTAACAAAATTGACAATAATCAGATTCGCCACTATTTACAATACAACCTAGCGAGTTTTTTTTGCCATGTGGCAATTTATTCCAACCAACCAGAAATACGTAAAACAAGCCTTGTATGAAAACTTAACTAAAATCCTTTAAAAAAAATTGGGTTTTCAAAGAAAATTGAACCAGCAAACCCAAGACTTGAACTAGGCGTCTCATGAACTAAACAATTGCGATTATCTTTTTTAGATTGAAATAAGATGAAATACGATTTAAAAAATGGCATCCGTTATAAATTTATAAGATTATAAAAAAATATCGGAACAAATTTTTACATTTTATTAAAGTGCATGAAAATTTAGTTCTTACTTTTGAATTCTTAGTTTTCTTATATTTTGTTCTTTCCTTGTTTTAATTGTGTGCAAGTCGTAAAAATAATTATAAAAAAACACCAGTTTTTCACATTTTAATCAAATTTAAACCATAAAATCAGATTATCACTTATCACTCGACACTTCGAAAAGTTCAACTTTAAGCACATTTTCGAAATGATTTTACACTTTTAAAAAATGTAATTAACTCGGCGCTGAAAATCGCACGTAACACCACCTCGATTATCATATTTAATTAATTCGAATGATATCACGGCATAGCATAACTGTTGCCGACAACCGACATGCAATTTAGACGTCTACTGAAATAAACATCACGTAAATTGAACCACATTGTAAGGACTCGATGTAGAGAGCGTAGAATCACTCCAAATACCGTCATAATACTGAAAGGAAAAAGCCCGCCAACTTAGTTCTACGTGACGCTGAAAAGCGCCCCTAGCGACAAATCTGGAAAACCTTTTTGAAAATCAAGGACAATTTTCCTGCAGCATCTAATACGAGTACATGTCCCATAGATATTTCCTGTACTCGTATAGAGGGGAAACGTTATTATTCTAAGCACCGTTCTCGTAATTGACACTTATATTTTATTTTCACTATATACTAGTAATAACCCGTCAATAATGACGCAAGTAAATATATTTTATTCAGTTTGACGTCGTACTCGTCTTTGTGCTCCTTCATTGTGAATGACATGATCGTTTCTTCCTTTGTGTATCAACAGCTCTTTTTGAAGAAATGTTAACATTTTTATACATAATAACAAATATTCAATACTTTTAAATAAAACTTTGCCTCCCTTGGAAAGTTTTCTGCAGTGTTTAACCAAATATGTTTCTGAACATATGCAAATGCAGGAAAGTACATAATTTAATGGCCGCAGTTTTTACCTGCATATCCTTTCTCAAAACTTATTGTAATGTTTTACGCTTTCGTTGTATCATATACAGTACTACCTGGTAGGTTTATTGCCATGTGGCAATCTCTTCAAACCAACCAGAAAGGTGTTAAGTGAAAAACAGAAATCTTTTTTTTTTTAATCTGGGTTCCAGCGGGATTTCAACTCGCAACTTCCAGGTTGGGAGACATGCGTCTTACACAACTAAACCACAGAGGTAGTCAACTTATATTTATTTATTTTGTAATATTTTAAATCTGTCAATCATAATGCCTAGAGTCTAGAGTTATTTCGCCCTAACACTCTATAAATTGTCATTTTATTATTATCATTTACCTTGTAGAAAAAAAAACAAAAATATTTAAAATTAAATACGTCTCCGTAATGACACTGTCAATCTTTAATACTGTACAATTTTAATTAAACAAAACTCATAACAGAGTATATATCTTACTGATGATACACTTGATATAAACTTTTAACAACTCATTTAATTTAACACGTCGATCAATAAGTACCGGGACTAACTACTAAAACAACATTTGTTTGCCAAAATTCTTATTTATTCATCAACAAAGTCTCCTTCAAGAGCGATACATTCATTCCAACGCTTTCCTAACTTTTCTATGCCAGCCGTATAGAACGATTTATCTCTGGTTTCAAAATAGGCGTTAGTTTCGGCAATCTCTTTCCCTGGAGCATCTTTTTCCTGGAGCCAATAGTCCTTGGGGGTAAATCTGGAGAATACGGTGGGTGCGGAAGCAATTCAAAGTTCAACTCATGCAATTTGGCCATCGTTACCATCGACTTGTGACACGGTGCATTGTCCTGATGAAAGAGAACTTTTTTCTTCTTCATATGGGGCCGTTTGGTGTAACAGCCTCATTTGGACGACCAGAGCGTTCAGCAACATTTGTGTCTGTACGACCGCGTTTGAAATCAGCATACCACCGACAAATGGTTGTTTTCGACGGAGCAGAGCCCGGATAACACTTTTCAAGCCATTGCTGAGTTTGAACGGTATTTTTTCCCATTAAAAAGCAATGTTTTATCAAGTCACGAAATTCGGTTTTTTTCCATTGTTTTGAAAATAGCAAAAGTAGCGTCACTAAAACCACTGTAACTCAATGATACAATTTCAGAATGCCATGAAAGTTTGACACGTAACTTCTAAAGGTTGGTACTAACTGATAATGGTATGGATATGTTATTAGATGCGCCATCTGTTGGTTAGTTCCGGGAATCGTTGATTGATACGTTATATGAAATAATACACAAAAACCATCACGCTATTTCCCTACTGGGGCAGGCAGAGAAGACAGAGCGGTAAATCATATCTTGACATATTGCTTCATACACACCTATACGTATTTTCATATAGTTCAAATGCATTATACATTTTTTTAGTAAGTTTCGTTACCAATCCGTTCAACATGGTGAAAAAGTGCACGTTGGTATGGTTTGGACTTGTTGAATGAATGTCTGATGAAAGACTGACTAAACAAATTTACAATGCAAAAATGCGAGTCATGGTAGATGATGGTGTATGGGGGGACCGAGTGAATAACATTTTGAAAAAAGGAGTAGTATGAGAAACTAATGGAACTGTATGAGAAAACATGTGGATGTTAAAGAAGCGAAGGAAGTGTCTCGTGATATGAAATGTTGGCGCTTTATTATATATGTCTACCCTAACAGGGAAATGGCGGGATGGTTTGTAAGTATGTATGAATATACGTGCTTGGCTATATAATATTGTGACAGTTCACAAATTTGTCCCAATACAACCTTGTAACGACGTTCAGTAATTTTAATTATTTTATCAACTTTAATAAGCCTCGATTCTAATAAATAGCAAGTTATTTGGGTAAATGCATTACATAAAACTAACAATAATGACAAATTAATACATCTTGTTACAAATTATCAAAAATGTGGCAGTTTGTTAGAATCAAACAATATTTGGTGACGTTTGTCAAAAGTCACTACGTTAGTCTGCATTGGCTAGGGATGGGGTATACGATAATTGGATTTTCAATTTTTTATACCTAAAATTAAATGTTCGTAATTAGTATTAATTCATAGTGGATCTTGGCCTATTTAAAGATACTCATAGATACAAATCATACAATACATTAGAAAGTCAGTATAATGAAAAATAGAAATTAAAACGTCAGTTTAGAGAAAAACAATTTTTCGATTTATAAAAAAACGATTCGATTTGTAAAAAAAAACGATTTTACCCCATCCCTTTGAGACGACATTTCAAACGTCACAAGGACCATCCTACATTTTCTTGAGTATAATAATGTTTTTGTTCAAGTCAAATTAAGGACCTCTGTGGTCTAGTTGGTAGCACGCATGTCTTCTACCCGAGGGTTTCAGGCTCGATTCCTGATGATATAAAAATATATAAAAAGGATACTAATTTCAAACTGTCTAGGGGCGCCGTCTACATACTCGTAAATGGGCACTATTTTGAGTCGAATCTAGTCATTTAAGAACTATAATGTAGACATTGCGGGTAAATCCAAATTTCGACTGAATTTGTCGATTAATCCGAAACATTTGATCATAGTTTTACATAAAAGATATGCTTCGATTGGAAGTTACTATACAAACTATACTATAGTATAGAAACTTCCAATCGAAGTTTGTATACTATACTATAGTATACAAACTTAAAAGCATCATTCAATGCTGGAGCCAATTTTGTATGCGATCTTTCGTATTGAGGAAATAGGCAAATGTTATACTTTAAAACCCGATAAAAATCAAGAAAATCTTTTCCAATACCCAGTTTGTTTTTTTAGGAATTGTGAAGGCATTAATAAAATTGCTATATCTAAGTTAATATTAGGAATATTGTAATGAAACTTTGTTCGTTTATTTAAAATACTTTAGTAATTTAGTTTAGTTTTGTTATTCCGCCGAAATTCTCATTTACGGAGAGCTGCAGTGGACTCCTTACACATGTACCGGGTCTCACTTTTTTTTGTACTCAGCACATACCTGGCAAGTTCCGCAGGGTTTTTCTTTTTTGTCAATTGATAGAATACATATCAACACATATTAGACACGTTCTTTGACAGGCTGTTCGGTGGATTCTGTATATTCCTTATTCTATTCCTTATCCTTTTTGTCAGCTGATGGAATACATATCAACACATATTAGACACGTTCTTTGACAGGCTGTTCGGTGGATTCTGTATATTCCTTATTCTATTCCTTATCCTTTTTGTCAGCTGATGGAATACATATCAACACATATTAGACACGTTCTTTGACAGGCTGTTCGGTGGATTCTGTATATTCCTTATTCTATTCCTTATCCTTTTTGTCAGCTGATGGAATACATATCAACACATATTAGACACGTTCTTTGACAGGCTGTTCGGTGGATTCTGTATATTCCTTATTCTATTTGGACTCAGAGACTGTAGTTGGTCTCTAGATCTGATATTTCCCTGCACATTGAAAACGCGACGTCAGAAATGATTCATTTTTTTTATTGTCTATGCCCTAGGACGGTGATGGGTAACCTATGACACCCGTGTCAGAGATGACACGCCAAGACATTTTGAGTGACACGCATCGTTGACAGACGATCTTCGCCCAAGATGCGCTTTCTTCGCTCATATATTTACGACTGCACTGGACGGGGTAGTGGGGGTTCGCGCGGTAGTGGATTGCAACGTTACAACATTGCGGCGTTATTGTTGCAACAGTGCCCAACCTGAATTTCTGTCGTTCTGACGTGTTTTACAATACACCACCATAATTCCCATATATTTGTTGTTTGTACGAAGTGTTTAATAACAACACTGTTTAACTGCAGCACTGTTTAATAACATCACTGTTAAATATGTAAGAAAGGCTTTTGAGAATAAACTTAAACTTTAAGTATTTTCTTCGAGAAAAAAGTATTTCGAGGAGGCCAGCACAACTATACAAAATGAAATGGAGCCCGTTAATATAAACTACCAGTACATTGTGAACTCATTACATGACCAGTTTTGTAAAAGGTTTAATCAATTTAGATCCCTAAAACAAACAATTAAAATAATTAAATATCCGGATGTAATAGTCTACAGTACTTTGAAATTTAATGGTTTCGAATGGATGCAATGTGATGATTTGGAGTTGCAGCTTCCAGAATTTCAAGACAGCATCTGAGATCAAGAGTTCGTCGAGTTGAGGTTCAAACTCATGGATCTAGAAAGAAATCGTTTGGAGAATGAAGAAGAGTGCCACTACGAACAAGATATTTTAAATGCTTGGAACCGATTACCGAACACTTTTGGCACTCTGAAAAATCTAGCGATGACTTTACTCACAATATTTCCCTCAACGTACTTTTGTGAGACCTTATTCTCGTTGCGTTGAATAATATTAAAACAAATAAAAGAAACCGACTGACTGATGGAGTGTGTAACGCTTGCTTGTGTTTAAAATGTACGAAATACTCGTACCAACCTTCAATTGAAGATTTAGCAAATGCAATTCAGCAACAAAAATGTCACTAATGTAAATAATTATTTGTTTTTTGCTTTTTAATAATAATAAATAAATAGTTCAAAAACAAAATTCTTTCATTTATGTCATATATTTATATTTATATTTTTAAATATATTTTTTATTTAACCTGGCGAGTTTATTGCCATGTGGCAATCTCTTCCAACCAACCAGAAGATGTTTTTATAGGCCCTAAGTGTTAACCAGACTGGAATCCTATTTTAAAAAATCTGGGTTCCAGCGGGGATCGAACCCGCAACCTCCGGATCGGCAGACAAGTGTCTTACCACCAGGCCACGGAGGTCGTCGTATGTTACTAGGGCTGCAAAAAATATTAATATTCCTAGATATGACACGGCACCCGGGTCAAGCCAGGTTTTTTCAGAATTTTGACACGCTGAGCTAAAAAGGTTACCCATCACTGGTCTAGGTCCTAGACTCTAGAGTATTGTCCATGTTAGTATACGAAGACTATTGTATTTTTGTATTGTATAACACTTTCGGTGTATACAGTACAACGCGGCGAGCTTATTGCCATGTGACGATCTCTTCCAACCAACTAGAAAAATGTTAGAGGCCTGAAGTGAAAACTATACTGGTTTCTATTTAAAAAAAATACTAATTTCCAGCGGGATCTGAGCCCACGACCTCCGGGGTGGGAGACAGGCGTGTTACCAAATAGGTCATGGAGGTCGTCAAAGGTTGGACTATCGTTGAAAAACATTATATGAGATATCGATCACGTGAAAAACGGGGTCGGTACTCTACGCAAATCTAGTTTATCGTGTTAAAGCACGGGATCGAGATAAGTGTCAAGCAAGGCAAAAAACTCGTAATTTTCGATATCAGATTTGAAGATTGTTTTTGATCAAATACATTTGAACGAAATATCAATTAAATTGTGTATAATATCGACGAATGTTGGAAACATTAAAGACACTTTTTTACGGAGTGGCCCAAGCATATTTGCCAAGTGTTTAAATTAATTAGTGAATGGATTATATAGAGTTGCAACTTGCTGTTAAATTAAGTAGTGAATGAATTAGACAGAGCTGCAACTTGCTTTTAAATTAAGTAGTGAATGAATTAGATAGAGTTGCAACTTGCTTTTAAATTAAGTAGTGAATGGATTAGATATAGTTGCAACTTGCTTTTAAATTAAGTAATGAATGGATTAGATAGAGTTGCAACTTGCTTTTCAGAATGATATATTCTTATTCACGATAAATCAAAACAGGGACACGATAGAAACTTAACAGGTGCGAAGAAAAGGTTAAACAAAACCGGTTTAATAGTAAACGAAACCATCTCTTTATTTTGCAAGACGAGTATTCAATACTCGTACTTGGGGTGTATTGTGTCAGCACAACATATTTATTTATTTATTTAATTAACGACACAACAGTGTCTTATATATACAAATGAACATATGACAAGTTATACAAGTACTTAAAATTATTGACAAAAAATACAAAACTTTGTCTTAAACTAACATGGAGATACAAAAAGCAGGAGTAATAATAAATTACAGTCATTGTTTAAAATTATTTAATATTAATATGTACATTTAAGTTCAATATATGTATGTATATCACTAAATATTACCAAGTAGAGTTACGTAATTGTCGAAGACTTGTTTTATAGTGGTAAAGAGCTTAGATTTGTTTTTAGTAGAACAACGCTTACATAGAACAAGAAGAATTGAATTTTTCAAGAATTTAATGGATAGATCTTGAGATATAGAAAACACACGGGCTCACTTGTAGAACGAGATGCAAGTTGCTTTGCAGAATCAAAACCTTCCACATGTTGATGCAGGGTTACTCAACTCCAGAGGCAAAGTATTGTCCTTAATGTTTCGTTTATACTAGGTTATTTATATTAATAAAGGAGAGCACAAAGTTAGTAGCACCTACTGCGAAATAAAATATAAGCTGTAGTTTATATACTGCACCTAAAAATATTACCGAATTACGATAATTTATTGGAGCTATTAATTATTATAGATTTTTAGCCACAAATTTATCACAAATGTATTTCTAACCTATCAATTAATTTGTTTATTTAACACTTCAATGTAAAAAATCTGACAGGCTTATTGCGAGGCGGTAATCTCTTCCAGCCAACCGTTAAGAAAGAAAGTTACATGATCGCAAAATTCACAAACAATATACATGATAAAAATCATCAATCAAAGGAAATAGGTAGGGATAATGGAGAGGTGAGGAAAATCGGAAATGAAACAGGTTACATCACTGATTTGAAATTTAAAAAATTTCAGTCGTTTTTCAAAACATGCCAGTGGCGGAACGAGTCTAACATTAGTTGGTAAATGAATCCAGAGTTTTATTGCATTGACAGTCAAGGACTACATAAAAAAACAAGAGCGGTAAACTGGGAAAGGCATATAACAATTTCTACTTAAGGGTAGCGCAAATTCATGATCGGAAAGATGTTGAATATTCTCAGCAAGATAAGAGGGGTGGCGGGACAGTTAAGGATATTATACAATAGTGACAATATGTGCATTTTGCGTCTATTTGTCACGTTCAAGTGATATGATTGTACTTGATCTGGTCAAAAATAAATCTTAGACAAACATTTTGAAAACGCTGTAATTTGTCGAACTGTTACTCCGTAGTATCCAAATAACATACGTCCGCACAGTCCAACATCGGAAAGAGCAGAGATGAAAAGAAAAGAGGAAATCTTTGAAACACATTAAGGGAATGAAGGCTGAAGAAGATCCTTCAGCTAACCTCATTGAATTTGGTTTGCCCATGAAAGAGTTTTATCTATTAATATTCCTAGATTTTTAACTATGTTATTTAAAGGTATTGTTATGGCCTTTAGCAACGAAAAAACTTTTAGAATTTCAACTGTGTAATTTTATTTGTATAATGGTTGAATTACATTGAAGTATAATATTAACAGTATTATAGAAGTAATAATAACGATGATGTTAACATCGTAGTGGCTTTAATAATAGTGATTGCTGCCTCTGATATGACGTCCTATTTAAAGCAAAGATAACCATACGCACGATTGTTAGGTAGATTAATAAGGAATTTGTTGGGTATGTTATTTTTGCTCTTAAGGTCAAATCGATATCAGGAGATTTATCTCGTTCGCAGTTTACTTCCATTTGGTGATATCAAATCTTTATTGAATTATTGTAAACCGTCAACAAGATAATAAACTTAAACATAATACATTGAGTTAAGTTTGACATACATGTGATAACACTAATATTGATAGGTTCTAGATTACATAGTACAGAGATATGGTTAACATTGATAAGCTTAACATTGGTTTGCATGATATATTGGAAGTGGATAAGAGTATATGATAAGATAACATTGGTAGGGATACATTACAGTATGATATAGTCATCGACTACTATTGGAGGAAATAAGTCAGCGATGAATTGAATTTGTTGAGAAGCTGAGGACTGCCATGAGGAGCACTCGAGACTTCTTCGGATTAAAGAGTAAGACATGCCCCTAGTCCACTTGAAATCGACTGAAGGTCCACATTTAGATCGCTCAACGACGTGTGAAAGCAATTGAAATAGAAATGAATGTATATCTGCAGATTAACCACATTTTTATAGGGAAAATGTGAGAACTTCCTATGGGACAAGCCATGTGTTGAAAAAGTAAAGAATACTTGGCGTCAAATAGTTTAGTTCATTATAGCGCAAACCTGTGAAATTAATAGTCAGAATTATAATATTGGGTCCTTACATGTGAAATTGGCGTTTTGTTTGGGAGGAACATAAAGTTGATTTTTTTTTAATATAATATATTTATTTAATCAAAGTATGTACCATTGCTATATATGCACTTTTGCCATCTCATAGGTAGTTCATCGATCCCTTTACTAAAAAAACCATTCGGACGGGAATCAATAAAATCTTTGAAGTCGGTTTGGACTGCCCCATCGGAGTTGAATTTTTTCCCTTGCAAGAAGTTATCCAAATTTCGAAAAAAATAGTAATCTGTTGGGGCAAGGTCCGGAGAGTACGGTGGATGTCTTAGACATTCCAATTGAAGCTCTTCTAATTTGGTAGCCGTCTGTTGTGCAGTGTGTGGTCTAGCGTTATCATGAAGCAGCAGTGGCCTAGAGCGATTAACCAGCCTCGGTTGTTTAGCAGCTAGCTTTTCCATCATGGTTTGCAGTTGCTGACAATAGACATCTGCCGTAATCGTCTGGCCAGATTTAAGAAAGCTGTAGTGAACGACACCAGCACTAGTCCACCAAACGCTCACAAGTAACTTTTTCGGAGTCAATTTTCGCTTGGGGCATGGTTTGGCTGGTTCGGCAGGGTTCAGCCATTGCGATGAGCGCTTCCGATTATCATACAGGATCCACTTTTCATCACAGGTAATGATTCGATTCAAAATCCCTTCATTATTGTGCCGGTTGAGTAATGCAACGCAGCAGTCAACGCGCGTTTGTTGATTTGCTTCACTCAATTCGTGAGGTACCCACCTTTCAAGCTTTTTCACCTTCCCAATTTGCTTCAAGTGGATTAAAACAGTTTTATCACTAACACCGCAGCCTGCAGCTAACTCGGACGTGGTTTGCGATGGATCCGCTTCCACAATAGCCTTCAATTCTTCATTATCAACTTTCTCCACGGGGCTTGTTCTGCAGGTCGAAATTTCCAGAACGAAAACGTTGGAACCAAAAACGCACTGTGTTTTCTTTTGCGGCACCGTCGCCATACACATCATTAATCCTTCGAGCCGTTTCTGCAGCACTGGTGCCACGGTGGAACTCGTACTCGTAAATAACGCGATATTTCAAGTTTTCCATTTTGTAAACTGAGTGACGCAAAGAAAAAAAACAATTGAGGAAAAAACAAATGAATTATAATTTTCGAAACACAAATACTTGAGTAAATAGCTGTATAAATTTGAATTTGAAATTCCTAACCAAAGAGAAGATATTTGAGATCAAAGTTGCCAGTACGGCAAAACGCCGGTTTCGTATGTGGGGACCTAATATAATGAAACGGAAACGGAAGTATTGTTTTCTTGAGAAATAGAGTTTGTCCTCCCCACGCTTCTCTATGGGTCTGAGACTTGGGTTCCTTATAGAAGGCACACTCAAAGCCTTGAAATGTTCCACCAGCGTTTCCTTCGCCGAATTCTTCGGATCCACTGGAGTGATCGTGTCACAAATGTTTCGGTCCTGCAACGCTCCAACTGTAAACCTACAGAGGGTATGGTTGTAAAGGCGAAATTGCGGTGGACCGGGCATGTGATACGCATGGGCGATCACAGATTCCTAAAACGCGTCTTGTACGGTTAAGTGGTGGGCAAGCGAAGAGTTGGTGGGCAGAGGAAGCGCTATAAAGACAGTCTGCGAAAGTTATTTTGTGCGGGGTGCCTGAGGACTGGGAGCAGGTGGCTCGGGACAGTGAGGGGTGGAGAGCCGTATGCTCTCGGGATGATGGCGTCTCAGCGGCTAGACATGTGAGAAACAGTCTGCGCGCTGCGAACATGCGTCAACATGGCCAGGCGGCTCAGCAGGGTCCATATGTCTGTGTCATTTGCGGGAGGGAGTGCGCACCCAGGATCGGGCTGTTCTCTCACAAAAGATCACACGATCGACGTGGGAGAACGGTTCAAGACTGACGTTGGAGTGGTGATGGGATCCTCGACTGCGAGGCCCGGCAACGACGACGACAAATGGAGTACATCGGTTCTTCAAAAAAATAAACCTGATTTTCTATCGAAATTACATATAGGGGATAGTTCTTGAGAAAGCAAATTCGAAAAGATTGATTTCATAAATCAATTGACAAAAATAAGATTGAATCGGATAACTTGTTTTGATAATGCTCAGTTGGATTATATAATACCGGTAAGATCGTTGAACATATAAAAATGAATGAAATCTTTGCAAAAAAAAGCATAATTTCTCGAGTATGAGTGCATTGTAATACAATAAATAATTTATGTATTCAAAGTTTACCTTTAAAATTTACCTGAGGTTTGTATTTCAGGAATACAAGTGTTGCAAAACTTCAAACTGACAAATAAGTAATTAGTGGGATGTACCTCTTTACCAAAATGCCATAGGTATGATGACTTGACCTTGTATGTGTGTATTGTGTGGTGACTTACTGAAGTGGTGGTATTTGAGAGACAAATTCTCGAGCATAAATAGTGTTTATTTTTTCGGTTGTCCCTTGCGTAACAGATTTGAATTACTCGACGCCATATATTCGCCGTTTCTAATTAATGTTGCATTTCTTAAAGAGAATGGTTTAACACTTAAATATGAAGAAAAAAAACTACACAAACGTATATTTAAGTGACATGCCGGTTTCGCTTTACAAAAGCATTATTAACACATTCAATGCGATCAAATTATTAAGGTAATTCACGTGTGGCTGAAAATTAAAAAAAAAAATGTAAAATTACGTGCGATTTAATTTGGTGTTGTCTAGTATTACCCCGCCTCCATTTGAAACAAAACTTTGGTATGCATACGAAAACGCGTCAGGCGCGTTGTTAGCACGTTGTTGGCACGACGGTTGCGAAGAAGAACGCACTAGGCGCGTTGTTAGCATTGAACGGTCATAAGATAACACTCATTAAATAATCGGCATGTAGATTTCCTGTGTTTTTGTTATTTAATATCTCACCTGTCTTAAAAATTTAGATTTGAGGACTTTTTTATTACTTTTTGAGTTTTGTATTTTAATAGTTCGTACTTTGAACAGTACCACATTAAATGTCTCACGACCTGTTTGATCTTCATATGAACTTTACTGTCTATTTTTTTAAGTCGATTTTAAATGCTTCATTTCCTGTTAATATTTGTGTTCGATGGTAAATGCGGTCTTTGTTATCTAGAATTTATGTTACAACTCAGGCACATTTGAGAAACAGTTTGGTTGTCAGTCTCTTTGTTAATGAATCAAATATTTTATTATATGAAATGTAGTCTGAATTCGTTTTTTCGATATGTCTTTCTTAGCCAGTTCATACGCTATGTTCCCAGCGTATTTCTTATTTTATTTGTTAATTTTTGAAGTGAAACTTCTATTGGCGCGGTAGGTCAAATTGGCCTGAACGTCACGAAAAGTGAAACGGTGTATTATACTATTATTTTATTATTATTTTATTATTATTTAATTATTATTTATTATTATTAAATATATTATTTATTATTTTTAAAATAAAATATTTTTTTAATTTCATTAAGAGAAATTTTCTTGAATTAAATTCCTAATCCTAAAAAAATAATTAAAATAGTTAACAAATGGAAAAAAGCAATGCATAAAATCAACTTTTCTTAGGAGCTAAGAAGTTTCACTTCTACCGCGCGAGAGTCTCACGCCTCTGTTTTTTTATTTTATTTCAACGGTCAAATGATATTATTGATACGTAGATACAGGCAAAAGCCTAGTTTACTGGGGATACGACAAATGAAAGGCAACAAACCCAGATCCATTAAAATTTATGTCCAAATCAAATTATTTGTTGTTTTTCTCAAATTGTGTATATTTCTTGTCATGTGTAATAATAAATAAATAAATAAATAAAGTAGATTAAAAAACAACAACATACGAGTATATGATTTAATATTGACATGTAAGTTGTGTTATAAAATAGAAAAAAAACAGTACAAGTCGAACAACACAATAAAACAAATTCATATATACAATGCAATCAATTCATCCCAGCACGAATAACTTCTTCCTTTTACTTATGTAAGTAACCATATGACAATCTATACAATTCCCATATTAATTACTCAATCTGTGCAGTCTTGTTATACAAGAGTAGTACAAACAATTAGTTGCAACCACTTCAATATGGAACAAAACATTTTGCCGAGTGGACCTACAAAGAACGTTTAGCATGACAGGCTGAGTTACTCGTAGTTCCAGATGATTGAAATACGAGTTGGCAATCTTAAAAAATGTCGTGAAATCAAACATCTTTCTTCTATCTGGCAAGGTTGTAAACCTTAACACTTTTAACAACGTTCAACTCAGTTATTGGGATCGGCAGTTTGAAGTTTACAACTCGTAAAAACTTCAGCTGCATACGTTCAATTTTATCAACGTGGTCATCATTAGTGAGGTAACCATATTACCGAATTGTAATAAAAATTTGAGCCTTAGCCCACATCATTGAAATGAAAGTATGAGATTACTTATTGAAAAATATGGATCTACTCATAGAAGATTGTTGCGTATTTTGAGAGCTTTGAAAGCCGATAAGCTTTCTTTGTAGATTCTAGCAATATTGAAGTTGTTCTTTCTGTTTATCCATCTTTATGGCATGCACCTGTAGAATGGCAACTTGTTCTGCCCCAAAATTTGATCTTTCATCATTCAGATTCAATTGTTTTTCAATGACTCAATTCGGAAATAGCAAGAGTTTGAGTAGTATTTTTTTTTGTTATGAATCAACGCAGGTGTAGAAACCTTAGGCCGAGGCCACACCAAAGTGCTTCGTTAGGTGCTAAACTAAGTTTTACGTGACTCATATACTAGGTGACTTCATGCCTGGCCACACCAAAGTGCTACGCACAAATTCATTTGACAGTTGAGAGCGGTTGAGTCAATACACGATGTCACTCTCAAAACTAACCAATTTCATTACAATTTACCATATTTATTTACTTTCTGTGCAGCTTCATTCCAAAGTGATTTTATTACAGGTTCATTTTTCTATAATTTGCTCGATGGATTCCACAAAGCTCCCTTTTATACACAGCTGTCATTAAAACTTCCGCCATCTTGTAAATTAACCAACACGTCTGTTCGCTAGGAGATTCACTCGATGACTAATCGTCATGCAACGTGACACGAAGCGTGCAGTGTGGCCACTGCGATAGTATGCGGTACGTTGGTTCGCTAGGATATGTCGCCTAACTCGCAACATAGCTCTAAGCATCAAGCGAGGCTCCTTCCTGTGTGGCCGAGGTCTTAGTAAAAAATAAGCAATGCGCTGAGAATTCACAACATCTGAAAAAGCACGAGTTGAGAAATACGAGGGTCATCCAGAAAGTAAGGTTACAACATTTATGTAGGATCGAAAAATGCTTGTATTTAATTGAAATTCACAGAATACTTCACAAATATATTAAACTATTTTTCAACGTAATCGCCGTCGAGATCGAGACATTTCTGTAGTCGAGGCACCAGCTTTTGTATGCCAGTGTCATAGACCTCCGCCGCCAGCTCTTTCAGCCACTTCTTCACAGCTTCCTCGACCTCCTGATCGTTGGAATTCAATTTTTTGCACAAGTTCGTCAGAAATCACTGCCTTGCCTCATCGTGAGTATCAGTACGGCCTTCTCTGAACAACCTAACCCACTTCGTGACATATTGTCGACTCATCACATCACTACCATGAACTTCCACGAGCTTCCGATGGATATTCGCGGCGGTATTGTTCTGCAAAGTAAAAAAACTGATGACCGCGCGGGTCTCGCACGGACGAGAGTTGGCGGGAGTGTACGACGACCTCTCCATCGAAAGAATTTACTGTGACTGAACAAAATGGCCGACAAACATGCGGGACCAAACAAACTGACCGTTAGGGTCTCCCTTACACGCCAGGTGCACCATTTTTTAAACAAAAAATTTCCCCCGGCTTCAGGAGCCCTTGTAACTTTAGTTTCTGGATGACCCTCGTATGGAAAATATTCAACATTGAGTTCTTCGGTACAATAAGGGGAAAAAAGTTTTTGGTTGTTTTTTATCCGACAATCTAAAAGGGTCGAATGTTTGCCAGTAGCTATAATAGTATAAATAATATTATAGTCATACGATTAGAAAACTGAAGCTTAGATTTGGAATAGTTCAAGCTCGAGATTCAGAGCCTTGGATTTCAGTATTTTTTGTAAAGAGCGGAACATTAAACTTCTAATATCAGGGGAGAGCTATCCTGCGAGCATTTGAGAAACAGAAAATAGTGTTAAAATTGATCACAGTCAGTATTGAATTATTTATTAAAACTTCGTCAGGATTAAATCATCAAATATGTTGAAACTTAATACTCAAGTAATGACAAAAAATGATATATAAATCAGAATAATATGTTAAGTACGTCCCGAGTTGTAACGAACATATGTTGTTAGTCGGTAGAACATACTAAGTCAGAATAAAAAATCTGGGTATTTTATGGAAGCGACACGCAGATAATGTGATTGAGAGAAGGATTCGTTTGGAGGACGCGTCAAACCAATCAGAAAACGGAAGTGTTGTATGTCTGAAGAGAATAACCCATAGTTTTTTTAAAAGGATCCTTATTCTTCCAGCTGTTGACAACCATGGGAGGGTCGGCCGCCTGCACCCGCGAACCCGAGTACCCTTCTTAAAGAATGCAAAAATGATTCGAGATCTGGAATATAGTATGTCATGTACGCGTGAGAAAGAGTGTATATACGAGGCGTATCCAGAAAGTAAGTGTACTGAGGCTCTCACGACCGGATGGATTTTATTTTTCGACATGTTGGCTACACTTCCGTGTAGCCTGATCCATCCCCTCCGCAACGAGACCGGTTCGAGGTCAGTACGTTGAGAAGTGTCGACGCGACAACACGTTTCGTGAAAAATGTAAATCCAATCTCCCGCCAAGTGCGAAATACGGGGCGTCATCCGTTATCTCGTTTGGAAGGGAAAACCTCCGGTTGAGGTTTATAATGAGGTGAAAACTGCATATGGTGATAAAGCTATGAATCGTACGAGTGTGTACAAGTGGTGTCGCGAGTTTAAAAACGGTCGTACGTCTGTGCATGATGATCAGAGGAGCGGAAGACCTTCAATTGTGACTGACGAAATTGACGAAATTGTTTTGGGACTGTCAAGGCATAGTTTTAATTGAATATATGCCTCAAGGGGAGACCATCAACTCTGCAAGATACTGTGAGACCCTAAAAAAATTGCGGAGGGCGATTCAGAACAAGAGGAGAGGCATGCTGACAAAGGGAGTCTGCCTGCTGCACGACAATGCCAGACCACACACGGCCAACGCCACGAAGGAACTGCTCGCCTCGTTTAAATGGGATGTCCTGAACCATCCCGCGCATTCCCCTGACCTAGCACCTTCAGATTACTATCTCTTTACCTCCCTGAAGCTGCACATGAGTGAAAAAAGGTTTTCAACCGACGAGGAGGTAAAGGAGGAGGTGGAGAAGTGGATGGAGGGGTTGGTGGGAAACTACTTCGAGGAAGGCATCAAAAAGTTGATACCCCGCTTCACTACCTGCATTGAGAGGAATGGCGACTATGTCGAAAAATAGCTTACATATGTACTACGGTAACCACGCAATTTTTTTGTTTAAATAAAAAAAATTGTAACCTACAAAAATTCAGTACACTTACTTTCTGGACTTACCTAGTACATGACCCAAATACCTTTCTGATTTTTAGAAATTTTCGGATTTTTATAAATACTAAATTTTAATTAAGAATATCTGTGCACGATGTATAAAAACATACAACCGTAAATCACTGGCTAAATAATTTAGTTTTTCTTACTGAACATTATGGAGTAATTTATTCTGACTGTCTAGTTAGTATTCTTCTGTAGTTTGTAAATCATCGTCAGTTTCACTATTTAGAATTTCATACTCTGCAGTTTTGATTCTAGGCAGAGGATCAGTTAAATACTTCCTATATGGAACAGATTTTAGAGCTGAAAACATATCAAAATATTTAATGGTGTATTTCGTTCAACTTGAATGATCAGAAATATTAGTGAAACAAAATAACAGTCAGTGTGGTAATCTTTTGGCTCGCGGTGTGGCATTGGAACAACGAAATTGCACGGTGCTGCCATGTCTCAATCATATGACATTACACTCGACAAATAATTGTTTCACTTTTATATCTGCATAATGTATTTTGATTACCTTCACGAATATCTATGACTGTCGGAAACAAAATTTTCGGCGCACATGTTATATATAATACAACCAGACGGATATGTTATCATGTGGTAATCTTTTCACTTCGTACTGGTTTTTGTTTTTCAATATTACTGTTTTCATATCAACCAGTCTTCAAAAGAAGCGAACCATTTATATTGAATAAAAGTGACGAGCAGAATAAATGCGATATAAATGAAAATGTAAGTAAAAATAAAAACAATAACGGCTTGTTCGAGAGAAGTGTTGTAGTACAATTAAGAAAATAACGGCTTGGTAGAAAGGGGTGCTGTAGTACAATTAAGAAAATAACGGCCTGTTATAGATGGGTGTTGTAGTGCAATTAAGAAAATAACGGCTTGTTAGAGAAGGGTGTTGTAGTACAATTAAAAAATAATGCAAAACTCATCGATGAATACTCAACATTATGTTAAAGTCCGAACTAATTCCACCTCGGCTTCCAGCAAATCATAAAAGATCTTTATTGAAATAAAAAAATAATCCAAATAAATAAAAAAATCACGTTCCAGCCAAAGTGCATATAAATTTAGTTATGTTTTTTCCAACAAATAATTTAATAAGTATTGATATCGATTTTGTAGAAGAGGTCCGTCTTGTGGGCGCAAGCCTCTCCACAATAGGTGTAGTCGGTACTGGTGTAGGCATTGTACCATTTTCGCAGGGTTTTTATTAGCTATGGTAAACCACCATAGAGTTTTTGTAAACGAGTATGATATCTAATATATCGTATGAAATAACTACACAAAAAAAGAGAAAATAACGATTTGTTAGAGAGGGGTGTTGTAATACAATTAAGAAGATAACGGCTTGTTAGAGAGGGATGTTGTAGTACAATCGAGATGATAACGACTTGTTAGAGAGGGGTGTTGTAGTACAATTAAGAAAAGATCATAAGATAGTTTGGCCACATAGGGAGAATTAGATATGAAAGATTTATAAGAAAAGAACGAGCCGAGGATGGAACGAAATAATTGGAATTTGTTTAACTAAAGGATACCAAGAAATATGATAAATGAAACCTTACCATCATAACCCGACTTTGGCCTGGATTGCCTTCTTTGACCGAGGTCATAAGACAAGCTGCTTGTGAGATGTCGTAGGGTTGACCATTACAAACCAGTCGATCAAAAAAACTACCTTGACACACTCCGAAAAAAATGTGCATTGTTTTAACAATATTTCAATTCTGATTGTTATATTACCTGTCCGTAGATTTTTTAATCAATGGTTTATCGTTGCAACCATGGGCAAGTGGGAATCAGGTCTCGTGAATAAAAACAACCATAGACTATGGAACATTGGCGCCAGTGACAGTTGAGTTGGAATTTCGTGATTTCTGTGTCAAATTTGATGTATTTTTACGTGAAATTCCAATGATGTACGGTTAAAATATTTCAACTATATTCAATATTTCGAGCAATAATGCTGGACCAGGGGCTAGTGCCTTACAATTTTAGGCCATTTCGTGTCGAAAGAGTTCTAAGTGTTAGCAAAAAAATCCCTAAGCCACGAAGTGGTCACCGAATCGTCTGCAACCAGAGCAACTTGTATAGTTTCGGAGGCTACAACCCCAGTCTTACAGAAGATGAAGGTCCACCGGAGAATCCAACTTGGACCCAGTCGAACCCACTGTTCAGAGAATTGTGGAGTTTCTCTTTTGCACGACGCACGTGGAGGTTACATCCGATTCAAGAGACGATTCCTGAAGAGTTGGCATCTAATGCCGCATGTTTGGATGGGCGGACAATGATGGTACTCACTTGTGTAAGCTTTATTAAGATTAAAGAGAAATAAATCCGAAAACTCGAAGATTTTAATCAATACATGCTATTGCACAACATTTGCCTTCTATAGTTTTGTCAGTTTGATTGTTATCTGACTTTGGTATTTGTTCAATTCAGATTATCATTGCATCGAGTTTCATACAACTTATTTTATTATATTAACATTCAAGTGACCCCCTTCAGATTATACAAATAGATATTACCAAAAATATCCAAAAAGAAACTTAAAACAGACAACTGTCTTACAGAAGCTTTATAAATAATCAACCATATGCGCTTTCAATTTAAAATATGTGAAAAATATTTGCCAGTTTGTAATACAAAATGACAAACAATCTTATTTTCAAAACCTAGTTCTCTTCAATTATTGATTCATAATATCGTTTTATATCACTAATGCAATTAACAAACAACAGTGTTAAAAAGATAGAATAGGAATAAGCCATGGTCATATCACATAACAGGCCCTGGCGCACTAAAATGGGTTTTCAAATGTGGTACCGTCCTCTTGGTGCCATAAATGGTATGGTGTCGCGCATTAGCATCAATCCAAATTTTACATCTTAATTCATCTATAGTTAGATGAAATATAAATAATAATCTCCTTTATATTAAATGCTTTGAACTATCATATAAAAATATGTATTTGAACATATCTAGTAACATTATTTATAGTTAAGGCATTAACATAGTGGAGGTTTAAAGACATTGTAATTTGTTTTATCAAACACTGTTTATTCCATTTTTTGTAATGGTATAACCCTACCGGTTTCAAGGCTTTCACCTCATCTTCAGGGGAACACAAACAAGACTTAGTATAAACCTGTGCCAACATTATAATAAAGTTAAATAAAATTCCTGTTTGTGCTCCCCTGAAGAAGTGAAAGCCTTGAAACTGGTAAGCCTTGAAACCGGTAGTTATACCGTTACAAAAAGTGGAATAAACAGTTTTTGATAAAAACAAATTACAATATCTAGTAACTATGAACGACAGCTCACTAAATGTATATTTCAATTTTATACTAAAAAGTTTCTGAAATGTTTTATAAATAATCCATATGCCATAATAGGAACGGTAGAATTCCACAAGTGTTGCATATCTACTTAAAAGATAAAGTATATCCTGTCGGGCCTAGAGACACAATAGCACTATCTTCGCTAAATGTCATTGTGCCATGGCCTGTTATATTGTATGACCTTGGAATAAACGGCACAGATTTATTTCATATTTCCAACTTGATGATATTTTCAACTCCACAATACCTGTGTAGAGCATTTAGTTGACAGGATACCTTATTAGTTTTAAAATGTTTCCAAATCTTGATATATATTTGGTTTTTAACTGGGGGGTCTAAAATTAACGAAAAAAGAGGTCAGTTAATTATAAAATTAAATTTAATCCAATAGTTAATTTCTTTCTGCTTCAGTTTTTTACTTTTTAAATAGAGACATTTCCTTAATTGAAACCCGATGTTATATCCCGAAACCACACACATGTGCTAAAGCAAAAGAAAAGAAAACCTCCAAAAGTATAAATAGTTTTAAACAGTACCAGAGAAATAAAATTATGTTTAAGAGTATTATCTGTCCAATTTTCATTTTACTTTGTGAAGTTTCCAGTTCCAAATATACATTAGAAATGCATATTTCCAGGTATATGGTGGAACTGGTTCACCATTTGGATTCCGTTGCAGTAACAGATTATATACTTACCATATTAGTGGAGAAAATGGTGGATTGCAATTAATAGAGACCAGAGGACAGCAGCCTCTCCCGCAATACGGTCAAGCCATTATCTGCAACGATGGGTATCTGTACACCATCGGTGGGACCAATGGTTTTCTCTACACTTGTGATATTCATAGGTATGTCGTTTTCTTATTTGTAACTTAATCACTTGTATCGAACTACTCCCACTCCCAGCTTAGGGTGTTCAGAGGCCACAAATTCTCTCTACACCAACTAATTGACCTCTTGGCAAGTCTCAAACATTTTGATGTCCTTTGGTAATTGAGGTAAAAGTTTTTTTTTTTTAGAAATATTAATCGGCTTCAAGCCTCCGAGATGTTCATCAAGGCTATCCCACTACATAACAGAATAGAGTCGGAATGTAGTTGTTATTGTGACAGGAATTTGAGTGCTTAAACTTGCAGGAGGCGTAAGTTGTAGTAAAAAAATGGCATCAACTCTTAAATGTGATGGGTTTTTAATTATTGTATGAGGGACATTATGAGATGTACTTTTAATTATCTGAAATTATAAAATATTCCGGGCGTTGACTCGCACGGTACATACATATAATTAAGTGTCACAATTTATCAAGTTGATGAGGGTTTGTGGCAGAAGTATTAAATACTTTTGTGCTCTCCTTTATTAATATAAATAACGTAATATAAACAAGACATTAAGGACAATACTTCGCCTCTGGAGTTGAGTAACCCTGCATCAACATGTAGGAAGGTTTTAATTCTGCAAAGCAACTTGCATCTCGTTCTACTAATGAGGCCATGTGTTTTCTATATCTCAATATCTATCCATTAAATTCCCACAAAATTTTCAAAAAATTCAATATTTGTTCTATGTATGCGTTATTCCGCTAAAAACAAATCTGAGTGATTTACCTCTATAAAATAAGTCTTCGACAATTACGTAAGTCTGCTTGGTGAAGTTTGGTAATATTTTGTGGTATACATACATAACATATATTGAACTTAAATATACATATGATTATTCTCTCTCCGTGGTTGCAGTCCTAAGACTAGTTTGCAGCAATTTCAACTCTTCTCCTCCATTCCCCCCTGTCCTGTGCGGCTCTTTTTAAATCTGTATATGTTGAGCAGCGCACGTCCACCAACAGGTCCTCCAGGTACTCTCGGCGTGGGCGTCCCCTAGAGTTTGTCCCCTCGGTCATACCCTCCATTATGGCATGCAAGAGGCCCTCTTGTCGTATTATATGACCGATCCATCTCGCACGCCTTTCGGACAGGATCCTGAGCAGGTGCCTTCCTCCTTCGATTCGTTGGAGAACCTCTTCATTTGTGATGCGGTCTCTCCAGGAAATTCCTAATAGTCTTCTATAGGACCACATCTCAAAAGCCTCTAGTCTTCGTCTATCTCTTTATGATAGGCACAATGTCTCACAGTCGTACATCAAGAAACTCCATACATAGGTCTTGATGAGGAGTATTCTCACAAATAGGTCTATATTATTTGATTCTATTATTTTCGACCTTTTATTAAATGCAAGTCTAGCCTGATGTATACGGCTGTCGACCTCGCTCTTGGACCGACCCTCCCATGTTATTTTGCTCCCGAGATAGACAAACTCCTTGGTGTTCTTTAGTGGTTTACCCGACATCACTATTATCATCTGGTGTTGCGCTCGGCCTATAATTATTAAATAATTTAAAAACAATGACTGTAATTTATTATTACTACTGCTTTTTGTATCTTCATGTTAGTTTAAGATAAAGTTTTGTATTAGTTGTCAATAATTTTAAGTACGTGTATAACCTGTCACATGTTCATTTGTATATAAAGAAACTGTTGTGTCGTTAATTAAATAAATAAATAATTAATCGACAATCGAAGGAAAGCATCAGCTTATTTTTCCACGTGTATATGTCCTCAGTAAGATACATGGCAAAGCCTAGTTTACTGGGAACATGAGAAATGAAAGGGAAATACAAACTCAGATCCATAGAAATTGAGTGTCCACTTTAAATTATCTGTTTGTCTTGTTTTTCATAAATTATGTGTTAGGAATGTGCCCTCTGAGAAGCATTGTCTGGGTTTCAAGTTGTGTCAGAAGACTGAGAACATAAAACCCATTAGGAAACCTCTTAACTTAACACTTTTCGAGAGATGCTACCATGAAACGGAAGTTTTTTAAATGAAACTTAAGTCTTGAAAGTAGGTGTAGCGAGATGTTAAGCGGTAGTGCCATGTGGACAGTACTGACCAATCTAGGGTCACCTAAAAAGTGGTCAACACTTAATCCGTTGACATCTTGAACTCTTCACCTTTAACTCCAAGTCAGTGCACGGACAGCGGCCACACCTCGGAAACTGTGTGAACCCGCAGACTAAACTTAGTGGAAGGACACAGAGGCTTGTCACTTTTCACTTCTGTGTTACCCTATCCTCTCGCCTAATTTTTCCAACTCATATCCACATTAGTATGTCCCAAAACATTTCTAGAACACTCCTGCACCCCACTTCATCTAGGACCTAGTACTGCATTCCAAAATACTGTATTGGCAGCAGGACTCAATATATAAAATATGTATACAATTCCTATAACATATGTAATGCGGAAGGCAATGAGAAACCACTGCACTATTTTTCCCAAGAAAACCACATAACCTTTAATTTTTTAAATGAAAAATTAAAAACTGGAATGCATGATAATGAAATGGGAAATTTTATTTAACTTTATTATAATGTTGACACAGATTTATACTAAGTCTTGTTTGTGCTCCCCTGAAGATGAGGTGAAAGCCTTGAAACCGGTAGGGTTATACCGTTACAAAAAAGTGGAATAAACAGTGTTTGATAAAATAAATGACAATGTCTTTAAACCTCCACAACGTTAATTCCTTAACTATAAACAATATATGGTTTACACTAACTTTATTATTTAGGCTTATAATTATATTTGATGCATGGGAATGTAACATGGATATGGAAAAAGACTGAGATGAGCCTAATAAATGCTGTAGAAATGTATTGTATTGTTGTATTACACTTTTATTGTATACAGTACAACCTGATGGGCTTATTGCCATGTGACAATCTATTTCAACCAAGGATAAAAATGCTTAGGAGGCCTTTTGAAAAATCATTTTAAAAAAATCTGGGTTCCAAAAGGAATTGAACCCGCAACCTCCGGGTCGGTAGACATGCGTCTTACGAACTAGGCCAGGGAGGTTTTCGAATGTATGCGTTGAGAAGAATACATGGAGTGACATTGTATGACAGAATACGAGATGAAGTAATAAGGGATGAATGTGAACTTAACTATGATGTATTAAGTTAGATAAAGAGTATGTTGAGATGTTTTGAACATGTGGAACGAATAAATGAAAAAGTCTAAATAAATAGGTATATGAATTATGGACCCTCAAAGTTGGTAGTATGAACCGACTGGAAGCATTCGAAATGTGGATACACCGGAGAATGCTACGGATACCCTGGACGGATATGGTCAGCAACACAATTGAGACTAATATTAAAATCCAAAAGGTGTCCTATTTGGGTCATATACTAAGAGGAGAAAAGTACAAATTACTGCACCTGATCATCCAAGGCAAAATAGAGGGTCGAAGAGGTGTTGGTAGGAGGCAAATCTCCTGGCTCCGCAATATACGTGATTGGACTGGTATAAACAGCGTTGGGGATCTTTTTCGGGCTGCCGGGGACAAAGATGCCTACTCTTAGGTGATAGTCAACATTGGGGAGACCTGACATGACACTAGGAAGAAGAAAAAGAAATAAGTATATAGTGCAAGTGTGAGAGGAAGACTAAGGAAAGTATGGTTGGATCAAGTGAACGATATTCTGAAAGAAGGAAACGTAGAAAGTCAGAGAAATCTCAGAAGGTGTATGGATGGAAAAGAGACTTAGAATGTGTGTCGAGATATGAAAATATGGCGTTCTCCTCTCTATCTACCCTAACAGGGAAATAGCGTGATGGTATGTATGCATGTGTTGTTTCATGTCTCCAAAAACAGTTTAGCCCAATCAACACTTCTAATATCTAATTTTTCTGTTTTCCAGGCTAGATTTAAGGACATCAGTTTGGGAGTCAGTCTACATTTGCTACGGCAATCGATTAGATGAACCAGCTGGACGGTATAGACACGAGTTGGCCTTCGATGGCATGAATCTGTACGTGCTAGCAGGAGGGACTGCCGAATGGGCTTTCGACTTTACCGATATTCCAATATTCAATTTAGAAACTTCAACGTGGACGTTTCAACCGTCGAAACCCGATCCTCGCTATCCGCAATCAGGTTTACCATTGCCTCGTAAATGTCACAGCGCCGTTCAAATAAATAATGCGGACAACATTCATGTATATATTATTGGTGGTTCTGATGGTGATGCAATGTTCAATGACATATGGCGGTTGGAAATACCTTCGTTGCAGTGGACTCGAATGAGAAAAAGTGTTCTTCCGAAAAGGTTGCATTTCCATTCCTCCGCTATAACTCCAGCGGGATGCATGTATACTTTTGGTGGTATTCAATTAAAGGGTGAAAACTCGATTAGGACTAATCAACTGTATAAAGTGTGGCTGTGTATACCAAAACTAAGTGAAATATGTTGGGAGTCCATGTTACATTATTTTCCCAAGTTAGTCCACCTTGACAGATCAGAATTATTAACTGCAGGTGTTCCCTTGGATTTTGTGAATCGCATTCAACCATAATACTATTTGCTTTGGTTAACACCAGTACTCCGACTGCGCAATTGTTTTATTCATATTAAATGCTTCAGTATTAATTTAATTTTATGCACTATTTTGTATATCCTCTTTAAAGCTACATTGAAAAAGTAACACTGTTATAGCTTCTTTTTCATCTCAAGTAGCATGCTACTCGATCAGCGAAGTTAAAGTAAGAACGGCGCTATTGTACAGTTATTCTTAGAATGAATTACACTTCTTGTAGCACATTTAACAACACTGCATTTAATTTATAACCTTGATGTACTGCATAATTTTCCTACAAAATTTTGTTATTCTTTTTTTATGTATGTAAAAATTACATTTATGTTTCTTGCATTTGTAGTATCTACAGTGATTTCATAATTGTATAATTGTATTTGTTGTTTGATCCAGAGGTGGCCAACCTTTTAGGGCTGTGTGTTAAAACCGGTGTTGGGTAAAGGCTTGCGGGCCGCAGATTAATTTTTTTAAGGCGCGAGAGCCGACAAATTCGTGCAAAGTATTTTTTTTTAATTGAACGTAAATACAATTCACATTATATCAGTGTCATATTACTTAAATACCTAAATAAATTAAATCTTAATATTATTTTTAATACCTGTTACATGTAAAAAATAAATATATACTCAAATATAATTAAAAATTGAAACACTATTCAATCCACTTATATTAAACATTGATCCAGTTTTTAATTATATTTGAATAAACATGAGTTTCCGCAGTGTTAATGCTAAAAGTCTAGAAATATTGCCTGTCTTCTATTTTCTTTTTAATTGTATATAGTAAGTTGTCCGGACGATAAGTTCGTTTTTTAAATGAAAGTTAGATCGAAAAAAAAAATTGTTTTCTTATAACATCGATACAATATATTCTCCTTCGGTAGACACAACCTTCTTCCATCTATTTATCAAATTTTTAATACCGTCAGAATAAAATTTAGTATATTTGGATTGCAAATATTCCTCGATGCCTTTTTGCGATTTTTTTTCCAGCTAAATAGTGCTGCATAGATCTAAATAAATGATAAACTGAAGGAGCCAAATCAGGACTATATGGTGGGTGAAGAATAGTTTTCCATCCAAGCTCCTTAATGTTATTTTCAATCATCTTTTTTCAGTCATTTCGGCAATAAAATTGAATATCGATTGAAAAAAACCAGGTCTCTTTAGCCTTATTGCTGCATTCAAATTTTCGAGTTGGGCACAGTATACTTCACTCGTAATTGTTCTATCATCGTAAGGAAGGACTTCGTGATAAATTATGTCTTTTGTGTCCCACCATATACTTGGCACATTTTTTACAGTTAGACCCGGTCGAGGGGTCCGTTTTGCTACCTGCCCCATTGAAAGCCATTGGCGTTTACGTTGTTGGTTGTAAATATAGCACCCACTTTTCGTCTCCGATCACTAAATGATGTAAAAATATTCATCTCTTTTTCGATTAAACCTTCACATATGCTCTTGCTACCGCTTTGGTCTCATCCGTTAGATCGTGCGGGTATCCATACGCCCTGCTTTTCAATCTTGCTGATTTTTTTTCAGATGTTCTTGCACACTAGATTTTGAGTATCCAAACTTGTCAGCTGATTGTCGTATAGTCAGTGTTTGATTTGATTCGATTTATCTTACCCTATACGTCATCATCCACTTTCAATACTCTTTCACTTCGAGGATTGTTGTTTAGATTAAAATCACCACTTTTAAATTGTTTAGATCATCTTTGGCATTGCCGAAAAGTTAAACATTCTCAAAATATGTCGCAAATGTTTTTAGTTGCAGTTGTTGCATTATTTTTTCAACAGTATAACATGCAATTTCGTGTAAATTGTTTGTCACGTATATAACTCCATCTTAACCCACATTCGAAGAAAAAAAATTCACTAAAAACGTTCTCCTGATGTCAACTGATGAATAGAACACAAAACACGTATTGTAAGAACAAAGACTGGAACACAACTGATGGTCAAAAATGACCATGCAAAATACACCTTTTACGTCCGGACAACCTAATTTAATATTATATAACTATCATTTTGCGTCACATTTCAATGAGATTTTTATATTTTGATATAAATCTTTGTGTTGAAAATCTTGAGTGTGTCACTGTTATTCAACAACTGTTTTATTGTTATTTTTTTCGTGATTTATAAAAAAGCTGGGTTGGCCATGTCTGATATGTCCATTTAAATATAATTCTGTTGGTGTTTTTGTTAATATGTATACACATTTGTCAGTATTTTGGATTCAATGAAATTATTGAGTGAATATTAATCACATAAACAGCTTGATATGCATTTCAAGTTTAATTTAAATTACCTGTGTTTTTAAAGTAGCAGTGTTACAGCTACTTTACAGTCTAAAGTAGCATGCTACTCAAGCAACTAAGTAAAAAGTGGTAATGTTGCTTCTTTAAAGCTACTCTTAAGACGAAGAGAGTTATGTGTATCGTGTTACTATATAAAACTGTAAATTACTATATGTTTTAGTTTTTGGTTAGATGAATGAGATCGTAGCACGGGGAAGAATAATCTATGGCTTTATTTATACAGTAAAACCCCGTTAATTCATAAATTCACTGGTCCAAATTTAAGAACAATTATGAATTAACAAGACAATTTTTTTTGAGTCAATGTTAGTATGAAATTTTTAAGAAAATAGTTAAATGAAATAATTTGACAATTCAATTCAAGTTCATTTAATTAATATTATATTTAAAAAAAAAAGAGAATGCTTCGAATAAAACAAAATAATGAGATTTACACTTATTATCAAGTCAATAGGTAACACATGCCTTTTAAAAGCAAATGTGTCAACTTGCTGATTCTCAGAAAAGTAGCAACAAACTGAAATTAATTCTTATAAAGTACTTTATAGACAGCATGGACTTTTAGGTACACTAAAGACAAGCTAGCCCTGGTAATGAAACTGTAAAAACTAACCATTAGTGGGATAAGCAGGAGAGTTGTGATTGGCTAGCAAGTGGAGCTAGGCACAGATGTTTACATTATTTACCATGTTCAACACCAATGGGTTTTTGCCTGTAGAAAGATTTTTGTTTACCGATTACGTGAACATGTTTCCTCCTTCTATTCGCAGATCCTTTAAAAACATAATTAACTTGATTGAACCAGACTTTATTTGATCTTTCTTTGCCACACCTTCCACTTCCATTTCCGAGTACCAAAATGCTTACGAATCACGAATTAGCATATATTACGAATTATGAGTACACATTACTAAGAAATATCATTGTTAGGACTAAAAAGTGAAAAAAAAATACAAATTATGAATTATCGGTACATACCATTTATGTATCAGTATTAACGGGATTTCGCTGTATTTATTTTAATCAAAATAACACGCAAAACAATTTTATGCATTGAAATGATATTGCACTTTTATTGCAAAACTGTCATAAGTAGAAATGACATAGTTTTCGAAACAATGTTCTTATGTTTGAAAGTATGGAAATATTGTATTACACAGCTGTATACAAAACGACCCAACGGGTTTATTAACATCTCTTCCGACCAACCAGAAAAATGTTACGAGGCCTCAAGTGAAAACCTTACTGGGCCCCTTTTTAAAATAAATTAAGTTCCGATGAGAATTGAACCTGTAATGCTCAGGTTAAAAAACAGAACTCTTACCAACTGGACCACAAAGGTTGTGCTACTTTTTTCTTTAATATTACAACTAAAATTCAAACTTATATTTGAGTTTGTGTGTTTTTAAATAACATAAAAATTTTGAAAAAAAAACATATATCGAACTGACAACAGTGATTCGTTAAATTTTTTTGTCATATCATAATACAATTCTAAAAAATTGTCTTTGAATAATCATCGAAACTTTTTCCTGTTTCTGGCAATTTTTAAGACTAACCTGGTCAACAGTTTTGTTTCATTTCTAATTTCAGAATCTGAAATATTAGGATTTTTATTTATTCATTATAGTAAGGCATCATATTGATAATATGATTGTGTTTTTGTTTTTTGTAGAATGTCTTAACCCTTACAGGCACAGGTAAACTTCACATATTTTTACTCAGGCTGCACAAAAAATTAAAAGTCAAGTTTCTCATTATTTTTTTAATGTGTTTGAAAAATGATACATACAAATGCTAAATTAACATATTTCCACTTCCTCGGTGGGTCAAGGAACTCCTGGTGAGGTGGTACAACTTATGTACCGCTAGTCCATATTTCCACTGGTACTTCTAATGTACCACCAAATAATGCCGAAATACATCCAAGTAAAATAAATTTTTAACCTAAATATAAATTTACCACACTTACTGAAGTCAATTTTATCACAACATAACTATTTTTTATTAAAATTTAATACAAATATATAACGTTTTCTTTTATACACACATATCGGCACACCAAGGACAACTAACTGTCAATAATATTAGAAGCTAAATGAATTTGAACAGGACCAGACCTGCAGCTGTGCGGATATGAGTCATTAGTATTATATTATACGAAGTGGTACATAATCTGAGCGTTCATGCAGCAATAGAGAGAGATTTAATAAGTGGTACATTGCGTATACCACTGTGCAGTACAGTGTCAAAAAAAGGTGGCACATTACGTGTACCACTAAGCCTGTAAGGGTTAAGTACTGAGGATCCATCCTTACTTGGAGAAATGGTCTTTGGAGATAAATGCCAGATTTAAATCAGCAAATGGTGCCTTTTTTGCCCTTGGTACGTAATAAGATCCAAAAAGCTTTCCAGAGCCATAAAATTATAATTGTTTGATCAAGCAATTATAGATTTTAAAATTTCATCGAATAGAATAAATCTCTGCAAGTGTTCAATATTGTAATACAATCAATCAATCAATTCACCTTTTAAAGCTCCATAAGGGAGCATATGGAGGCCACCTGTCTTCTCCATTTAGAGCAGTTTCCAAAATTCATTCATTCACAAAAAAATATAGTAATTCCTTTCTCATTTGGAGGCCACCAGTCTTCTCCATTCAGAGCGGTTTTGAGCAGTGTTGGTAATCTCCCTCCACGACATTCCTAACACTCTGACTTCCTTGTCATAGGAACGGTACACCGTGAGAGAGGGTCTTCCAGGCCGTCGAGACCCCAATGGACAGAAAAACAGCGCTCTCCTCGGCCAATTATCATCGGGCATTCTCAGAATATGTCCCAGCCAGGACCATGGCCTCTCCCGAATTACAGAGTCCAATATTTTTGTATTGTATTGTATGACACTTTTGTTATATACAGTACAACCTGGCGGACTTATTGCCATGTAGCACTTTCTTCCAATCAATCAGAAAGATGTTCAAGAGGCCTCGAGTGACAATCACACTGGAATCCTTTTTAAAAAATCTGGGTTCCAACAGGAATCGAACCCGCAATCCCCGTGTTGGTAGACAAGCGTCATCAACTAGACCACGGAGGCTGTCAAGATATTTCCAAGATCATCAAAATGTGAAGAGAAACGACACATGGCATATTCATATAAACCCAGAACTGATCTCTGATTACTCAGCTAAAAATTATGGTAATTTTTTAATCAAGAAGATTGATGTGGGATTATGATACATGCCGATTGATGTGGGATTATGATACATGCTGATTGATGTGGGATTATGATACATGCCGATTGATGTGGGATTATGATACATGCTGATTGATGTGGGATTATGATGTATGCTGATAACTCTGAAACAAATTAAATAGTGTGCAATGGAATCTGTTCAACCTTGAATGTGAAAGGCTGACGATTTAAAAATTGGTGCAAAAACCCTCGAGGAGGTGCTCAAGTCGTGGAATAATCCAAGCTGTTAAGATTACGTCTCTCAAAATGATTCATTTTTGTGTATTCCGTACAACGAAAGTCGAAATTTGGTCTTAACCCTTCCTGTCCTGTGATGTGTAACTAGTACACATTGCTTCTAAAAACTTTAATATCTCTATAAATATAATAAATGCTGGGTTCAGATTTTAGGTATTCCTCCGTAATACATTTACACATTGAATGAAAAAATAATATTAATAATAATTAGCACTTATCGGCCACATCAGAGATATTTTGTGAAAATCAATCAACCAATACAATCAAACGTGTGCCAGTGTGTGACGTAGATATATTCATTCTAAAAAAAAACCGCCATGGGTGAGAAAGCGATGCTATTCACGTCTCACTCTCACTCTACTTTGGTATATGGGAACGTAAAAAATAGAATCTCAGTTCGGTCGCTTCTCTCGTTTAGTAGCCAGCCGGCTTTCATTCGAGGTGGTCGCTTCGCCTGTTTTGTGAACGTCGTCTGATGTTTTTTTTTCATGTTTTCAGCAATTAAATTTCAATTAATATCACTTTTGACTTCAAATTTAATCATTTAAACAATTGGCTATGAATATTCTTATTTTTCCGATTTTAAATAGCTCATTTTTACATATGTATTGATGTGTATTGAATACACGTCACCGGAACGGGTGGATTTTTTTAGCACAGGAAGGGAAAGTTTAATATAGCTTGATTCACTTCGCAATATACTAAACAGTGTAATTTATTCTGTCAAAATTTCAAATAATATCTTTACATTGATTTACATTGATGATTTACATTGACGAATTTAATTGTGAAAGAGAAAGTAACAAAACAAGTATGAAGGAAAGATAGTAATAGAAATGCTAACTGAAGGCAATGAGTATATATGAGAAACAGAAGAGAATAGATGTCGATTGTGTAAAAGCTTAATGTGTGGATAGAAAGGTGTAGGGATCCCTTATCTTTGCATATCCCAAAAGGGACATGACGTGGTGGTATTATATATGCAATTTTCATTGATATTTGATAAATATTCTTGAAAATAAAGAAAAGACCCAGTGTAAATTTTTGTATTAAAAACAATCGGTGGATTATAAACCGTCCATAGATGACTGCCGTAAGCCTTGTTCTCTAAAGCCGAGGCCGCACCAAAGTGCTTCGCACAAATTCATGTGACATTTGGGAGCGGTTGAGTCAACAAACGATGCCACTCTCAAAACTAACCAATTTCATTACAACTTACCTTATCTTTATTTACTTCCTGCGAAATTTCATTCCAAAGTGATTTTATTACAGGTACATTTTTGTATAATTTGCTCGATGGGTTCCGCTAAGGCTCCCTTTTATACACAGCTATTATTAAAACTTCCGCCATCTTGTAAAATCATGGTGACACAATAAAATTAACCAACATGTCTGTTCGCAAGGAGACTCACTCAGTGACTAATCGTCATGTAGCGTGACGCGAAGCGTGCAGTGTGGCCATTGCGATAGTATGCGATGTGTTGTTTCGCTAGGATATGTCGCCTAACTCGCAACGTAGCTCTAAGCACCAAGTGAGGCTCCTACCTGTGTGGCCGAGACCTAATAGAAAAATATTTATTTGTATTTCATATTTGAAGAAATTAAATTTATTTCTACTTGGTGAAATACATTTTGAAGATGCGTAACATATTTCCACAATATGGTCCCACAGCTGTATAATTTTAATTTTGTTTTCTTGTTTATATCATAAATTTGCAGTTTACTACAAAGTTAAAAACATTGAATTAAAATATACAGTGGAACCTCAGTTTTCGAACTTAAATATTTTTTCCCCATAAGAAATAATATAGATTAGATTAATTCATCGAGACCCCCAAAAATACACAGCGTGGCAACACAATTATTGTTATTATTACACATGACAAGAAATATACATAATTTGCGAAAAAACAACAGGTAATTTAATTTAGACATACATTGATTAATTGATCTGGGTTAGTCGCCTTTCATTTGTCGTATCCCCAGTAAACTAGGCTTTTGCCTGTATCTCACTGAGGATATTTAGCATGAAAAAATAAATCGATACTTCTTTCCGATTTTCGATTACACAAAAACAAAACCCCGTTGCACATTCTCATCAACCTGACAAACAGTGACACTCAATTACAACTGGAAACATCATGCGGAATCAAACTCTTCACACAACATCATTCCAGAAAGACCAAACCTGTTCATCCCATAATATACCGCACACAATCATAAGAATAAAATCAAAAGTAAAACCAAAACTGAAACAAAAATAAAACCAAAAATGTTCATCCCACAATATACCGCACACAATCATAAGAATAAAAATTAACACAAAAATATACAGAAACACAAATACAACAAAAATCAAAACAACAAGAAGAAACCCACACAAATCTTTTCCACATGTCATTCAACCTGAAAGCCCAAGTACTCCAAATCCTGTCCAATAACAACCACGCTCCGATCGACTGTCTAAATGGTTTTCCTTTCTTTATCTTTATTGTATTCGGCACGCCATTGTACATCATGGGAGCCAAATAAGCATATTGGCTTTGGGCAAAAGATAATAGATTAAATAAATTTAATTTAACTGCGCTTGCCTGTACTGAGGAGAGCTGATGGTGTAAGTGGAAAGGTGAGGCAGGTGTTATTGTTAGGAAAGGGAGTCACCTTGCATAGAAAAGTCAAATGACTGTCATTCTAGGGTTCTTTTTCTTTTCTATCCTACCAAAAGCCTGTCCAATGAAGTTTGTTTTTACTTACGTTTAAAAAAAATCTGAAGGGAGTCATTGAAAATGTATGTTTGAGAACCAAATTAAAAACAATGTGTTCGAGAACTGAGATTCTAATGTACTAGAAATTCCACCAAATTAGATCTTAAAGTTAGAATAAATTTGTAAAATATGATTTATGTATTTTTTCAATTATATTTTTATGTACGAGTATATATTGATAATATAACGATGAATTTATAATTTTTCAATTTGTAAATAATTACATATGTGAATAAACTTTTGAAATAAATAATGTTATCTTTAACTGATTGAGTTTTATTTGTTTTTTTTTATATAAATTATACCCTTAGTCCTTGCCGAGCAGTCAGAATAAATACTAAAGACAGTAGTTATAATCATTCATTCATCGCCGTGTCCAGACCATCAATGATGCCACGTGTTTCCAGTAGGAGATTGCCCTATCAATCAGATCCTGCTCAGAGCAGTTTTTTTTAACAGAAAGAACATAAATAAGAGATAGGAAAACAAGTTCCAAGCTGTTATAATAAGAAAGTCTATTAACAAGTGCATATCCAATGGAGATCGATATAGTCGATAACTTTACCATTGATTCATGGTAGGCATCCAGTTAGAGCCACGTCCATTCTTCAGCATAGGCTCCTTCGTTTTTGTCACCAGCACGGCATAGTCCGTGATTATGATAATGAGCATTCAGCAAACTATGATGATGAAGAATGTCCACATCTTGAAGTTTGTCTGTTACGTAAAAAACGCCATGAGAAAGATGCTTAACTGCTGGAGCAAAGAGTGTGCTCTCAGAAGGAAGCAGTTCTACACTCAAAGAAGTCCGACTGACGTGAGAAATCGTCCATAGATATCTGTGTGGCAAGAGTGAGCATTTCCACATTCATTATCTTTACCTTTGTGGAGAAAGAGGGTTCTTTTTAAGACAAATAGTACATTCTTGAGTCATGCAATAATAGATGTGACAATCTTGATTACTCGGATAATCTTTGAAAATCAGATTTTTGTATGATTTGTGTTGCAGGCCTGTTGGATGAGAGAGTTTCTGACCCAATCTCATAGAGATTTTCCTGGGTTGACTGATACTTTTTTCTTCTTGAATGATCGAAGAAGGCTTTTTCAATACTATGAGTAATTTAATACTATACAATAATCATGACCGATCTGACAGAGATCTTATAGATTTGAACTTTGATATCAATGTGCATATGTTTATTCTTCCAGATTACATCTCTTAGTCAACCAGATATTTCAACTGCCTTCTTAATTTGTTCCTTCACTCATGTTATTAAGATCAGTGTAGCTGGGGATGTCGATACCTAAGTAATTAAATTGCATAACTTTCTCAACAATCCGTATTGAATGTCTCTTTTTTATTTGTCTCACTATGAAGATGACATCGGTGGTTGACCATTTCAATATGAATCTTTGCTGCTCTTCCTCTATTCACAATGCTCTGTTCGAGTTTACTTTTTAGGATACTCCTGAAAAATTTGAGCATAGCAGAAAGCACTGAAATACCTCTGTTATTTTATTGATTGTTTTTTTTAAATAAGGAACTTTATGATCATTTGTTATCTATCAGGTATACTCCTTGCAAGGATTTTGTTCAACAACTTAAATAGATGTACTATATAAGGACAATTTGTTATTTTTAATGTTGATGAGAACATTTTCTATTTCACCTTTAAGAATACTTAGTTTTTTTTTTCAGTGACCACTGGTGTAAAAATGAGTCTTGGATCGTTCATATAGAGTTTTGTATATTCATTCCCTACATCATTTATGTCAGTTATTTTAATTCCATGTTTTTCTACAATGATCATTTATGTCAGTTATTTTAATTCCATGTTTTTCTACAATGATCCATATTCATAATTTAGATTTATTAGTCAGTAGTTTGACGTTTTTAAAGGGATTTCCAGTTTTATAGTATGTTTCTATGAATTCTCTTGTATTTCCTATTGTCTTCTTCAGTCATAAAAACTCTTTATTTCAAGATTTTTTTGGCTAATTTTTTCCAAGTTTCATCTGATATCTAAGATTTACGGTGAGAGATAAATATTTTACGACATTGTTTGACGGTGTTTACTACTCTCGTGATATGTCGTCAAAAATTTATATTAATCTTTTATGGAACTCTTAAGTTTCATCCTTTAATTTTGTAATGTCAAGAGCGCAAATATAATACTTATAGTGAATGTCGTCAATTTGGTTTTCATACTTGTTATGTAGTATACTATTCCCTCCTGAATAAATTCATGCTTTATTTTCTTTTCCACTGAACACAAGCATAAAGTTTAAATATACCTTGTCCTTTTTTTATCAGTTTCTGAAAATCCACAAATATCAATGTTATGATAATTCATTTCTAATATTATCTCCTAAGTGAACTTAGGGAACTTTTTACATCAGGCAGGTAGTTGATATTACCCGAAATCTTCGGAAATCTGAAAAAATCGTATGCAAGCCTTGTCTTGTCATCCTCACAATCTGAAAAAAAAGTATCAGCCCCTATCGTGTTATGGTCAGCTCATATTCGACTCAAAATTAGTCCGCCGTAAGTGAGAATCCAGCTATGAATCATTGATTTCGCTACGTAAGTACCAAATTGATTAAATATTTTTGTCTATGGTTTTAACAGTTGACTTTTTTGACGTTTGTTTTGAATTCTCCGAAAACGTTGAACGAAAATATAAATATTAATAATTACTACATTTTTTATAAATTATTGTTGCGATTGCCACAGTTTGTGTAATCAACAACTTGCTGTAAAAGTACAATATTAGTTAAATTTATTAAACTTATATATTCCTTTTTTCATACAAAGTAGTTGGATTTTTCAAGTTTGTACATGTATGATTTTATTTATATCGGTTAAATTTAGTATTTTCTTGGTTATATTTTTCTTTCTCCAATTTTGTTTAAAATGTGACTCAATATAAAACACTGTAAACTTTCGAATATGATTGTTTATACTTGATCGCTTTTATTCATGTGATATTGTTAAGCTATCCTTAAGAACTTATTGCAAGAAATCGACTTTGTACATTTGAAAACTGATCTCTCAATAATATCTGCAGCTTTAATAATATTTTATTCTCCTTTTTAGCATGGCTGAAAAACCACCCTTGAAAACTCCCTGTAGGGCATTACGATTGGCAGAGCTTGATTTGCCCAATTATAGAAGTCATCAAAAGCCTGAGCCTCGAGTGAACCAATCTCTTTCCACTGTAATGCCCCCACCGACAGCTCGAGCAAAAAGACTTGTAGAAATATTTGCTGAAATGATGCCTCCACCTGAGAGATGTAAGTATCATAGTTTGATCTTCCAAAGTAGTTGTTATACTTTAGAAAATGTAGCATGGTCCCTGTGGCAGTTCACAAATTTGCCCAAATACAACCTTGTAACGACTTTCAGTAATTTTAATTATTTTATCAACTTTAATATATGCCTCGATTCTAATAAATAGCATGTTATTTAGGTAAATACATTACATAAAACTAACTATAATTTGTCACCTTGTTACAAATTAGCAAAAATGTGTCAGTTTGTTAAAATTAAATAATATTTGGTGACGTTTGTCAAAAGTTACTACGTTAGTCTGCATTGGCTAGGGATAGGGTGGGTATACGATAATTGGATTTTATACCTAAAATTAAATGTTCGTAATTAGTATTAATTCATAGTGGGTCTTGGCCTATTTAAAGATAGAAACAAATCATACAATACATTAGAAAGTCAGTATAATAAAAATTAGAAATTAAAACGTCAGTTTAGAGAAAAACAATTTTTTTATTTATAAAAAAACAATTCGATTTAAAAAAAATCGATTTTATCCCACCCCTTTGAGACATGACATTTCAAATGTCAGGGACCATCCTACATTTTCTCAAGTATAACATATTATTGGATCACGTAAAATTACTTCTTATGCATATTTTTATTAGAGCACAGTTTAATTTTAAATACTAGTGGAAGAATACAGGTAATGTAAAATTACAGGGCTTTTATGTAGTACAATCTGGCACTGTCTAATCCAGGGGTGGGGAACTTGCGGCCTTTTAGGCCATTAAGTGTGGCCTTTTAAGTAGTACAATCTGGCACTGTCTAATCCAGGGGTGGGGAACTTGCGGCCTTTTAGGCCATTAAGTGTGGCCTTTTAAGTAGTACAATCTGGCACTGTCTAATCCAGGGGTGGGGAACTTGCGGCCTTTTAGGCCATTAAGTGTGTCCTTTTAAGTAGTACAATCTGGCACTGTCTAAGCTAGGGGTGGGGAACTTTCGGCCTTTTAAGTAGTACAATCTGGCACTGTCTAATCCAGGGCTGGGGAACTTGCGGCCTTTTAGGCCATTAAGTATGGCCTATTAAGTAGTACAATATGGCACTGTCTAATCCAGGGGTGGGGAACTTGCGGCCTTTTAGGACATTAAGTGTGGCCTTTTAAGTAGTACAATCTGGCACTGTCTAATCCAGGGGTGGGGAACTTGCGGCCATTTAGGCCATTAAGTGTAGCCTTTTGAATTAATCTAAATTTTGCCGAACAAATCCAATTACTTTTAGTAATATGGTTTTGTTCATCTTTTATTTTAATCAAACGAACATATTTAAAATACAAGAGTAAAAGAAGATTCAATGAAATAATCTTCCCCAACTGACGGGGAAGATTATTTCATTGAATCTTCCCTCCATCCTGCAGCCAGTGTTATGATGATAATTGAATCTTCCCTCCATCCTGCAGCCAGTGTTATGATGATAATTTCATTAAGAAATATGAACAAGTTTAAAAATTGAAACAATTTTATCTGAAGTCTCATTTCGCTCATTTATCCCTTTCACGCAGTCCTTAACTTCCTTATTTCACCATGCATCCCCTTTTTTACATTCAACTTTCACAGTGCTACAGACATATTTTGTGGTAGCCACTATTATATTTTTTATGCTCATCCATTCTTCTTTAATATTTAAGGCAGTATTGTATTTTAGAGGCGGGAATTTCGGGCGTTCTTTAAGACTAAATAAAAAAAAAAACAAAAAATATTTTTAGTATACATTTTTGATAGTTTATGTATTGATGATTTGAGAATGTACAAATTTTTTTTTGGAAATTCAAGGCGTTATCAGCTTTTACGAGGGTAGTCCCAAAAGTACCCGACCTAACAAAGAAAACACAAAAAATTTGAGAAAAAATATTTTTATTTCTCAACATAGTCTTTTTTCAGCTCGGCACATTTTTCCGAGCGATGTTCAATAGCTTTGATACCCTGTTTATAGTGAGAACCGTCGAGCGCCTCAAAATAGCCATCAACCGCAGAATCCACCTCTTCATTGTTGGCAAATCTTTTACCACCGAGCCATTTTTTCAAGTTTGGAAAAAGAAAATAATCTGAGGGGGCTAAATCTGGTGAATAGGATGCGTGAGGAAGCAATTCGAACTTTAATTCATTGATTTTGGCCACCGCGATAACGGATGTGTGAACTGGTACATTGTCTTGATGAAACAACACTTTCTTTTTCGCCAAATGCGGCCGTTTTTTCTTGATTTCATCACTCAAACGCTGCAATAAGTTCGCATAATACTCGCCGTTGATTGTTTTTCCTTTTTGAAGATAATCAATGAAAATTATCCCACGCGCATCCCAAAAAACTGACGCCATGACCTTGCCTGCAGATGGAACTGTCTTCGCCTTTTTTGGAGCCGATTTTCCCCTGTCAGTCCATTGTTTTGACTGTTCCTTCGTCTCAGGTGTGAAGTGATGGACCCATGTTTCATCCATGGTTATGAATCGACGCAAAAACTCGACTTTATTGCTGTGAAACATCACCAAACACTTGATTGAAACATCCTCACGACGCTGTTTTTGTTCCATTGTGAGCAAACGCGGCACCCATCTTGCACACAGCTTTCTCATGTCCAAATTTTCAGTCAATATGCGATGTACAGCACTTTTTGAAATGCCTACCATGTCTGCTAGCTCGCGCACTTTCAATCGACGGTCATCCAATACCATTTTATGAAATTTCTTTACCATTTCTGGCGTGGTCACCTCATTTGGTCGACCACTGCGATGTTCGTCTTGGCAGCTCGTACGGCCTCGTTTAAACTGCCACCTAATATTTTACTGTTGTAAACGAAGGAGCAGACTCCCTCAGAGTAGAATCTAGCTCGGCTTTGATATTGGTTGGACTTAGACCTTTCAAATGAAAGTATTGTATCACATAACGATGACCAATTTTTTCCATGTTTACAAATTGACTGAGAGCGTTCACTATTGATGGCTGCCAAACAAATACTAAACAACGTAGCATCTTAAAACTTGAAACTTAAGCTTTATAAGTTTAGTACTTTCTACCCAAGTAATTTTTTAAAGCAACAACTGCCATCTATACGTCAGGTCGGGTACTTCTGGGACCACCTTCGTATATCTTGTAAAAAAAAAAAAGGGGGGGGGTTGAGCTGGTCGACATGATTGGAACCTTTTCGTAAATTCTAAACAAAAGTCGTACCCAGTTTCTTGATAAGATATAATGTCGTTATAGTTGGTACCAAAGAGAAAAAAAAAACGTAAAATGGCGGCTGTCTGAAAAAATTCCTTTTTAGAACATATTCTTAAAGGTCTAAACTTTAAGAATATGCAAGAAACAAAAAAAAAAATATTTTTTCAAATTTCTAGATTAGAATACCCTCTTAATTCATCATACTCATTTTTTCTTCCACACTCTTTCTAAAATCCTCTTTCCTCTCGTCATCTTACAGTTTCTCACAACTGGCACTTCTTTACATATGCCAGATTGCCACCCATGGAGAGTATTTATTCTGCTTATCTCTAAATAATGGTCAGAGCCGATATCTGCTCCTCTAAACACTATTGTGTCGAGAATGTTCTTTTGCAATAAAGACAACCAACTATCATTCATTTCCACTTTCCCACATATGCATATGATTTCTTTTGTAGTCAAAAAACGTATTTGAAATAAGATAATTGCACAAACATATTTCTAGCATTCTATTCACCATTATCATTTGTTCGTCTATCACCAAACTTGCCCGATACCTATTCAAACCTATCCATTTGTTCGTCTATCACCAAACTTGCCCGATACCTATTCAAACCTATCCATTTGTTCGTCTATCACCAAACTTGCCCGATACCTATTCAAACCTATCCATTTGTTCGTCTATCACCAAACTTGCCCGACACCTATTCAAACCTATCCATTTTGAGGCCAAACCATGAATTCAACTCATATGCTAATATAATCCATTATTTTTCCTAAAACCTTATACAGTTCCAAAAATCTTCCGTGCTTTCATCAGTTTTACTGTTGGCTGGAGCATACCCTATCACAAGCAAAACACGCATTCTGCCTACTTTGAATTTGATCCACATCACTCTTGGACTTACAAGTTCATTCTTTCATACATTCCCCCAACCGTTCCGATATTATTGCCCCCACACCCAGCTTTGTTCTTTCATTATCATTCACACCAGACCATACAGGCGGCCCTCGACTTTCGCACATAATTGGTTCCTGAAAATGTGTGCAAATGTTGAATGTTCGAAAGTGGAGGGATGAAAAAAAAACATCAAAAATTGTATTTTAAAATATTTATTTATCAATAATAATATTTATTTAGCACTAATAATATATATTTAGCAATAATATATTAAAAATATTTATTTATCAATATACATAATTAAGTTAACGAGATGTGTTTAAGTGCTTTCAGGTGTTTTCTTTATAAACTTGTCAATAGTTAGTTGAATACCACCCTTTTTTTTTCTTCATTTCTTGATAAAGAGTTCTATAACATGCTGTGTCTTTCTCAATCGCCCTACGTACTTGAGATATACGTTCTCCATTGGGATCCCATTCTTCCATGATAGTCAAAAATTTGTCAAGATGCACGAAGGATTCATTCATATTTTTTATTGTCCAAGTCTTGACGATTTTTTCACCTTCTTCCTCACTTTCATTGTGTATTTCATTTAACTCTTGTTGCTCAATTAAGTATTCATTTGACAGAGGTACTGAGTGAGACAATCGACTCATTAACATCTTCGTTGTTGACGTCCAAGTAGTTCATTCATTAGGCTAACTATTTCATCTGTGATAGTTTCCGGAGTTTCTTTAGAATTTATAAATCACTCATCGTTTGTGGGCATAATTGTTTCCAGGAACCTTTCATTGTTGACTCTTTTATTTCAGCCCACAAGTCTCCAATATTGTTTATTGCGTTCCATATATTATAGTTCTTCCAAAAAACTGGGAGCAACTGCATGGAAGCGAACAATTTTTTACATTATCGACAAAAATCTTTAAAAAATTGGTTTTTTTTTAAATGTGCGAAATAGCGAATTGTGCAAAAGTAGAATGTGCGGAAGTCAAGGGCCACCTGTATACCTAACATTCCTCGTATCTCTTCAAACCCACATCCTTTTCTCTCTATCTCACTATTTCTAAACTTTTATGTTTCATTTTATGGTAATGATAAATCTTTCTCTTTTTTCTCTTGACGCCTGCCCCTAATTTGTACATTTGATCTAATTAATTTTAAAATTATTTGATTTCAGATAATGCGACTTCAATAAAAAAGCCTTTTAGATCGTCAATGAATGTTCAAAAACCATACTTATCGACATCAAAAAAACAACTTAAACCTTTAAAAAAAGATCACACCGTAGTTCGACGAGCTTTGAATTTTTTATCTGTAAATCAGGTTTGTTGTTCATTTATTTCATTTTTTTATTATTTTTTCTGTGATATATTTAACACATCGATCAATAAGTCCCGAGACTAACCAAGGCACCAACAGAATGGCGCCTCTAATAACAAATCAATACCATTCTCAGTTAGTACCAACCTTTAGAAGTTACGTGTCAAACTTTCATGACATTCCGTCATTGAGTTACATTGGTTTAAGTGACGCTACTTTTGCTATTTTCAAAACAATGGAAAAAACCGAATTTCGTGTGTTGATAAAACATTGCTTTTTAATGGGAAAAAATACCGTTCAAACTCAGCGATGACTTGAAAAGTGTTATCCGGGCTCTGCTCCGTCGAAAACAACCGTTTGTCGGTGGTATGCTGATTTCAAACGCAATCGTACAGACACAAATGATGCTGAACGCTCTGGTCGTCCAAATGAGGCTGTTTCACCAGAAAACATAAAACAAAAAACCCTCAAAATCGTGATGGAAAATCGCAAAGTAAAGTTGCGTGAGATAGCTGACATCCTGAAGATATCATTTGGTAGTGTTTACACTATTTTGCATGAACATTTGGTCATGAAAAAGCTTTTTTTTAAAATGGGTGCCACGTTTGCTCACAATGGAACAGAAACAACAACGCATCGATGATTCAGAGCACTGTTTACGCGAAATATTAACACAATACGTTATTAACACAATACAGGACCATTCATAGGCGGACAGTCCACATTGCACCAAACTGAGCTCTCTTGACATTCATGTGAAAAGGAGAATTTGATGCATACAAATGAAAAAATTCCCACAACAATTAATGTCTCAAGATATAACTTTCGAAGCAAGTACAAAAAACTATGGATATAAAAGACTGATCACTGTATAAAAAATTGAAAACTAAATATAAAGAACGAAATCAGACAGACAGCTGTAACTTCACAAAGCTCCCCCAGTACAGGAGAAAAATATCAGCATTAGAGAAAAAGAAAAAATATTATCCAACTCATAATTGTTATAAATAATTCGACAAAGATCATTACGCAATACACCCTCGTGAATAAAAAATATTATCCAACTCATAATTCTTATAAATAATTCGACAAAGATCATTACGCAATACACCCTCGTGAATAAAAAATATTATCCAACTCATAATTCTTATAAATAATTCGACAAAGATCATTACGCAATACACCCTCGTGAATAAAAAATATTATCCAACTCATAATTCTTATAAATAATTCGACAAAGATCATTACGCAATACACCCTCGTGAATAAAAAATATTATCCAACTCATAATTCTTATAAATAATTCGACAAAGATCATTACGCAATACACCCTCGTGAATAAAAATTATTATCCAACTCATAATTCTTATAAATAATTCGACAAAGATCATTACGCAATACACCCTCGTGAATAAAAAATATTATCCAACTCATAATTCTTATAAATAATTCGACAAAGATCATTACGCAATACACCCTCGTGAATAAAAAATGACGTAATGTTCTACGTCATTTTTTATTCACGATATGTGAAATGACGTATTTGTACCGTGCCGCATTTTTGATAACACGTACGACAACAAACATACCGACGTGCGGCATTTTTGACAACACCTACGACAACAAACTTATCGACGTGCGGCATTTTTGACAACACATATGACAACAAACTTATCGATGTGCGGCATTTATGACAACACGTACGACAACAAACATTGACTCAACTAATACCTGAATGCTCTTTTAGTTGGGCTGAAGACAATATTTTATCTCAATGTTGTATCATGACTACAATTTGCAATGTGCCAACATTACCAATGTGGATGGATATGTTAAGAAGTACAATAAAAATAGGTTTCAGGTACATTTTCATCTTATTTTTGCTGATAAAGTAAACATTATTTTTTAGATGGAAGATGTACAGATGCATCCAAAGTCGCAACCTATTACAAAAAAATTGCTTGCTCCTGCTAAGAAAAATTATGGGGAAGAAAAAAAAACAGGTATATTATTAATGTTGCCTATCAATCGCATTGAATTTTCACAATCAGTTTTGTGCTACGTAAGAAAGTGACTTGATATTTTAACCGTTTTAGTGCTAAGCAATTTTTGCAAAAATGTATGAAAATTGCTATACATATATTGATTAATTTAGAGGAAAAAATAATGGTGTCAAATAAAACACTCTAATTTAGACAAATATCAATCAATTTTAATAATTCTTTTTGCATTATAAAGAAAAAATGTTTATTGATATGAATATGAAAAAATAAACATAAAATATCAATATTATTGTATTTTATTTCTTTTTGAAAATAAAAAATATAAAAAAAAATAGCTCAAGAATTATGTTTTGCTGCACAAATAGCGTGTAGGCCTTTCCTACAGCGAACGCAAATAAGGCGGGATCGCTTTATCCCACTCCCTCTGTTGCTACACACCGCGCACTGGCGTAAGTTACGTCCCGGTCATTTTTCCAGCGCAAATTTTTTGTTTGATGAAGATGGTTGCGTTGACACGCTATTTTTATGATTCATCCACTCCTTTTCGATATCCTCAATAATTTTCCATGTGAATTGGAGCCGGGTCATTTTTTTTTCGGTAGTGTTGGAAACATACAAAATGTTGAGCACCATCCAAATATGTATGTTGAATACTACTTTTTTCCAATATTTTAGGGTTCTTCGCTCGTCCAAATACACGTACAACATTTTGTCAGATTCGTCCACACCTCCCATGTATTTGTTATAGTCATCAATCATGCTCGGTTTCACCTTTTCGTATTCAAAATTCCCATTCTTTTTCTTGATCGTCACACTATTAGTATCTGCATTGGATGAAATCAATATGACTGGGTTTGGTTTGGACTTTTTGTCTCTGAATGAACACATCAAAACATTTTCATGTGATATGTATTTGGCTTCTATAATAATAGCAGGTGACATGGTTATTTTTTTAAAATAATATAAAAAAACGGTAAAAAGTTATTTTTAAATGTATAAGAATGCATTCTCGTTACAAATTACGTGCGAGGTTAGAGTACGTCCACTCCCACGGAGCACCAAAAACACACTAAAACTCGCAGCGTTTTTGCGCTGCGTTGCAATTTTCGATACAAACGATCGCAGCGCTTTTGCGCCGCGTAGCATTCTAACGGTTAATATATTTCGAAGCATAAAAAGAGTTGCGACATTTTTTTTATAAATCACAAAACAGTTTCGCAACAAAATTTATCGCCTGTATTGAGTCAGATATTTTTTTTTGTAAGGGCCACGTTGGGGTATTGACCAATCCTGTACACTGATAATTGTTGATCTATTTTATCTCCATTATATAGTTATAATCTTGACTACCAAATTGGATATAGACTATCAACCACATAATTATTAAGTTGCAGAACAGGACACAGGCCGACATACAGGTATTCCTTGACTTACGGCCGAGTTACATTCCTAAACTTTGGTTGTGTCGAATTACATACAAAAAATATTTTTTTTTACAAATTTAATTTAATCAAATAACTTATTTAACCTTTCCTTCCCTGTGTTGGGTATCTTCTACACGTTGCTTCTAATAACCATCAATATCTCTATAAATATAATAAATACAAGGTTAAGATTTTAGGTATTCCTCCATAATATATTTACGCATTGATTTAAAAAATAATATTAATAATAATCAGAATTTATCGACTACATCGAGGTGTTTTGTAAAGATCGAAAACAAATTCGCATTTAAACGCTGCGAGTGCCTCGTCTTGACGATAGGTGAAAAGTATGCGGGAAGCGCGACACTATATTCGCATCTCACTCTTGCATACTAGACTGAATTGCGAGGAGCTGAATTGTCTCAATGTCGCAAGCAAAGGCGTAAGCGCCGGGGTATGCGACTGACGTTCCGCGCCACTAGTAACCTCTAGGCTTGCAAATAGGTTAGACGTACGCCCGTTCCGTGAGCGTTTTTTAATGTTTTCAGATGGTTTTTTAATGTTTTCAGCAAATAAATCTCAATTATTATAATTTTTAACTTCAATTATAATTAATTAAGGGGATTATCTATGAATGTTCTTATTTTTCCAATTTAAAATCGCTAATTTTTTATTGCGTACTCACTACCCAACACCGGAGCACGTGTATTATTTTTATCAGCTTTCATTTTAAACAAACATTCAAAATTCCTCATCATCTGTACTTATTACACAAACACAATTCAATGGCGTTTTGGTAAAGAGGTACAAGTCATCAATTACTTATTTGTCAGTTTGAAGTTTTGCAACATTTGTATTCCTGAAAACCAGACCTCAGGTAAATTGTAAAGGTAAACTTTGAATACATAAATTATTTATGTATTCAAAGTTTACCTTTACAATTTACCTGAGGTCTGTATTTCAGGAATACAAGTGTTGCAAAACTTCAAACTGACAAATAAGTAATTGATGACTTGTACCTCTTTACCAAAACGCCATAGAATTCATTGGTTCATCTTCAGTGGGAGAGGCAGTAAGTAGACTTTTTAAAAAATGTATCCAATTTTTTTTTAAAGAATAGATATGACCAAAGTCATAGGTATCCTTAATACCCTCGAACACTAGGCGGAAAAAAGTGCCTGTGTCGTTCGTGGGGAGTAGCACAGCGCGGGGTTCGAACCGACGTCCTTCCACACAAAAGTCCAACGCGTTACCGCACGCGCGGCCATGCACCTCAATTTTAGTTGAATTGTTTGCGTTTTCTTTTCCCTTAAGTTTATTGCACTTGTCGTTCTTTTATCACTATGAGTCGAAATTTGTTGGACTCACACTGATAACGCCTTTGTGCGTATTCGTGACACTCCGTTTAAATTATTTTATTTTGTGAAAAATCTTTATTTTTTTTTATCGTAAGTCGAACCGCCGTAACTCGCGGACTACCTGTATTGTGAAAACATAGAATTTTTAATGAAGCTTGATTTTAATGTTATTGACAGTTTTAGAGTGCAATTGGTACATTACTTGATGGTAATATATACTGTCTTGAATGCATTATAAAATACGGAGCTAAGTTTTATATTTATTTAGACTCACTGAATAGTTTCATGGTTTTTTTTTTGTTGAAAAATGCTCTTTTCTGAAATTTGTGGGTTCAACCGTCATGATGATAATTTAAAATCATCTAAAAAAAATTTGCATATTGATATAAACATCAGATCAAAATTCACATATTGATATAAACATCAGACCAAAATTCACATATTGATATAAACATCAGACCAAAATTCACATATTGATATAAACATCAGACCAAAATTCACATATTGATATAAACATCAGACCAAAATTCACATATTGATATAAACATCAGACCAAAATTCACATATTGTTATAAACATCAGACCAAAATTCACATATTGATATAAACATCAGACCAAAATCTAAATTAATAACCATTTTACGCATCAGATATATTGTAAAATCAACCGTGACAATCGAAAAATCAATTCTTTTTCTATGTAAGCGTTATTCCACTAAAAACAAATCTGAGTTCTTTACCTCTATAAAATAAGTCTTCGACGATTACGTAAGTCTGCTTGGTGAAGTTTGATAATATTTTGTGGTATACATACATACCAGGTCTGTAAATATGAAACCGGAATTTGCTCATAGATGGCTCTAGTTGTCAATGTAGTGATTGTTAAACCGCGTCATTGGCGCCTTTTTCTTGTGTTTACATTTGCCAAAGGCTCACAACAATACAAGTTTAAGATAATGCACCATCGTACACAGCAAAACGGGTCAAGGAAACGATTGAGGCGTTTAGTTGGCAAATACTTTCGCATGCGACTTACTCACCAAACTTGGCTCCATCCGATTACTACTTATTTGCATCGATGGGACACGCACTTGCTGAGCAGCGCCTTCCCTTCTTACGAAAATGACTCGATAATTGGTTTGCTTTAAAAGAGCGACAGTTTTATTGGCGTGGCATCCACAAATTGCAAGAAATGGGGAAAATGTGTAGCTGGCGATGGGCAATACTTTGAATAAAATATTTTTTACCATTTTCGTACAATAAATGTGTATTTTCTATAAAAAAATAACGGTTTCATATTTACAGACCTGATATATTGAACTTAAATATACATATTATTATTAAATAATTTTAAAACAATGACTGTAATTTATTATTACTACTGCTTTTTGTATCTTCATGTTAGTTTAAGATAAAGTTTTATATTTTTTGTCAATAATTTTAAGTACTTGTATAACCTGTCACATGTTCATTTGCATATAAAGACACTGTTGTGTTGTTAATTAAATAAAATTAAAAATAGGATTGACAATGTGAAACAGAAATTCACATTTGCTGTATTTTAGAATTAGAGATTTCGGATGAATTTTGACACATATTAAAATATTTTTTTTTATTTCAGGTGTAGCCAAACTGCCAATAAACAATCAAAAACCTTTGTCTGTTCCTAAAAGAAATGATGCAAAATTTCAAGCACCGTTGCTTCTAAATGGTGCCAAAAATAACATGAACTCTTCAGTCTCACAGACGAATGAACACAATTACGATTTAAGGAGTCGAACAACTATCTCGGGCATATCTTTAAGTACATCAATAAATAAAAATGCTTTATTTACGCAGTATAGAAATGTGGATGAATCATTTGACGCATCTATTTGTGAAGAATCATCACCACAAATCATTCCAGTTGAAAAGAGTTTTGTCGATATGCGCGAAAAATCAAATAAGACAACTTTAGATAGTAGTATGTCTGACTTGCTGTGCGATATGTTAGTGAATACAGATTTGGCAGCCAAATCCAGCATTTCTGATAAAGTCCACAAAATCCACGAGAAAATTGAAGAGAACATAATGAATGCTAACAGACAGCTAGACTTTTTATCCAGTGTCTCTGAAGAAATAGCGAAAAATAAAAAAGTACTCTTATCGTGTATAGAAAGCAATAAACAAGTTTTAGATATGACCTCTGAACTATTGAAATTCATCCAAGAAAGTGAAAAAACAAGAATAAAAACACGAACAAGTATTCCTATATCGAATAAATCTGCAATTCGTCCCACCTTAAGAAAAATACAAAATTTTGATAAATCCATTGATGACTTATTTTTGCCTGATAAAAATAATGTTAACAAAATATTACCTGATATAACTAATATGGATGTACAGGGCACTTCAACAATTAATTTAGACAATAAAGAACAAATATTTAATTTATCTGATAAAGAAAATTGTCCTGCCCAAGATTTATGTATCAAAAAAGAAAATGTATCACTTGTCGTTGAGAACAGTGATGCTAATGTTACTTCTGACAAATTACCACAATCAACAACAAGAACTTATGACTTACGAATGTCGGTACTAAAATCAAATTTTGAAATGAATAAGTGGAGTGTTGGCATAAAAATCACTTCTCCGAGCATCAAAAAATTGTCACCGAAGAACAAAACAGTTTCACCTAAAAATAAATCAATATCTCAGAGGAGTTTTAAATCACAATTGGGTTCCCCAAAGAATTCCAAATCAATGGAGATGTACAAATCATTGAAGGACAGCGTGAACTTTTTGAAGACTCCTGTTGGGAAAGGCAAATACAGTAGATTGAACAATAATCCGGCATTAGAAACCCCTAATACGAGAAGTAGAAACATAACATCGAACAATATAAAAAGACAACTCGAAAGTCTATATGATTCCTAATATCTACTCAAGTTTTATGTTCTATAGAAATAATTTGAAATGAAAATATGTTATTTAAATTGTGTACCTGTCATACAAATTGAAACTCTTCAATTAAGCTCTCTTGGCACCTGACAACTTTTAAAACTTCAGAGAATTTCCGAAAGTGCATCCTGCACCTTCCTGAATTACTTTTTTCCCTGTTGTCCTTCAGAAATTACGAGGGTCATCCAGAAAGTAAGGTTACAACATTTATGTAGCATCGAAAAATGCTTGTATTTAATTGAAATTCACAGGATACTTCACAGATATATTGGGTGTACTAATTAGTTGGGTCCGTTTTTTTGTGTTCAAAAATGCATTTATTTCTAAACAAAATGAATGAATAGATCAATTAAAGTATTGTCCATCGCTGGCTACTACTTTTTCCCATCTCTCGGGCAATTTTCGAATTCCATCTCGAAAATGACGTGTCTCACGAGGCGATCCAAGTTTGGAGACAATTTTCGGTTTCTACGAAAGAAGTGAACCGGTGACCTGCCAAATCGTGCTGCATCCTTCGGAACAACCAGTAATCAGAAGGAGCAATGTCTGGGGAATACGGCGGGTGCGGTAAAACATCCCATTTGAGCGTTTCCAAATATTTTTTTACGACTTTAGCGACATGAGGCCGAGCGTTGTCATGAAGAAGAATAACTTTATTGTCTTTGCTCGTATTCCGGACGTTTTTCTCGCAATGCACGGCTCAAACGAATTAATTGTAGCCGATACCGATCGCCCGTAATGGAATCACCAAGTTTCAGCACCTCATGGTAAACAACACCCCTTTGGTCCCACCAGATACAGAGCATGATCTTCGAACCATGTATGTTCTGTTTTGGTGTTGATGTTGAGGTCGATGGCAACGATTGACCGGACTTAACGTAGTATTTTTTCTTCTTGGGGTTGTCGTAGAATATCCACTTCTCTTCTCCAGTAACAGTCCAATGCAAAAAACTTTTTCTTTGTTGCCTTTGAATCAGCTGCTCGCAAGTGAAAAATCGCCTTTCAACGTCTCTCGGTTTCAGTTCATAAGGCACCCTATTTCCTTGTTTTTTAATCATTCCCATGGCTCTCAATCGTACGGAAACGACTTGTTGAGTCACTCCCAATGATTCTGCAAGCTCCTCTTGCGTTTGACTGATCTTCTTCGAGTAATGCCTCTAATTCTTTGTCCTCGGATTTTTTTGGCTGTCCAGAGCCAGGCTTGTCTTCGACACTAAAATCTCCATCCTTGAAACGTCGAAACCATTCCCTACATGATTTATCAGTTGGATCAGCGTCACCATAAACTTCGACAAGCATTCGATGGGCTTCAGCTGCAGTTTTCTTCCAATTAAAGCAGAAAATTAAAATCTCCCGCAAATGCTGCTTGGTTAACACAAAATTTGACATTTTCAACACTGTACAAAACCAAGTTTTTGCATGAAACTCAAAGCGGTATAAACTGAATATTATTGGCAGATGTCTAACCTCTCTGAAACCTCCAAAATCGGCTGTCACTATGAACCAGTCATAACAGCCAGAGCCATCTTTTGGAAACGGACCGATCTAATTTGTACTCCTAATATATATTCATTTTATATTTTGTTAATATGTTATTTATTGTCATAATTCGAATTATATTTTTATTGCTAAAAATACACGCTACATTTAATTGTATTATTTTATGAAAAAAAATTAACGGTTGGAAACCCCTATTACGCATACGCAGATAGAGTGGGGATAATGATATCTGTGCACACCATAATTGTCACTGTACAAACAAAATTCCTATAGAAATGTCATCTCTCTGTTTCAGCTCTTATTTTATAATTTCTTGCACTTATTTTATACTATTCGACGTTTTAATACATAATAAAATGATTTTTATAGCTAATTAAAAAAAATAACCTAGCAGATTTTGCATAATTTTAATTTAAAACATACATTTTTTACTGTATACTTAGAGTCCAACAACGTGGCCGGCGGGATTTTTTAGCACAGTAAGGGAAGTGTTAAAAAATATTTCGAGTTGGTGGTAGGTACATAACAAAAAACTCTCGAGTGCAAAGGGTTAAATCTGTACTGTCTGATGTAAATAAATCTTCAAAATGTGCCAAACAATTTGAAGTGCTGGATCCATTGAGAGGTGAAATAAAGAGTTTCAATTTGTATTTAAAATTAATGAACTGTACGGCTTTGAATTCTTGGGTTGTTACCAAGGCCCAAGAGAAAAGACTTCTCAGTTTTTAAAACCGATGCCTTAGGACGATGATGAATGTCAGGTGATATGACTTCAATGGTTCGTCTTTGGAAGCAGCAGCAGTTAACCAACACAATAAGGGTTAGGTTAGGCCACATATTGAAGATGCCGCCTGGAAGCTGGTCAAGAACTAGGCTGTTCTTATCACACGAAGGGACTCAACAAATCTGATACGAGGCTGATGAGTTCTTTCCCTGATCACCAAATATCTCTCCCAAGTTGTTTCAATGCACCTGTAAATTCAGTATTGTATTTAAAAAACCTGAATTTTTAACAATATGCAAAGAAGATTATTTAAAGCGACGTTTGGCAAACTCTCTTACACCCTGAAATCTCCAAAATACCCCAATCATGTGAAAAAGAGAGTTTTTGATTCATGCATCTTACTGATCCTCACATATGGAATCGAAACCTCTGTCCTAACAAAGTGAATAATGTAAAAACTATTAGTGACACAGAGAGCCATGGAGAGGAGGATGCTGGGAGTTTCACTGCGAGATAGAAAGACCAACAAATGGATAAGAGAGAGAACCAAAGTTGCGGACGTGGTTGAGAGAGCAGCTGCCTTAAAGTGGAGCTGAGCAGGACATATTGCCAGATGCTCTGACTCGATAGATGAAAAAGATCCTAGAATGGTAGCCTAGAACGGGCAGGAGAGGTGTGGGGAGACCACAGGCTAGATGGTCAGACGATATAAGACGCGGGGGTGAAGTGGATGCAGTGTGCCCGAGATAGGGAGTTGTGGAAGACCGAAGGGGAGGCCTATATCCAGGGATGGATCCAGAACGGCAGAAGAAGAAGATTATTTAGCCCGTGCATTTGAAATCCTGAAAATATGTTAAGTTTTCATTTAGTAAACATTTGTGTTATGATCTACAATGGAAGTATTTTTATATTATTTATAGTTAAGGCATTAACATTGTGGAGTTTTAAAGACATTGTAATTTCTTTTATCAAACTCGGTTTATTCCACTTTTTATAAAGGTATTACCCTTGAAACCGGTAGGGTTGTACCGTTATAAAAAGTGGAAATAAACAGTGTTTGATAAAAACAAATTATCGAGTAGCTTTGGAGAAAGATAAATTTTGTAAAAAAAAAATTTTTTCGATGTTGAATATTTGTATATCGCCGTTGTTCTGCGAAAAGCGTTTAAGTCCAAATTTTGAGTTTTGTGATAAATGCAATTTAAGTTTCGGAGGGCAATGTAAAATAAAGTTATATGACTTTTTATCTTTTCATAACAGCGAAACCATATGACTTTTGGACATAAATGTTTTTTCCATGTGTAGATATTTTTATTTTAAGTAAAATGGCGTCAAAAAGTAATTTTAAGCAAATGGACTTAAAACGCTTATTGAATATTTGTAAATTTTGAATCCATTTAAATCAAGATTTGTAAATGTTATACTCTTGTCCAAATCTTTGTCACAAGATGTCTGAGTCGACCGTAGCATACCCGTAGTAGAATACTGCCCTCATAAGCAAAAACGCAGCTAATGGCAAAAGTTAAGTTTTGAGAAAACTGCACTTTTATGTCTTTCATTGCTGCTTAAAAAAATTCATAAGCACAAACGCATAGGCACCTGCTGTCTTTTTTCTTATGAATCTTGAGGGATGGACTTGACATCGCATGATCGAAAGATCGCCTCATGACCAGAAGAGCCGACACCAAGGAGATGGGATAAAGATGATGACAAATTATCCTCGATACCATCATGGCGTAATTTAAAATGTTTATTGGAGTTATTGCCGTGTTGAGTTGTTTTAAGGCTCAGCCTTCATATTGGCGATGTCAAAAACATTACCAAAAATCATCAACAAATATTCGGTAATGTTTTTTAACATCGCTCTGAGAATGAAGGCCTCAACGTCTAAAATCATTTAAGCCAACTGAATATGGCAACAACTCCGATCAACATTTAACCTAGTGGAAAATAAATCACATTTTATTGTGTTTTTTGCTTAGAAAAACCTAGTATTTTGTAAAATTAAAGAAGACATTATGTCGATTTTTGTGTTGAAATAAATGGTTTTCTGTATTTTTATGGTTCAGAATTTGATATAGAATATTACCTCATACTTAGTTAAATTTCTGATTTTTTTCCGTTAGCTGCGTTTTTGCTTATGACGGCAGAATAGGTATTGCATACATATTTTTTAACAATGTGTCGACTACATGACTACGGTTAAGTAGGAACCCGATCTTATACTGACCTATTCATGTGATTATTACTGTACTCATTATGTCTTGTTAATTTTAATAATCAATTATTTTGAAAGCATTAATTGACTTGTGTTTTTGACATTTTCATAAATTTCAGATCTTTCTGTATTCTTTCACAGGTGTAATATATATTGAAATATACTCGCTTGTTACGTTACAATATATATTATTGTTTAGTATGAGTTTAATTTTGTGATAAACACTTTTTAAATTAACTGACTGATTTATACAAAAAGAACTATTATGTTTGCTGTCCTCAATTTCATTTCATTGAGTTTTGTAAAAAAAAATACCTCGAGTAGGAAAGAGGGTTATATAATAGAAAGTAATATTTTTTAATGTTTGATTTGTTTTGAAATAAATGGGCTCATTGATTCCATGTTTATTTATTTTTTCTGTGAATTTATTTCCATTTACCTTATTCAATTGACTAGATTTATAAAATGACTAATGTTATCGGTGATCACATACCGATATTATGCCATGCCACAATAGTATAAAAATTCCACAGTTTCTTATGTAATTTTTGTTTTATTCTCAAACTGTAACTTTCATTGAAATTATGACTAATTAGGAAATAACTTTCGGCTTGCAGAAGTGTTATTAACCTTTCCTTCCCTGTGTTGGTTATCTTCTACACGTTGCTTCTAATAACCATCAATATCTCTATAAATATAATAAATACAAGGTTAAGATTTTAAGTATTCCTCCATAATATATTTACGCATTGATTTAAAAAATAATATTAATATTAAGCAGAATTTATCGACTACATCGAGGTGTTTTGTAAAGATCGAAAACAAATTCGCATTTAAACGCTGCGAGTGCCTCGTCTTGACGATAGGTGAATAGTATGCGGGAAGCGCGACACTATATTCGCATCTCACTCTTGCATACTAAACTGAATTGCGAGAATCTGAATTGCCTCAACGCCGCAAGCATATGCGTAAGCGCCGGGGTATGCGACTGTATTCCGCGCCGCTAGTAGCTTCTAAGCTTGCAAATAGGTTGGACGTACGCCCGTTCCGTGAGCGTTGCCAGATGGTTTTTTAATGTTTTCAGCAAATAAATATCAATTATTATAATTTTTAACTTCAATTATAATTAATTAAGGGGATTATCTATGAATGTTCTTATTTTTCCGATTTAAAATCGCTAATTTTTGATTGCGTACTCACTACCCAACACCGTAACACGCGTATTATTTTTATCACCGTAAGGGAAGGGTTAACCACTTAATGCTAGGCTTTTTTTACAAAGAGGGTTTCAAAAAACAATTATTTTTTTGTGGGTTAATTTAGTTTATACACTTTTCAATTGAAACATATTTTAATTGAGGTGCAGGGCAGCGCGGTAACGCGCTGAACTTCCATGCGGAAGGTCATCGGTTCGAACCCCGCGCTGTGCTACTCCCCTCGAACGACAAAGACACTTCTTCCGCCTAGTGTTCGAGAGTATAAGGATACCTATGACTTCGGTCATATCTATTCTTTTAAATTAAAAAAAAAAAATTTAAAATGAAAAATTCAATTAGGTATGGTAGATTTGAAAGTATTATGTTAAACATAGACGTACGTAAATACGAACACAATATCGTAAATACGAAATAAGCAACACAAAACACGACCACTCACAACTGCAGGCAAATTTACAATGAATAAATAAAACGCGAACGACTGGCGAGTGTTACACGTGTTAGCTAAAATTAGAACACTGCAAGTCGAGACAAGCGAGCGTGACTCGGGATAGCGGAAATTGGATCGTATTTGGCGCGCGAGAGGGCATTAAGTGGTTAACACATATTGAAAAGCTGGGAATAAGGTGACTACTCTAATGGTTTTTAACCTGAATGATCCATTAATTGGTCCAAAGAAAATTTAATCACTGTCTTCAACATATCCGCATTACCAATGGGGATACGCTGAGGAGTACGATATGAATTAATTGAGTCGAGCGTATATTCTTTCTTCTCATGTGTCATGTCCCATCCTTTGATATCGGCAGAGCCGCGTTTGCTAACAGGCAAACCTAGGCATTTGCTTAGGAACGCCAAGCCAAGTATATACAAGATTTATAAGAATGCATTTTCAATTAATATTTAAAATCTAATGATAACCACGACTGTTCAATGCTACAGCTTAGCAAACTAACAATTAATAAAATCTAATGATAACCACGACTGTTCAATGCTACAGCTTAGCAAACTAACAATTAATAAAATCTAATGATAACCACGACTGTTCAATGCTACAGCTTAGCAAACTAACAATTAATAAAATCTAATGATAACCACGACTGTTCAATGCTACAGCTTAGCAAACTAACAATTAATAAAATCTAATGATAACCACGACTGTTCAATGCTACAGCTTAGCAAACTAACAATTAATAAAATCTAATGATAACCACGACTGTTCAATTCTACAGCTTAGCAAACTAACAATTAATATAAAAGTAACTGTTTATTTTTAATTATTGAAAGTATTAAAAACATGTATAAGATCCTTGCTAGAGCAAGAGGATAACACTATTAGTCATATTATCAATAGAATCATCCATAACAATGAATGTACACTTCAATGACATGAGAAGAAAGCAAAATGTAATACTTTGTTGTGGGGCGCAAAGTGCAGCATCATCGAAAGTCATCATTCGAAAAGGAAAGAGCAAGCATTTTTTTAATTATGTTTTTCGAAAACGGCAAGTTGCAAATTGCCTAGGGACACTGTCTATACTAAGGCGGCACTCGAAATCAGTAATAACTTTGTAAGCATTTCCATAAAGAATTTGAAGTCCTCATTATTAACACATTGTAATCGGGTACTTTTCGCGACAAGTGATGACGCAATGCGGGTACTTTTAGACTTTTTTGCGCCAAAATTAGACTTTCGTAAAAAAACCATATCTCTCAAACTAATTAGTATTTTTTCGAAAAACTTTTTGTAGAATAGAACTATCTATATCTTTATTATGCAAAATATGGGTTGCTCTATTTTTTACTCACACAAAATTACTACATTCTAGGTAAACATAGAAAAAAATACTCTTTCACCATCAAAATTATTTTATTCACATAAAATTACAATATAATTACGAAATTTTCAATAGATCTTATAAGAATCTTATAAGATCTTATAAGAATCTTATAATAGATAACGCGCAGTTCCCACCCCATTTGGTGACCGTGTTTACAAGTTTCCCGCATACCACCGCTTGGCAAACCAAAACGAGTAAACTCGTCTCCCGCTCTCTACTATAAGACGGGATAGAACGAGTTTTATCATTTCCCGCAAACAATGTGTTAAAAATTTGTAGGTATTTATTATAAAAAAATTATAGATGCTAAGTAGAAATACAGTAGATATTGTTTAACATGAAACCATGGGACACAAATATTTTTTTATCTTAGAAGTAAATGAAAAACTCATCAATGCTTTTGTTGTTGAAATCAAGAGTTGTGATAAAAAGTTTCGATATATTATATACTAGAAAGCATTATTTATTAACACTTAACATGTTCATTGGCTTCATGATAGTGTTGAGGGAGATAAATTCACTGATTTTTTTACTCAACACGAAATTCTTAATGTGTATCACTTCACTTCAAGAATAGACTGTAAATGAAATGTTTTGCCTGCAAATAGGTAATTCCATTTGTTCAAAATAGTAAGGGTGGTGTGAAGCAAACGAGATCCTTGTATATATTGTTTATTATCCAATATCAATCTAGTTAATAGGAAGTTAAAGTCATTATCTATAAATAATATGATGCTGCAGGTGGCAATTTTTTTTTTCTTAAATTTTGCGCGCCACTGGTACAAAGAACTGTAACATTAGGTGGATGGCTGCTCGGAGAATTCAGCTCACGTCGAAAAGTCATAGATCAGTGAAAGGTTGAAGAGATTCCTCTTAGGCAGGTAGTAGATGGTCTCAAGTAAAAGGCAGTAGGCAGAGTGAACTGAGAATATTTATTTTTGGCATTTAGCGCTTCTCATGTGCGGCTAATTGCTCATCGCAAGCGCCTGTTTTCGCCGGTGCACGCCGTCATAACTCGCGAAATATAATTTTCGCCAGTTTTGCGCATGCAGAGGCTTACATTAAAGTTTCACTCCCATACATTAAAGTTGGCCCTATATCTATAAAAAAAATATAATTTTATTTCATAAAATTTTTAGGAGACACTGTTTTACCTTCAGAAGACCATCATCATGACATTTCAGCTGTTATTGTCATTAAGAAACAAAAATAATAATTAGATATAAAAAACAATTGTTTCGACTTATTTTGAAACCCCCATATGTTTATTTTTTGCACTATAGAAAACTCAAGCTCATTCCTGATTTAATTTCTTTCTCCGCCATCTCTTCTTTTTTCCTTTGATCAATGATATCTCACTTTTATTTGTATCATAGTATAAATAGGCCAAAATCCCTACGACGGCTGTCGTCAAAGAAAGAATACGAGAATTGAATTTTGAATACAAGAGAGTGAGAGAGGATATAAATAAATACTTATAAATACTTGGATTCTCTCCGAAAGTAATTCGAAATTTGAATCTCGGTGGGTCCGTGATACTGAACGAATTTTAAATACCTAGCTAACAATTTTTGAACCGGTGTAAAAGGGGACGATGTATAAATGATATATATAAACAAATTTTACATTTATGAATATATATTTTCATAACTGTAGAATGTTTTACTTCCGTGAATATTTCACGGGTTGCAACTAGTCATGAATTTTGTACAGGTGAATAATATTTGTAACTACGTAACTTGTTTATGTAGTTTTGTCTGGTTGGTTGAAAGAGACCGCCTCCTTATTTTTTATTTAACACTTATTGTAAAACAATCTGGCGGACTTATTGCCGGCAATAAGTCCGCCAGATTGTTTTACAATAAGTGTTAAATAAGTAAATAAATATATCAAAAGGTTTGAAGTTTTTTTCCCATTTTAGATATTTTATCAAATACAATACGATAATTATACTCGTAGAAATGATAAATCTCTTTAACACAAAATATTAACATGGCCGGGCACTATATTCATGTCTCTGATGTTGACCATGACGACCTCCGTGGTCTGATGGTATGGACACTTGTCTGCCGATCTGGAGGTTACGTGTTCGATCCCCGCTGGAATCAATTTTTTTTTAAATGGGATTCCAGTCTGGTTTTCACTTAGGGCCCATTAAAACATATTTCTGGTTGGTTGGAAGAGATTGCCACATGGCAATAAACTCGCCAGGTTAAATAAAAAAAGTGTTAAGTTTTTCTATGGACAATTTTCTATCAAAATTTTATTGCTATAGTTCGGAAATTCTAGGATGAGTCCTGTGACAGCTTACAAATTTGCCCCAATACAACCTTGTAACGATGTTCAATAATTTTAATTATTTTATCAACTTTAATATAAGCCTCAATTCTAATCAATAGCAAGTTATTTAGATAAATACATTACATTAGTTTGTATTGGGGCAAATTTGTGAGCTGTCACAGGACTCATCCTAGAATTTCCGAACTATAGTTAATTTTGACAATATTATTAGATGAATGAGGAGAAAAACTAAATTATTTAAAATGTAAACAATTTATTTCCAAAAAAAAAAACAAAGTTTTTAACAATAAAAAATAGTCAATTTTATATACATACACACATCCTTACATATTTATACAAAAAATATATAAAAGACTTAAATGAATAACAAAACCTTACATAATATGTCTAAAATATGTAAAAACAACAATTTACAAAGTAAAACACCATTAATATTAATTAACCTAAAATTGAAATAAATTTGGCACCTCAAATCAAGTATATATTTTTCATAATACTGTCTAGAACAGATTTGAGTCATTACAATTCAAAATCAGCTAACTCCACTTTTGAAGAAAAATGACATTTTGAAGCAAATTTCCTTGTAAATATTTCTTGTTAAACTTAAATGAATTTTTTTTTAAATGCTTTTTATTTAAAATCCAGAGTCTGAGTTGTCAACTTCAGCGATCATTTTATATCAAAAATGGTTAACTCTACGAACACCAATCAGAATGTGGTAATATAGCCCAAATTTGAACTGCAACAACTCATTTCTTAAAATTAAACATATTTTCAACAAATAAGTAACAAATCATAGTGTTTAACACGTTCCGTGCCGCAGTACATTTTGAGAAAATAAGTACGTGCGCCACTAAACAAATTATAGTTCATATTATGTATACATATATAGGCTTCATAAACAATGATTTATTTTTAAAAATAAACTGATTTTAGGTGATATTGTGAGCGTAGGTCACCGGTGACCTACGCGGCGTCGTACGGTAATACATGTATATACAACATAAACTTTTGTAGTCGAAACAAATTGTAGCATGCCTAATTTATTACTTATTATATTTTTTATTTATTTATGTAATATGCTATAGTGTTACGCCATAACATAATAATCTCTTATGATTACTGAGACAATAGCTCCAAAAAAAAGGGTCACAATGTTGCATAGACAATGCACCCTCATAAATTTCCAGAGTGTGACAAATGGATGGTCCCATTCATTATGTTATCCCTGGAATCTCTTCTATACCCCCTAGCCTAATTGTAGAGGCTAGTTTATCCTTGAAATAAATAAACCGTAATAGCTTGCTCATGTACACCTGGAGGTTTATTAAAAATAATTGCATTTTCAAACAAAATTTTGGAAGTTTTTATGTGCATTATATTCAGGGGCGCCGTATAGGTCACATTCAATGTTAAAATTCGTAGTAAATGTGTCCGCTGGCGCACTGGGACTGTTTATAAAAAAAAAAAAAACACGTAGGTCACCGGTGACCTATGTGGCGCCCTGGTCAAAAACATGGTAGGTCACCGGTGACCTACGCGGCGCGGAACGTGTTAAGTAGAAAATTAAAATTAATGGAGTTTTACTGTACAAATTCATTCTCAATCTTTCATTAAAAATTTGAAATATTTTTGTGAAAATGTAATAGCTGATTTTATAACCAATTTTTTTGCCTTAGGAATGCTTTTGATTATATAAATATGCATTTAAATTTTTTTTATTTATCTTTGCATTAATAATCTTATCTCAAAATCTTGAGAACTTATTCCATTCCAAAATGTTTATTTAATTGATCTAAATCTCTGTTATCTATCAAAGGTGTAAGATCATGTCTACCCATAAATGCACACACCATCCTAAGTGTTGACCATATTGTTGAAGAACTCATATCATCTTGAGTCGCATTCGGTGTCATACCTCGGGCTTTAGCTTGTTGATTCAATGCATAGATAAAATGTTCAGCCGCCTCTTTGTGAGCACTTAAATTCATACATGTTATTCCGACATTATATCTCGCTCTTATGAAACCTGGTTCGAGAGATAGGGCGTGATGATAAGCATCTACCGCTTCTTCGGATCTTTCCCCATTCGCTAATGTTGCACCCAACTTATTCCACAATCTCGAATCATCCGATTTCACCATCAAAGCTGTTTTAAAGCAATCGACAGCTTTGTCATAATCTTGGGAGATGTTAAATAATACTCCTAAAGCACATTGAATATCTGGGTCAACACGAGCGGGATTCATTTGTGCCGCTCTAATAAATAAGGTCTGAATGTGATTTTGTAATAATAAATTATTCATATTGGCAATGTCAACATCTAAAGGAACTAAATCGGAATATTCCGGATTCGCTTTTAGCCAATTATTAAAAGCCTGATATGCTAAGTGAGGATAATTTTCATTTGTGTAAGATGCACCTAATGCCATATACGCTAGAAGACATGTCGGATCCAACTGGACACATTTATTCAAAGCCGCAATAGCTTGAGGATCTTGTTCATTCTCGGCTTGTGTCGTACCCAGCAGGAGCCATCCTTCGACGCAAGAAGGTTCTTGCTTGACAGCCGCTTCGAAACAAAGTACCGCACCCGGCACATCGCCTAATTTGAGCTTTTCTTTTCCTACTTCTAAAGCGTTGGGACTATCAGACATGGTGTTTTCTTGCGAAAAATTATACTCCGTGTATGGATTAGTTGTTTGGTTAAATTGACTCAGCCACGGATGTTCTTTTACATCACTAAGTTTGGCCCATTCATCTTTATAATTTTCGGCCAATTTCTCTAATTGTTCATCTTGATTTGAATAAGTTCTGGATGTTGATGTTTCCGGTGCTTCTAAAGAAATTTCTCCACTACCGACTTTTACCATAAATGAAAGAAACTGATTGTAAGCCATATTTTCATCTACTACGGCCTCCACTAATTCTTTAGCTCTCTCTTGAACCTCTGTTTGAGAATCATCCTGGACCATTTGTGTCAATTCTTGCGGCTGATAATTAGATTCAAATTGATTATCATCTAAATATTCCAGAGGCACAACAGGTCTTTCGATGACACTCGGCTGAAAAGCTAAGCTGTATGGCATGATCATCGGATATTGGGGTGAGGGTGAAGAAAACGTATTCCACACGTTAGGTCTCATATTGACAGCAGGTTTAGTCATCTGGTTGAATTCTCCCATCCACTGTGTACTTTGCATATTACTAGAAGAAGACTGACCTTGTTCTTGTATATCCTTTATGCTGTGTAACAAAGCGTTCATTTGAAAAGTTTGAGGTCCTTGATTTTGAGTTAAATATTCCTCAACAAAGAGATGCGACCCCGCAGGGCCAGCGTTAATAGCACCATCCCTCGATAATATTGAAGAAAACTGAACAAGGCTGTTGTTTCCACCGCATTCGCCGTCTATCAATGTACGAAACGCCATTCTGGTTGGAAGGCAAATCGTTCTAAAATTTTAATAAAAAAAATTAAATACTGGACAAGATAACGTAACGTGTCAAGTCACCGATATAAAAATAAGACACAATACTTCTAAAATATTTTTAGAACGTAATTATTTCGTTTCTGCAATAAAAACGAAATTAGACCTTTGTTTTCAACATGCAATAGACAACTTTTTTACCCGATCAACTAATTGTCAAATAAACGTCAAAGGTCGTATGTGTTCACATATTTACCGTAGTAGGCAACGGGAAAGTAAAAGTCTCTCTCTCTCTCTCTTTGAATAATGGCCGTGAACAAGTAAGAGTCTAAATTCTTCTGAACGCAAATATCGTGAGAAATTTCTTCAAGCTTTATTCAGCTATGTTTACAAATAATTCAGCGCAAATAATATAACTGCAGAGCTGTACAGAGCTTTCTGCGGCGTTCAAATTATGTTTTTTAAACTTGCAATCCACCAGTAGTAGATCTAAAAAATCATTTTTTTAAAGATTTTTCAATTCTTTTGTAACATCTTGACGATAAAAATAAACGTTAAGATTATTATTTAATTAATAGACTGTGTCTATCATATAACGAAAATAAATAGCATGACATTGAAAATCAGACATACATTCAAATTTTGAAATGATCATAAATTATTCCTTCAAAACTCATATGTGTTCATTTTATTTACTCAGTTGGGTCAATATATTTAAACATCGGCCACTTTTTTTCTCAAATATAAATGTTTGATACCACTTCATTTACATTTAAAATGCCGCCAAATACACATACATACATCACGCAATTTCCCTGCAGGCAGAGAGGAATGAACGTCAAACTTTCATATCTCGATACGCATTATTTACCTCTTTTACATCCTTACATTTTTTCACATAACTTCTACGATTTTTTTACTTTCTACGTTTTCTTTTTTAGAATTATCATTCATTTGATCTAATCATACTTCCCTTGATATTTCTCTCTCACGCCTTCCACTCACAGTTGCACTATATATTTATTTTATTAATCTTTTACTTCAAATCATCTCAGAGTACACTTCTCCATCTTTCTCAACACATAAGTTTTAAGTTCACACATATCACAAATAGCATGAATATCTTTATAAAAAATGTCACCCGTATCAATTGCAATTCTTTTTATGCTTTTTAAAAATGGATTAACTGTTTTTTCTCTTGACTTATCGTTTTTAAAAGGACTATTTTCGTCTTTTATATTTTTATATATACAATTTTGACCTAATGATAAAATTAGATTCTATAACGATAGATTTATTTGATACCAAAACTTAAAATCTATATTTCTCAAGTATATTTTATTCCTTTATTATATAACTGAACTTTTCTTTGAGTGGACTAAAAAATAATTAAAACAACTTGAATTAAAACTCATTGGTAAAATGTAGTTCCTGAAAAAAAATCTACAAAACGCCAATCGTTTTCAAGGTCTGCTATATATATCTGAATGAAGCATATCAGAGTATTACCAACCAATCTGACGTTTCTTAGCAAATTCATCTGTCAGTGACAATTTCCGAATTGAGTATTATCTGTTTTGAATTTTATGTGAATAGATAAAAAAAAAATTATTTATTGAATCACTCTTAGTGTAAATATTCAAATGATTGCTTTATATTTTGAGAAGTGAAAATGTCGACTCAACCTATTGACGGTACAGAATTGCCTCCCGAATTGGTCGCCAAACCCCTAGCTTTAGTGGGTATAACTGGACTTGACACTGTCAACAATGCCGTTCACAAGACTATATGGGATGCCCTAGGCAATAACCGCCGCCCGGACAGAGCTCCGGTTCATTTCAAGCTTCTGTCCAATGCCCACGAATTCCCCATAATAAAACCCAAAAGAAACTCTTACGAATGGTATATTCCAAAAGGCATTTTGAAAAAGAATTGGCTGAATAAACATTTGAATCTTATTCCTGCTGTGATCGTTGTCTTTTATGATATGGATTGGAATGATCCTCAATGGAATGAAAAAATTATCGAATGCGCATCTCGAGTACAGTCAATGAGGTGAGTTAATTTTCTTCTTCGTGAATAATTGCTATGAATTCCTATATATGAAGGAGTGTACGGCAGTGTCAAGTGATATCCACTTCATAGGATCTCATTATAGTTGTGAAAATGTAGCATGGTCCCTGTGATAGTTCACAAATTTGCCCCAATACAACCTTGTAACGACGTTCAATAATTTTAATTATTTTATCAACTTTAATATAAGCCTCGATTCTAATAAATAGCAAGTTATTTAGGTAAATACATTACATAAAACTAACAATAATGACAAATTAATACATCTTGTTACAAATTAGCAAAAATGTGGCAGTTTGTTAATATCAAATAATATTTGGTGACGTTTGTCAAAAGTCACTATGTTAGTCTGCATTGGCTAGGGATGGGGTATAGGATAAATGGATTTTCGACTTTTTTTTACCTAAAATTAAATGTTCATATTTAGTATTAGAAAGTCAGTATAATGAAAATTAGGAATTAAAACGTCAGTTTAGAGAAAAACAATTTTTCGATTTATAAAAAAACGATTCGATTTGTAAAAAAAAACGATTTTACCCCATCCCTTTGAGACATGACATTTCAAATGTCACAGGAACCATCCTACATTTTCTTAAGTATAGTTCTGTTCACATGGGTGATGTATCAGCACACTTGAGTTACTGCAGTCGTAGTTGGTATTTTGAGTTCCGTAGTTGATATTGAGCTTGCATGATCTTCTTAGAATTACATACATACCAGCAAGTCATTTCGTTGTCAGATTAGGCAGAGGACAGGGTGCCAGACTTTCCTATCTCAACGCACATATAATTCGCTTCTTCCACATTCAATATCCCTCGTAACTCTTCCATCATAGAAAATACTACACAAATAGCAGAATTCTCAACTCTAAAATTCTTTACCCATATATCACGTTATATAACTGTATAATGAAATATACTGTCTTCTTCTTCTCCCTGGCTCCATCCCAACTCATTGTCTGCGAAGACTGTTGGGGTCAGCTCTCCTCGTCCTCAGGTTGTATGCTCTTCTGTCTCGGACTATGTCCCCCAGGCCGTACCTCTGCATCAGGTTATCTTTTTGCACCACCCATGAATTCTTTGGTCTTCCTCTGGTTGTTATTCGAGGAAGATCCATGGAGATTGCCTGGTTCACAATGTGATCGGGTGCTCTGCATCCAAAGTGCCCATACCATCTCAATTGCCTCTCCTCCATCTTGCTGTTGATGTCTGTAGCACCTAGGCTTCCACGAGTGCGTGAGCTTTTTATTTTGTCTCTTAGGGACACACCAGCTGACCATCTTAGCATGTATCTTACAATGAAATATACTGTGTTATAAGACAAATTAAAGGCAACAAACCCAGATCCAAATAAATTGAATATGCATTTTAATATATGTTTTATTTTGTAGTATGTCTTGTTTTTTCATATATTATGTATTCATACAATTACTGAACATGTTAACCTTTCCCTTCCTGTGCTAAAAAAATCCGCCCGTTCCGGTGATATGTATTCAATATACATGTAAAAATGAGCGATTTAAAATTGGAAAAAATAAGAATATTCATAGCCAATCGCTTAAATTAATTAAATTTGAAGTCAAAAGTGATAATAATTAAAATTTAATTGCTGAAAACATGCAAAAAAAACATCGGCCGACATTCACAAAACGGGCAAAGCTACCACCTCGAACGAAAGCCCGTGAGCCATGAAGCGAGAGAAGCGAGCGAACTGAGATTCTATTTCTTGCTTTCCCATATACCGAAGTAGAGTGAGAGTGAGACGTGAATAGCGTCGCTTCCTCACCCATAGTAGTTTTTTAGAATGAATATACCTACGTCACACACTGGCACATGTTTGATTGTATTGGTGAATTTATTCCCGATTTTCACAAAATATCTCTGATATGGCCGATAAGTGCTAATTATTATCAATATTATTTTTTCATTCAATGCGTTAATGTATTACGGAGGAATACCTAAAATCTGAACCCAGCATTTATTATATTTATAGAGATATTAAACTTTTTAGAAGCAATGTGTACTAGTTACACATCACAGGGAAGGAAGGGATAATCAAGAAGGATTGTCTCTAAGGAACTAAAGACATTTCTTTTAAGAGTTATAATTAACTAGAATTTTAATTATCTTTAATCGAGATAGCATGAATAAAGTATTTCTATTAGTAATGATTCCCGATTATTGTGGTTTTACTTATTTCCATATTTTTCCTGTATTCACCACAATAGTCATAATTAGACTTGTTAAAATTTCAGAGCTGCAACGGAGGGCCACACTCCTCGGCTAGTGGTAGTGGTAGTTCAAGGTACAGCGCCACTCCCTCCCGGAGAGGATGTGCTGGGGGCGGAACGAGCCCAGGCTCTGTGTGCTGCTTGCGAGATTAATTCCAAGTCATTGTTTGTACTGCCACACGGAGATCACCTCATGGGTAAGAGGTTCTATAATTTAATTAAACACTATTAACTATCAATAACAGATTATTTGTACAATCAAATAACAATTTATATAAACTTAGTGTAACTCAGAGAGCAATGGGATGGGTCGTGCTTAGTGTTACTGTTAGATATGAAATTCCACTCAAATAGAATGAGATTAAACATATTATTTACTGAAGACCAATAATATAAAGAGACCTTTAAAAAACTTTCAAAGAAATGTATAAATGATGATTGATATATCTGGAATTGATATATGATTGATATACGAGGCATATCCAGAAAGTAAGTGTACTGAATTTTTGTAGGTTACAATTTTTTTTATTTAAACAAAAAAATTACGTGGTTACCGTAGTACATATGTAAGCTATTTTTCAACATAGTCGCCATTCCTCTCAATGCAGGTGGTGAAGCGGGGTATCAACTTTTTGATGCCTTCCTCGAAATAGTTTCCCGCCAACCCCTCCGTCCACTTCTCCACCTCCTCCTTTACCTCCTCGTCGGTTGAAAACCTTTTTCCACCCATGTGCAGCTTCAGGGAGGTAAAGAGATAGTAATCTGAAGGTGCTAAGTCAGGGGAATGCGCGGGATGGTTCAGGACATCCCATTTAAACGAGGCGAGCAGTTCCTTCGTGGCGTTGGCCGTGTGTGGTCTGGCATTGTCGTGCAGCAGGCAGACTCCCTTTGTCAGCATGCCTCTCCTCTTGTTCTGAATCGCCCTCCGCAATTTTTTTAGGGTCTCACAGTATCTTGCAGAGTTGATGGTCTCCCCTTGAGGCATATATTCAATTAAAATTATGACAGTCCCAAACACGGATGCCATGATTTTCTTGGCTCAAATTGTGGTTTTGAACTTTTTGGCGGAGGGTGAAGAGGTGTGACGCCACTGTTGAGACTGCCTTTTGGTTTCAGGTGTGTAGTGTGCAACCCAAGTTTCATCTCCAGTAACGATGGAGTGGAGAAATTCATCTCCATGGAGTTTGCAGCGCCTCAAAATCTTGCTCAATTTCGTCAGTCACAATTGAAGGTCTTCCGCTCCTCTGATCATCATGCACAGACGTACGACCGTTTTTAAACTCGCGACACCACTTGTAAACACTCGTACGATTCATAGCTGTATCACCATATGCAGTTTTCACCTCATTATAAACCTCAACCGGAGGTTTTCCCTTCCAAACGAGATAACGGATGACGCCGCGTATTTCGCACTTGGTGGGAGATTGGATTGACATTTTTCACGAAACGTGTTGTCGCGTCGACACTTCTCAACGTACTGACCTCGAACCGGTCTCGTTGCGGAGGGGAAGGGTCAGGCTACACGGAAGTGTAGCCAACATGTCGAAAATAAAATCCATCCGGTCGTGAGAGCCTCAGTACACTTACTTTCTGGATACGCCTCGTATGATGATTGATATATCTGGATTGATATATCTGAAACTGGCTTCTTTTAAAGCCCAGATAATTTACCAACTAAAAAGTTTCTTTGTAGTTCGTCTTCCCTTGATAAGTTTTATTAACAAATTTATATTTACCGGGTCTGTAAATATGAAACTGGATTTTTTTTATAGAAAATACTCATTTATTGTATGAAAATGGTAAAAAATATTTTATTCAAAGTATGTATTGCCCATCGTTAGCTACATATTTTTCCCATCTCTCTGGCAATTTGTGGATGCCACGCCAAAAAAACTGTTGCTCTTTTGAGGCAAACCAATCATCGAGCCATTTTCGTAAGAAGTGAAGCGCTGCTCAGCAAGTGCGTGTCCCATCGATGCAAATAAGTAGTAATCGGATGGAGCCAAGTCTGGTGAGTAAGCCGCATGCGAAAGTATTTGCCAACTTAATGTCTCAATCGTTTCCTTGACCGGTTTTGCTGTGTGCGATGGTGCATTATCATGAAGCAGAATCACTTTGCGTTGCCTCTTTTGATATTCTGGTGGTTTTTCACGCAACGCTTGGCTCAAATCCATCATCTGTTGTCGGTAGCGTTCAGTATTAATGGTTTCGCCAGGTTTTAGCAGCTCATAATAGATAACACCCTTCTGATCCCACCAAACACAGAGCATTGTCTTCCGTCCATAGCGATTTGGCCTTGCAGTCGATTTTGCATGTTGGCTTGGAATTACCCATGATCTTTTACGCTTAGGATTCTCGAAACGTATCCATTTTTCATCGCCAGTCACAATTCGATGGAGAAATAATTTTCTTTTGTACCTGACGAGCAGCATTTCGCAAGTGGTTTTTTGGTTTTCCTGCTGTCTTTTTCGGTTTTCATTCAGTTCATATGTAGCCCATTTTCCCACCTTCTGGATCTTTTCCACGGCTTTCAAACGTATGGAGACGGCTTCTCATGTCACATTTAATTGATCCGCGAGTTGTTGTTGCGTTTGAACGTCATCCTCATCCAACAATGCATGCAATTCGGCGTCTTCCAACTTTTTCGGTGATCTTCCACGTTCTTCGTTTATCACGTCAAAATGGCCACTTTTGAATTTGTTAAACCACTCAAAGCACTGTGATTTACCAAGAGCATGCTCACCGTAAGCTTCGACAAGCATTCGATGCGATTCTGCAGGAGTTTTCTTCAAATGATAACAGAAAATCAATGCTGTCCGCGAATCGTAGTTTTCAGGCACAAAAACAGTTATGTTCAACGCTATGAAAACATATGTATTTGTATTAAACTTGTATTGTTGTGAGTTAAAAGTCTTTGACAAATGTAAACACAAGAAAAAGGCGCCAATGACGCGGTTTGACCGTCACTACATTGACAACTAGAGCCACCTATGAGCAAATGCCCGTTTCATATTTACAGACCTAATATATGCTGATGCAGGAAAGTACTCAATTTAAAGTCCGCAGTTACCACTGTCTTTTCCTTACCCTCGATCATATTTTTAATCTGTCAATAAGAGTGGGTTTGATTCCTGAGTTAGAGTACTCTTGGGGAGAGTCTGCTCTTAATGGTGCTATATAAATTGTACTTTTATTATGTCTTCAATGAGTAGAAGTCACTGATGGAGGCCCTTTTTTCAGCAGTGGATGAAAAAGCTTAAAGCGGGCTAATTAAGAATATGAAAAACTTTCCATGTATCATATACGGGTACATTATGGATAAAAGGAATGATATAACTTCTCCCGATTATTATTAGAGATGGGGCTGCAGCACTGCCATGGTAGTTTTCTAGCCTGACTCAGGAAAGGTCTTCCATATCAGCTGAAGTCTATCCTCAGACAATCCTATCATCCATCAAATTAACATCCTTCTTGGTTTTTCCCTAGGCACTGCCTTCAACAATATTTTTGTCATTTGGCATTCTCAAACATATTCTAAATAAGTTAACCCCAACCGAGCAAACCATACAGCGAAAGAAGTGCAATGATTTGCACTCGATAATTCAAGATACACACAGACATCGTCTATCCACAAGATGGCTGACAGTCATACTCGATCATGAAGAATAGCCTGCCATTGTCCTATTTATTAACCTTTCCTTCCCTGTGTTGGGTATCTTCTACACGTTGCTTCTAATAACCATCAATATCTCTATAAATATTATAAATACAAGGTTAAGATTTTAGGTATTCCTCCATAATATATTTACGCATTGATTTAAAAAATAATATTAATAATAATCAGAATTTATCGACTACATCGAGGTGTTTTGTAAAGATCGAAAACAAATTCGCATTTAAACGCTGCGAGTGCTTCGTCTTGACGATAGGTGAATAGTATGCGGGAAGCGCGACACTATATTCGCATCTCACTCTTGCATACTCCACTGAATTGCGAGGAGCTGAATTGTCTCAACGTCGCAAGCATAAGCGTAAGCGCCGGGGTATGCGACTGACGTTCCGCGCCACAGTAGCTTCTAGGCTTGCAAATAGGTTAGACGTACGCCCGTTCCGTGAGCGTTGCCAGATGGTTTTTTAATGTTTTTAGCAAATAAATCTCAATTATTATAATTTTTAACTTCAATTATAATTAATTAAGGGGATTTTCTATGAATGTTCTTATTTTTCCGATTTAAAATCGCAAATTTTTTATCGCGTACTCACTACCCAACACCGGAGCACGCGTTTCAATTTTAACACCGTAAGGGAAGGGTTAATAGTTTCAGAATAAAGGAATAAAACTAAATAAAGAATTTGTAATTTGTTTTTATCAAACACTGTTTATTCCACTTTTTTGTAACGGTATAACCCTACCGGTTTCAAGGCTTTCACCTCATCAACAGGAGAACACAGATAAGACTCTTTAAATGTCTTTAAACCTCCACAATACTTATGCCTTAATTATTGATGATATATAAATAAAGAATATTTTTCCAGGGTATGCAATAAGATTAGAAAATGCATTTTATGATCTAGCACAAAATTATTATCACCATGAAGCTAGGTCGATCAAATCGCACCGCGATTATCTAAATAAAACAACACACCAGTATTTGTTTGTGCGCCATCAATTTAAAATGGGTTTCATTAATGAGCTGAAACAGGACAACAGCACAGCTCACAAGTAAGTTTGAAATTTTTTTTTTCATAAAAACGTCAAATTTTTTTATATAAAGAATTAAAAATACATCAATAAAGCCACCATATACAATTATATTGTCACAATGTATTAGATCAGGGGTACCTTACCAGTCAATCGCGATCTACCAATCAATCGCGATCTACCAATAGATCGCAGTATGCTTTTAAGTAGATCTTTACGTTTTCTTACGTGCATATGTGTTTGTGCGTTATCTCCTCATTCATTCTTTTAAAACTGCTTAACTATTTCAATGTATTTACTGCCTAACTACGAGTATTTCAATGTTGTCTCAACTATTTTATTTCCCATTTGTCATTTTGTAAAATTTGGACTCCTTTGAGGCTTTTTTTTTTTCTCGTTCTTGCTGACAGTTAACCTGAGGTGGTATATGTGGGTTTACTTTTTATTTTGTTGTCTGCCCTACGTTTTTTTTTTTTTTTTAATTTATTCTTTAAACTAGATATGCGGGGGTGTGGGATGGAAGCCCCCCGATGCCCTTGCGGTCGGGCTCGCCCTACATTGGTGGGGTGTATCTCGGCCGGGGGAATGTTTGTGGAATGAGCCTGGACCTTTTAATGTCTTCTCTCTTCTTGAATGTATTTTTTTTTGTCATCTATTTATTCTCTTTATTTTTTTTATATTCTTGTTCTACATGTTCAAGGGTGAGGGCTGAAAAACATCTGGTGTCCCCATGGCTGGGTTCGCCCTATATTAGTGGGGTGTATCTTGACCGAGGGGATGTTATTAGATGAGCCCAGACCTTTTGATAGCTTCTGTATTTAATGTATTATCTGCAATTTATTTGTTATAGAAGTGTTATTTAAATATATTATGTACATACTATGTTGCTGTCAATAAACCTACATTTATTTATATATTAAACAATATTATTTTAGTAGGTCCTAATAAGAAATTGAACGAACTAAAAAAGTGAAACAAGATGTATTTTAAATGTGAAATATAAGAATTAACGACTGACAGAATTATAACAACCTTACCAACTGACATATTTTAGTTCTTTAATTGGTCAATAGGTGCATTACAAATATAAAAGTTGCTCTTGTTATCACCATATATCTCAATGTGCCTGCGCCCTTAAAATTATAATTTGATTAATTTGTAAATTTAGTACTATTTTGTATAATTTTTTTCATAATAAATATTAAATCTGATTATAATTTTGTACTGGTGAATCATGACATTGCCCTTCAAATGTTGCTCACATATACAAAAAGGTTAGGCTGCCCCATGTTAGATAATTGAATAATTTGTGGGAAAAAAATCACATATGGACTTATATTTCATAAAATATATCATTGCTTTACATGACTTGGATGGAATGTATTTTTTTAAGTCATAATTCAACCATGAATCAATTTTTTTTATATATTTTCACAAATACAGATTGATGTATGCTTATTCAATATTTCAAATAAATAAAAAAAATATATACACCATTTCTTACAACGTTGCAACATGAGATGAGATTTCCAAATAAGTGGTTCTTTTTACGATTATTTTATTCCGATTATTCAATTGAACTCCCTCTACTTTTAATGTTTTTCTCATTTTCTGTTGTTGCATCAATGGAAAAAGAATATTATTTTATTCACTGAGAAGCGATCAATAGTTAAAAAAATCTTTTTTAATACTTCCACATTTAGCTGAGATTGTTTATGGATACATGATTGTTATAAGCATCATAGAGCAACATTTTGCTTTACGAATTGTAATGTCTTGTTAAAACTTGACTTATCTGTTATGAAAAAATTATGACAAATATTTAAAGTTAAATTGCAAAACCTGGTCTAACAATGATTTTAAAAATTACATAGATACACTCTAATATGATTTCTTGTGAATATAAGTTTTAAACAGGACCATTTTCAGACCAAAATATGAACCATATAAATAAATAAATAAATAAATAATAGGTTTATTGATAATGTACCTGCCTGTATACCTACCTAAATGAATTGTCAAAATAACGAGTGAATTGTTAAAACACAAATAAATTAAATTAATTATTGTTGATCATAAACATACAGGGTCATTGACCGATCAAGTATTCATAGATAGCTACACGTCAAGAACGGCGACAATGTTTACTATTTTTATAGTACCCGCGATTTGTCCAGTCATCTCCAAATATAAATAATTAACCTACCGCCAATTTACGTGCCAGAGCGAGACGGAGCATGTAGCGCGAACTGGTTCACCCATTTGTATAAAAGACCGGCGCTCCGATAAATAAACATATATTCGTATTGTCATTCAGTCAACTGTCAAGACTTTGTTATTTATTTACCTGCTGTCCACTTATCGATTTATATCCGCATTCCTGAGTCTATAAGTAAACAAATCAAGATCATCATGACTTATAGAAATAAGCAATCCTCTATATTGATGATTCTGTACGAGAAGTAACGCAGAATCAGCTAAAACGAAGATAACGATGTCGATATCAAGATCATCAGCACGTCCTAATAGGACACATGCTACACTGATAGCGACCATCGTTACAATAACAACATAGTATGTACAGATTATATTTAAATAACATTTCTAAAAACACATAAATTGCAGATAATACATTAAATACAGAAGCTATCAAAAGGTCTGGGCTAATCTAATAGATATACGTACGTATACACGTAGTCGTCGACTTACGACTGTTTGACTTTATGACCATCATCCACGATCGGGTGTCCGCCTGCGCTAAGCGTGGCGCTAGCAGTCCATGTACACTACATATTGTATTACTATCCGCATGTGTGCGTCGCGGTCAGTATTAGCTACGGCTTCGTCCAATAAACACATGTTGTCTTGTTATAAACATTTTTTAAGCCCGTCCGAGATGTCTACAAAAAGTAAAATGAAAACTTGTTGCACATTTTGAAGAGATGGACCCAAACATCGAACGATTTGCAAGGATTGAACGGATGGCACACGACGTGTTATGTCCATATCGTGAAATATACGAGAAGAAGAAGAAACAAACAATCCAGACAAAGCTCACCATGTTTATGCAAAAAAATAAACAAGCGGCCAATAAAAAGTTGATATGTATAACAAACACCTGTATTTTGTATTTTCATGCTTTATTAATATAATATTTAACCTATTTTACTGAAGCATATTTTTTTTACTTAATTCTAACAAATGTAAAAATGAAAAACAAAGCAATATGTCAAGATATTGGAATATCAGCTGCATGCTGATGTGATATGATAAAGAAAACAAAGACAAACTCGAAAAATAATAAAAAAAGAAAGCATAGAGAAACCCGATAAATGACCATGGTGATACACTAATTATAACAAGAACATAGAAAACAGTCTTAAAATATCCTCACACACTATAATTTACATATGTACCGAAATTATTGTATAAACCAACTTACGACCAGATCAACTTATGACCTGTTTATCGGAACTGAGTGCGGCCGTAAGTCGACAACTACCTGTATAATATAATATGTTTCAATGATGAAACATGAAGAGGAATAAATATTCTCTGAAGAAAAAAAACACATCCTAAAGCTTTGTGATTGAAACTCTCATATCATAGAATCAATATTTTATTTATGTATTCTAATGTCCATTAACCTTTCCTTCCCTGTGTTGGGTATCTTCTGCACGTTGCTTCTAATAACCATCAATATCTCTATAAATACAATAAATACAAGGTTAAGATTTTAGGTATTCCTCCATAATATATTTACGCATTGATTTAAAAAATAATATTAATAATAATCAGAATTTATCGACTATATCGAGGTGTTTTGTAAAGATCGAAAACAAATTCGCATTTAAACGCGGCGAGTGCCTCGTCTTGACGATAGGTGAATAGTATGCGGGAAGCGCGACACTATATTCGCATCTCACTCTTGCATACTAGACTGAATTGCGAGAACCTGAATTGTCTCAACGTCGCAAGCAAAGGCATATGCGCCGGGGTATGCGACTGACGTTCCGCGCCACTAGTTGCCTCAAGGCTTGCAAATAGGTTAGACGTACGCCCGTTCCGTGAGCGTTTTTTAATGTTTTCAGCAAATAAATCTCAATTATTATAATTTTTAACTTCAATTATAATTAATTAAGGGGATTATCTATGAATGTTCTTATTTTTCCGATTTAAAATCTCTAATTTTTGATTGCGTACTCACTACCCAACACCGTAACACGTGTATTATTTTTATCACCGTAAGGGAAGGGTTAACAAAATGCTATATTCCTTACAATTTATATTTCTAATAGTTTTAATTTCATTTCATCGATGATTGCATATGATTTTTGGATCATGTCTAGCAGACGTAACTGTATTACAAAATTTATATAAATAACTTTCTTACAGGCATTACATGCATGCATATAATAATTTACTGGAAGTGAGAATTGTCGATACTAATGCTCTGGAAATAAAAACGGTCGCTGGTTACATAAACTACAAACTGTGCAAATTGCTGTTTGCCTTAAACCTTCCCCGGGATGCGATCGCCCAGGTTAAGGCCCATGTCGAAAGGTACAAGAATAAAATTGGAATGAAGGACTTGGCGTTTGAGCATCACGCATGGATGGCGAGACAGTAAGTTCATATAATTCAATATTCCCGTTATTTAACTTTTTCCCTGCCAGGCATAGAGTACCGTATTAGCCCGACTATAAGGCGAGGTGTTAATGAATTTTTGAAAACGATTTTCATCAGAATTACTTGACTTTATAGCAGTTTTCTAATATATATTTTATTCCAGACAAAGTATTTTTGGTGACCTGTTTGATGAAGCCATCAGGGCTGGACTCCCAGCAATACAGACGGTACACCCGGGCTATTTCTACCAGCAGGCAGCGCAGTATGCCACCCTGCGCAGACAGACTTGCCAACAGCTCTGTTCCACATCCCTCGCATATCCACAACCAGATCCACTGCAAGGTATATCATGTATTCAGTTAATATAATTTAATTGTGAATACGATTACTCTGGAAGAAGTACGAATGGCACATTGGGAAAAGCATCAGGTTGCGAATAAGTGAGCACAGAATTAATAATGTGTGAAGGTGAGAGAATGATCAAGTAGTGGAGACAATGTGCAACAAATGTTGAGAATCTGACTACACACCGGAAGAAAGTGTAGAAATTACAGAGCCATTAGTTTTCTGAATGTTGTTTTTAAGTGAAAGAGTTATTTATTCAACACTACGTCAAAACGTGACAAAAAAGAAATTATTTAAATTGTATAGTTGAATTATTACAGCGCGTGCCTCATTTTATTCACATGAATCAAAATAATGTGACATCTGTTGTTACAAATCAGAACTATTTAAATTATTATCGTCAGAAATATAATATTGGGTTGATGCAAAAGTTATGACGGTTTTTTACATATTTTTTTTTTAGATTTTTTTTAGATTTTTATTATTTATTTAATCAATTATATAATTTCCATCAGTTCTTATAACCTTCTCCCATCTTTCTATCAACTTATTAATACCATTAGTGTAAAATTCCGTGGATTTTGATGCGAAAAATGTAGTAAGGGATGTTTTTACCTGCTCTATTGTATCAAATTTTTTATCATTTAAAAAAAATTGCAGTGATCGGAATAAATGAAAATCGGAAGGAGCAAGATCTGGAGAATACGGTGGATGCTTGATAACATCCCAATTCAACTCATTTAGCTTGTGTTGGGTCATCATAGCCACATGTGGTCGCGCGTTGTCGTGATGAAACACTACCCCTTTTCTGTTTACCAATTCTGGTCTATCCTTTTGAAGGACGATGTTCAATTTGGATAATTGCTGACAATATCGTTCTGCTGTAATTGTCTGATTGCGTTCCAAGAGTTCAAAATACACAATAGTGAAAAATTAGCGAAAAACAATTAGTGAAAAATCCCCAGATCGGAATTTTGTAACCCATCTTCGTACCTGTCGAACTTTGATGACATCTGCTCCATACACTTTGCAAATGTTTTTAGTTGCCACACTCGCGGTATTGTCTTTACGGAATTCATAAAGTAAACAATGACGTAAATGCACTTTATCAACCGACATTTTGAAAAAATACAAGGGCTCTTCACTGTACTCTGACCAGGCCAAAACTGAATAGAAAGTAGAGGGAAAGCATCCTTTATACAATGGAATCATTTAAAAGAAGATACTATTCATCATTTCTTACCTGGGATCATAAAAAACGGTCATAACTTTTGCATCAACCCAATATTTGGGGGACACATGTTTTAAGGTTGTATAATTTTTTTTCACTTTGGACGATTCAGAGCATTTCAGATAGAGCTGTGTAATTATATATATAATTTTATATTTTCTAGGGACTATTGAGTTTTATGGACAACGTCCCTGGAGACCGGGTAAACTAAGTGCTGATCCTCCGGATCCACAACGGGAGAATGATGCCATTGCTGCTCTACAGTACATTGAGATTCATCATGTGAATCACTCTGTAAGTGTGAAATGTCTTTATGTAACCCTTCCTGTCCTGTGATGTGTAACTAGTACATATTGCTTCTAAACACCTTTAATATCTCTATAAATATAATAAATACTGGGTTCAGATTTTAGCTATTCCTCCGTAATACATTTACGCATTGAATGAAAAAAATAATATTAATAATAATTAGCACTTATCGGCCACATCAGAGATATTTTGTGAAAATCGGGAATAAATTCACCAATACAATCAAACGTGTGCCAGTGTGTGACGTAGGTATATTCATTCTAAAAAACGCTATGGGGGAGGAAGCGACGCTATTCACGTCTCACTCTTACTCTACTTCGATATATAGGAACGCAAGAAATTAAATCTCAGTTTTGTGAACGTCAGCCGATGTTTTTTTTTCATGTTTTTTCATGACCAAGGTATGGTTAGATATAGTGAATGATATTTGGAAAGAAGGAAACGTAGGAGTCAGAGAAATCGTAAGAGTTGCATGAGAAGGTGTTTGGATGTAGAAGAGGGGAAAGATGTGTGTTGTGTCATCTCTGCTTACCAGAAAAGGGAAACAGTGTGATGATATGCATGTATTATTTTTTTTGTAAAATCTGTCATAGATTCTAACAACTTAATAAAATATTCAAGATAAGTTGGTCGGTTGAAAGAAATTGCTGTATAGCAATAAGCTCGCCAGATGTACCATGTATAACCATGTACACGAAAGAATGAAAATAAAAATGATACCATAGACTATCATCACCATCAAAAAAGAAGAATTGCAATTAAGTTAAACAGAATTTTTTGAACTGGATAAATACATCCAATGTTTAATTTGTATCATAATAAATTTTTTTTTTTGATTCCCAAAACTTATCCGTATTAAAATATTTAAATAGCTATAAATGTTGAATTTTTAGATGCTCATCATAAGCCTCCTGGGAAGTGCCATAGTACAGTTCAAAACATACAGATGCCCTCGTATGAGACGGCACCTTCTGGTGCAAATGGCTGAGGAGTGCTACACCTGCGCAGACTATGGAAAAGCTCTGACGTAAGTATATCATTTTATAATTTCAGCATTCTGGAAGTTCTTCCATTCAGGCGTCACGAGTTCCAGAATGTTTTTCACGTATTGTTTTCTGCTAAATTTATTTATTCATTCATTCCTTTTTATTACATGATAAGGAAAAACATAAGTATTGGGTTTTAACATAAGTTGTGTCCGTTTCTTTACAATTCAAAAATGAGCACCAAAAGTGAAACAAAATGGTAAAGGTTTATACGTCATTCGAAAGCAAATTTTCTGCTCTACAAGATATTGTGTTTGCGTTTACGTTACATATATTATTTTATTTGATTACAAGCCTTCATAATAGAATGTCAAGTAGACGAAAGGGAGGATTTTCGACACCTCCCGTGGACTTCGATGAGGACCGTTTAAACAATATTATTCACGAAGATCCCCTTCAAACCGTAGAATTGACTGAGCAGATGAATTGTAGTCACATAACTGTATACCGCCATCATAAATCAATGGGAAAAATCCAGAAGTTCGGTGCTTGGGTTCTACATGTTTTGAGTGAAAACAACAAAAAGCAACATTTAACAATTTCTGCTGGTTTGCTCGCGCATCATCGAGTTACGCATAGCCACAAGTAAAGGTTCCTTTACCGCATCATTACTGGTGATGAAAAATGGTTTGAAAATGGTGATGAAAAACGTTTGAAGGGGATCTTCATGAATAATATGGTTTAACCGGTCCTCATCGAAGTCCACTGGTCTTCCGGAACGCTTCACGTCTTTCAGGTCAAAATTACCGTCTTTGAAACGCTAAAACCATCGACGAGCTGTCCTTTCATTCATAGCATCTTCACCGTACACTTTGCAAATATTGCGAGCAACTTTGTCAGGTTTATTCCCTCGATTGAACATGAACAGAAGGAGGTGTCGAAAATGCTCACTTTCGTCTACTTGACATTCTATTTTGAAGGCTTGTAATCAAATAAAATAATATATGTAACGTAAAAGCAAACACAATATCTTGTAGAGCAGAAAATTTACTTTCGAATGACGTATAACCTTTACCATTTTGTTTTACTTTTGGTGCTCATTTTTAAATTTGGAAAAAAAACGGACACACCTTATGTTAACACCTACTATAACAGTTTAAAGTGATACACGTCAATAGTCATATTTCAATCAGCTTTTTATGCCACGTCATTTTAAAATCAGTCTGAATATAAATAAGGTTAATTATAATTTATTGTTATCTAATATCAATTTGATAAATCTCTCTGATCGTAGAATAATAGCGGACTTGATTGTGTCATAAATGGAATGATTGATTGTCCGAAACTCTTGTAATTGATTAGCACTCGAGTTATGACAAGAATTATTATAATTCTCACATTTCTACGAGTATGTGAGAATTATAGAATGAAATATTTTGCAAATTTTCCCATACCTAGATTACATATCAGGTCTGTAAATATGAAACCGGATTTTATTATAGAAAATATACATTTATTGTACGAAAATGGTAAAAAATATTTTATTCAAAGTATTGCCCATCGCTAGCTACACATTTTTCCCATCTCTCTGGCAATTTGTGGATGCCACGCCGAAAAAAACTGTTGCTCTTTTGAGGCAAACCAATCATCGAGCCATTTTCATAAGAAGTGAAGCGCTGCTCAGCAAGTGCGTGTCCCATCGATGCAAATAAGTAGTAATCGGATGGAGCCAAGTCTGGTGAGTAAGCCGCATGCGAAAGTATTTGCCAACTAAACGCCTCAATTGTTTCCTTGACCGGTTTTGCTGTGTGCGATGGTGCATTATCATGAAGCAAAATCACTTTGTGTTGCCTCTTTTGATATTCTGGTCGTTTTTCACGCAATTCTTGGTTCAAATCCATCATTTGTTGTCGGTAGCGTTCAGTATTAACGATTTCGCCAGGTTTTAGCAGCACATAATAGATAACACCCTTCTGATCCCTCCAAACACAGAGCATTGTCTTCCGTCCATAGCGATTTGGCCTTGCAGTCAATGTCACTGGTTTGATTGGAGTTACCCATGATCTTTTACGCTTAGGATTCTCGAAATATATCCATTTTTCATCGCCAGTCACAATTCGATGGAGAAATGATTTTCTTTTGTACCTGGCGAGCAGCATTTCGCAAGTGGTTTTTCGGTTTTCCTGCTGTCACTTTCCGTTTTCATTCAGTTCATGTGGAACCCATTTTTCCACCTTCTGGATCTTTCCCATGGCTTTCAAACATATGGAGACGGCTTCTCATGTCACATTTCATTGATCCGCGAGTTGTTGTTGTGTTTGAGCGTCATCCTCATCCAACAATGCTTGCAATTCGGCGTCTTCAAACTTTTTCAGTGGTCTTTCACGTTGTTCGTTTCTCACGTCAAAATCGCCACTTTTGAATTTCTTAAACCACTCAAAGTACTGTGATTTACCAAGAGCATGCTCACCGTAAGCTTTGACAAGCATCCGATGCGATTCTGCAGCAGTTTTCTTCAAATGGTAACAGACAATCAACACTGTCCGCAAATCGTAGTTTTCAGGCACAAAAACAGACATGTTCAACGCTATGAAAACATATGTAGTTGTATTAAACTTGTATTGTTGTGAGTTAAAAGTCTTTGACAAATGTAAACACAAAAAAAAGGTGCCAATGACGCAGTTTGACAGTCACTACATTAACAACTAGAACCATCTATGAGCAATTCCGGTTTCATATTTACAGTCCTGGTAGCTGCGATAAACCCTGAAACATTAGATAATGTCATAGAAAATGTCTTAAACAGCGCACATTCTTGTGAACAAGAGATGGTCATTTAAACCAGTGCTTCCCAATTACTTTCATGTAACGGCCCCCTAAATCTGAAGTAATTAATTCGGCCAGCCCCCCCCCAAAAAAACATTTTTTTTTATAGTTGAAGATTTATTTGGCAATAATTATTACAATTAAAATACACATATTTATATTCAACACAAAATTATAGGGACTTGCTTAAAAACTTTTTTTTTAAATAAAAACTATACTCACATGAAACAATTTAATACTCACATGAATATTTGTACTTTGTACTGAATATTTTCGCGACCCCCACGAGAAATCCCGCGGCCCCCCAGGGGGTCGCGGCCCCCAATTTGAGAAGCACTGGTTTAAAATATTAGATATTTTTCACCTAATGTCAAAAAAGGTTTGAATTCAATAATATATTACCGTCAAAACATTTTATTTTCTACAGAAGTTATAAGAAAACAAAAACAAAAGAGATACCCACTGCAACCGATATCAAACAGGGAGACAGTCTCAGCCCATTCCTTTTTAACACTATTATGGATAGAATCATAGAGGAGGTGACTTCTTTGGGCCTGGGTTACTAAACGGGAAATAAATTGATCAATATAGTGTGTTATGCCGACGACACTGCAATATTAGCAGAAAGTGAAGATGATCTTCAGAGAATGCTCTACAAATTTCACCTTGCTTCTAAGAAATACAATATGACGATTTCTGTCAATAAAACAAAGTACTTAACAATATCAAAAGAGCCACTCAGGTGCAAACTGATCATCGATAATGTACCCATCAAGCAAGTCATGCGATTCACTTACCTAGGTGTAGAGATCTCCAGCAACTAGCATACCTATATAGTGAAGTACGAACACAAACTAATAAAGCGACAGCTTTGGCTGGCTGCCTGCGGGACACTATATGGAGAAACAAACACATGCTAACCGAAAGCGAGGTCAGGATATATAAGACATGCATCTGCCCTATCATGACATATGGGATAGAAGTGAGAGCCGATACCAACAGGACAAAAAACCTTCTCAGAGTGGCAGAAATGACAACCTTACGCTCCATCGCAGGCAAAACTCTTAGAGATCGGATCAGAAATGAGACGATAAGGTCTGTCTGTGGTGTTGAAGACATAGTGAGGTGGGGAAGAAACAGAAGGCGCTTCTGGAGGGATCATGTGGACCGCATCGGGGATATAAGACTGGCAAGAATCGCTAAGACTGAAAACCCTGACAGCAGGAGATTACCAGGAAGGCCGCCGAAAAGGTGGAAGGACAGCTGGACGTCATCATCCCAGGACAGCCCACCGTCACAAACAGGTCATACGACCTAAACCAAGAGGAAAAAAAGGAAGAAATAGGAAAGTTATTTTGCCACCCTGTATATGTTTCTGTAATATTTTACTTTTTTTTTTTAATATCTCCTTGTAGGCTGCTGACACACATGCTGTGGGACTACAGACGTGAAAAATGGTGGTCATTGGTTTCACAAATACTCAACAAGGCTCTCACATGCTCTTATTTGCTGGCAAACATTCAAGACTATGTGGCACTTTCTATTGAAGCCTTAGGAAAAAATATAACTGTTCCGAACAATGATAAGAAGAGAATTCTCAACAATCTAATGGCTGTACTCAATGTAAGTAAATGTTGTGTGTCATTTTATTTATAATATGGAAATCAGTTTGATGATGATAATTATAGGTAATCTCTCACAATTGAGAAAGATAATTATACAATAGGTAATGTCTCACAATTGAGAAAGATAATACTAGGTAATCTCTCACAATTGAGAAAGATAATTATAGGTAATCTCTCACAATTGAGAAAGATAATTATACAATAGGTAATGTCTCACAATTGAGAAAGATAATACTAGGTAATCTCTCACAATTGAGAAAGATAATTATAGGTAATCTCTCACAATTGAGAAAGATAATTATACAATAGGTAATCTCTCACAATTGAGAAAGATAATACTAGGTAATCTCTCACAATTGAGAAAGATAATTATAGGTAATCTCTCACAATTGAGAAAGATAATTATACAATAGGTAATGTCTCACAATTGAGAAAGATAATACTAGGTAATCTCTCACAATTGAGAAAGATAATTATAGGTAATCTCTCACAATTGAGAAAGATAATTATACAATAGGTAATGTCTCACAATTGAGAAAGATAATACTAGGTAATCTCTCACAATTGAGAAAGATAATTATAGGTAATCTCTCACAATTGAGATAGTTCATCCTATGGATGTAGTTTTTTTATTTATTTATTTATTATACACATGACAAGAAATATACATAATTTGCAAAAAAAAAAACAACTGGTTATTTAATTTGGACACACACTTTTAATGGATCTGGGTTTGTTGCCTTTCATTTGTCGTGTCCCCAGTAAACTAGGCTTTTGCCTGTATCTCACTGAAGACATATAGCATGACTTTATAAAACCCCGTTGCACATTCTTGTCAAGCTGACAAACAGCGACACTCAATTACATATGTATACATCATGCGAAATCAAACTCCTCACACTTCATCACTCCAGACAGACCAAAAACATTCATCCCACAATATACCGCACATAATCATAAAAAAGATCACAAAAAACACACTCAAGAGCTCACACAAACCTTTGCTGCAAGCCCAAGTATTCAAACTCCTGTCGCAATAACAACCACGCTCCGATCAACCTAAATTGTTTTCTTTCTTTTGCCTTTATTGAATTCGGCACCCCATTGTGTGTCATGGGAGCTAAATAGGCATATTGCCTTTGGGCAAAAGATGTTTTAACTCTAGGGATGGTGAACATTTGATCAGTTGCCACGCGCGTCATGTGTCTCTGCTGAGTCTGCATCTTCCCTTCCTCTCGATGATAGTGCCAGAGAATGGATTTGAGATGTAAATTGGCTATGTTCAGGACCTGATACTCCCTGAAAATCTCCGCTGTGGAATACCGGGCAGGAGGTTTATTAATTATTTTTATAATCAATTTTTGGGTAACCTGCAATATGTGTTTTTGTGTTAAGGTGCATCCCCCCCAAACAGTAAAAGTCCGTTTAGAAGAACAACAATTCGTATTTGTCGCCATTTTTTATGTCCTGCAATTTATTGTAATTTATTTTTATCAAACACTGTTTATTCCACTTTTTTGTAACGGTATAACCCTACCGGTTTCAAGGCTTTCACCTCATCTTCAGGGGAGTACAAACAAGACTCAATAAACAACATCCTGAAATTTAGTTTTTATAATAAATTCTTTTAATTTAAACAAACAGCATTTTTCATAATTCATAATGTACGAGGCGTATCCAGAAAGTAAGTGTACTGAGGCTCTCACGACCAGATGGATTTTATTTTCGACATGTTGGCTACACTTCCGTGTAGCCTGACCCTTCCCCTGGACGGAGGGGTTGGCGGGAAACTACTTCGAGGAAGGCATCAAAAAGTTGATACCCCGCTTCACCACCTGCATTGAGAGGAATGGCGACTATGTCGAAAAATAGCTTACATATGTACTACGGTAACCACGTAATTTTTTTGTTTAAATAAAAAAAATTGTAACCTACAAAAATTCAGTACACTTACTTTCTGGATATGCCTCGTATATTTGCTAAAAGAGTATTTATAAATTCTAATAATTCAAAATCTTCCACGCAAATCACAGATCCATGTAGTTACCGACTCTGGCGATGAGAGGACAGGTTTATTATGCACCAGCGAGTGTTTGAATTCCTGGGACTTCCCCTATTTCCAAATAATAATCTCAAGGTATCAAAATATCTTGAGATTATTATTTTATAACACCTGAAACGTTCCAGCCTATGGGATCTTTTTTATATTCAAAATAAACTAAAAAAAATGTTTTGTTGAGTTTTCATTGTCGCCCTGAGCTCCTTGAATACACTACACTCCTCCAGTCTTGGTAGTAGTACCATAAAGACATTTTATTACCGTGAGGTGGTATCCGTATTATATTATATCTGTGCAGGTATTTCTTTACTGCACTTCATCAAGAAAAACAGCCACAACAAATCAAACCAGTTCTTCTGACACGAAATTTAAAATACATGAAATTTTTAAATAAAATAGACCCTCATTAACTGTAATGAGTTTTGATAGTTAAAATCTGGTAGAGAACAAGATATACAGATAAATCCTCCCAAATGTATTTATTTTACTTCTTCTTCAGCCGTCTCTCCACTGCTAGATGTAGGCCTCTTCTAAAACCTTCCACGCTTCCCTGTCGTAGGCTTTTCTCGTCCATTTTCTACCGACGACAAGGATAATATCGTCAGCCCATCTCTTTTAGGGCCGTCCCATCGGTCTTCTCGTATCCCACGGCCTCCATTTCAGGAGTCTGGAAGCCCATATTTCATTTAGTTGTCTTGCAACGTGACCCGCTCATTGCCATTTCATGCCAGCAACACTGTCCATTATGTCGACAACCCTAGTACGTCGCCTGATTTTTTCATTTCTGATTTTGTCTATGAGATTTATGCCCAACATTCGTCGTTCCATGGACCGTTGTGCGAATTTTAGTCTGTGAATGGTATTGGCAGTTAATGTCATCGTTTCCAAGCCATACGTTAGCACAGGGAGGACGCATGCATCGAAGACTTTTCTTTTTAGATTGGCGAGAACTTCCTTGTTCTTGAGAACATGGCCGAGCTTTCCGAATGCTGCCCAGCCCAGTCCAATTCTTCTGGGTATTTCCGATATTTGGTTTTCTTTTCCCAATTTGATTTTATGTCCGAGGTATATGTATTCAGCAACAGATTCGATTGTCTTATTATCTACTTGGAGATTTCTGTTGGATGGACTCAACATTTTGGTTTTATTGTTTATTATTTTACTTAAGAAACTTTATTTCTAGTCTGAAGTGCCTCAATCTGAACCTGACACTCCAGAGAGCTGTTTGTCAAGTGCCGCAGATCTGTGGAAGGCCAATATCCTTAAAGATCCGTCCAGCATCAGTGTCGATATGTCTATGGTCATATCGTGTATCGAAGCCAAAGCACGTTTCACTCAAACCAAATATCAAGTTGACAACTCAGTTACTATCGAATTATTTGTCAGGTATGCTTTTTTATTACTCGTGATACAACTCAGTTACTATCGAATTATTTGTCAGGTATGCTTTTTTATTACTCGTGATACAACTCAGTTACTATAGAATTACTTGTCAGGTATACTTTTTTATTACTCGTGATACAACTCAGTTACTATCGAATTATTTGTCAGGTAGGCTTTTTTATTATTCGTGATACAACTCAGTTACTATCGAATTATTTGTCAGGTATGCTTTTTTATAACTCGTGATACAACTCAGTTACTATCGAATTATTTGTCAGGTATGCTTTTTTATAACTCGTGATACAACTCAGTTACTATCGAATTATTTGTCAGGTATGCTTTTTTATAACTCTTGATACAACTCAGTTACTATCGAATTATTTGTCAGGTATGCTTTTTTATAACTCTTGATACAACTCAGTTACTATCGAATTATTTGTCAGGTATGCTTTTTTATAACTCTTGATACAACTCAGTTACTATCGAATTATTTGTCAGGTATGCTTTTTTATAACTCTTGATACAACTCAGTTACTATCGAATTATTTGTCAGGTGTGCTTTTTTATTACTCGTGATGTTTGTATTAATAACCATCTCAGGTGGATTGGCCACGCCAATAGCAGGGAAGATGAAGGTCAGAGAACTGGCAGAGGACTTGAACATCGTATATGGATCCGCTCAAGACATTTTGGTTAGTGAATTGGCCCTCAGACGTGTTGCTGCAAAACTGGTGCCGAAAGACCTCAATTTCATGCAAAAAAAGGACCACGTTGAAATCGCGAAAGACATGATTTCCATGAGTTTTTGACCAAAAACAATACGACTACTATCCAGTAGCCTTTGAATTCACCTGATCTGGCTCCCTGCAACTTTTTCCTGTTCAACCGACTTAAAAAACCGCTTCGCGAAACGCGTTACAGCACCCGAGAGGATGTCATGAAAATATCGAAGACAGCTCTGATGGACATACTGAAAATTGAGTACCAGCGATGTTTCGAGGATTGGATCAAGCGCTGGCGTAAGTGCGTTGCAGTCGATGGGGAGTACTTTGAAGGGGACTATATCGGTTTTCATAAATAAACTTGTATTTTCGATTTTATGGAGAAAGTCCTAAAACTTTTTTGATCAAGGTAGTATATTATTTTGTCTCAATATTGTGGAAATATGTCGACCAAGGTAGTATATTGTTTTGATCAAGGTAGTATATTATTTTGTCTCAATATTGTGGAAATATGTCGACCAAGGTAGTATATTGTTTTGATCAAGGTAGTATATTATTTTGTCTCAATATTGTGGAAATATATCAATATAAGACAAGGGGTAAGGCAGGGATGCTCTCTGTCACCTGTTCTTTTTAACGCCTATATACAGAGCGCGATTGACGACTTGAGAGAGAAAATGAGTCACAGAGAAGGTGTAAAGATACACGGGCAAAAGGTGGATATGATAAGGTTCGCTGACGATATTGCTATGGTTGCTGAAAGTGAAGAGGAACTACAAGAGGCCTTAACAACTATGGAAAGCATTCTTCAAAATAACTACAGTATGAAGATAAATAAAGACAAAACAAAGCTGCTGACTGTAGGCCGAGCGCAACACCAGATGAGAATAGTGATGTCGGGTAAACCACTAAAGAACACCGAGGAGTTTGTCTACCTCGGCAGCAAAATAACATGGGACGGTCGGTCCAAGAGCGAGGTCGACAGCCGTATACATCAGGCTAGACTTGCATTTAATAATAGGTCGAAAATAATAGAATCAAATAATATAGACCTAAAACTGAGAATACTCCTCATCAAGACCTATGTATGGAGTATCTTGATGTACGGCTGCGGGACATGGTGCCTATCCGAAAGAAATAGATGAAGACTAGAGGCTTTTGAGATGTGATCCTATAGAAGACTATTAGGAATTTCCTGGAGAGACCACATCACAAATGAAGAGATTCTCCAACGAATCGAAGGAGGAAGGCACCTGCTCAGGATCCTGTCCGATAGGCGTGCAGGATGGATCGGTCATATAATACGACAAGAGGGCCTCTTGCATGCCATAATGGAGGGTATGACCGAGGGGACAAACTCTAGGGGACGCCCACGCCGAGAGTACCTGGAGGACCTGTTGGTGGACGTGCGCTTCTCAACAAATACAGATTTAAAAAGAGCCGCACAGGACAGGGGGGAATGGAGGAGAAGAGTTGAAATTGCTGCAAACCAGTCTTAGGACTGCAACCACGGAGAGATGTCGACCATTAATTCCTGAGAGTTGAATTCATAATAATTTAGTCTAGTAGGGAGCACTGGAGGAGAGTCAATAGAACCTGAGGTGATATTTGTGGATTTACTTTTTAAAAAACATTCTGCATAACATAATAAAAAAATAACAAAAAAATAAAAAGATTTGTCCTGTAAAATTTGGATTCATCAAAAGGCTGCACTTAATAGCCTGCAAGGCTGCAGGCTCCCCGCCCCTGGTATACTATTTAAGTGAAGAAAGGAGAATCTAAATGATATGCCCGTGAATGATAATAGATTTACAAAAATAATCTATGAAAGTAGTACAGAAGTTACAAGAAGTGTAAAATGACCTAGAAAAACATAGCATAACCAAATGAATCAAATTGTGAAAGATTGAAAAGTCTTCATAATAGTATGTACAGTACCCGGCGGTAAGTAATACACATTGGGTTTAAGAAAGAGACTGTCCGCCATAATCGTCTAACTTCAGCTTTGTAGAGCGTCGCCTCTGTCATTCATACACGTGTTCCGTCGCGAGATTGTTAGCGCTTCGTGCGACAGAGACGACGCTCTACAAAGCCGAAGTTAGCCGATTATGGCCGACAGTCTCTTCCTTAACTCTTTCCCCGCGGGGAGCACAAACGCCTGTGATCTGACGACAATCCAAGTTTCAAATCACAAATACTTAAAAAAAATGACACAAAACCGGAATAAAAATTGAAGTAAAATTTAAAATAATCTTTATTCTAGCGACATCTCTGAAAACCTTGTCAAATAATATATTAGTTTATGAGATATTGTTGAATAAACAGAGCGCCGAATTTTTTTGGTTTCTCAATATTTCCAGCATTAACGACCTGTCGCGCGGATCGAGTCCTGCGATGAGTCTCTCTTACGTAAATAAACATTACTAAGTCTCTCTTACGTAAATAAACATTACTAGTGCTATATGCATTTGATTGGGTGAGAGTCATGAAGCATTGATTTGATCGTAGCATTCCTTTGTTTATTTTACGTAATGTTAAGTTTATCTCCTTTATTTAATGAGTCTCCTTAAGAGTAATGACTATTATTTATTATCATAAAATTACTTAAGTGTCATGTTTACTTGGTGTTGTAATCAAATATCAGTGGTTCTAAACAAAATATGTGTTTAAACTTAGAAATTAAAAAACGCTGAAATTGTGCCGCGCACAGGATTCGTGGAATTTGATTTTTAACGCGGTGAACAGGTTAATCCCGATGTACAATATGTTACTTACCGCCGGGTACTGTAAATTGATGCACTAATTAAACAGGTTAAAATATTGTAATTTATTTCTATCAAACACTGTTTATTCCACTTTTTTTGTAACCGTATAACCCTACCGGTTTCAAGGCTTTCACCTCATCTTCAGGGGAGCACAAACAAGACTAAATTATGTTAAAATAGTTTGTAACTTTTATAACAGAGTGACGGCACCATCTCCAGTCCAACTGGACCGACTCAGCGTGTGTGTAAACAATCCGCGCTATAGCTGTGAGTTTGCTGTCTGTGAAAAGGAGTCCTCTCCGCTCCTGCTGTTTGAAGATGGACAAGTTCGAAAGTTCCTTTGTCAATTTGTTCCCGATCCACAGGATGTCGGAAGGGATTTGCTGGTAATTTGTTTTGTAATAAATCTTAAACGCTTATAATAGTTCTAATAATGCTAATGCTAATAATACTCATTACTAGCATCGGAAGTGTCCTAGTGGAAGACCTCAACCCAGAAACCTAAGTCAAGTGCAGAATCGAATCATCTCGTGCGACTTTTAATAAAATGAGAAGCGTATTGTGCGATGATAATCTAAATTTGAAACTTCGACAACGGTTAGTCAAATGCTACGTTTGGTCAGTGTTATTACACGGAGTGGAATCATGGACCCTTAAGGTTGGTAGTATGAACCGACTGGTAGCATTCAAAATGTGGATGCACCAGAGAATGCTACGGATACCCTGGACGGATATGGTCAGCAACACGAGGGTTCTTCAAAGAACCAAAGTTGATAGAGCTGCTGACTAATATTAAAATCCGAAAGGTGTCCTACTTGGGTCATGTAATTAGAGGAGCAAAGTACAAATTACTGCACCTGATCATCCAAGACAAAATAGAGGGTCGAAGAGGTGTTGGCAGGAGGCAAATCTCCTGGCTTCGCAATATACGTGATTGGACTGGTATAAGGAGCGTCGGGGATCTTTTTCAGACTGCTGGAGACAAAGATGCCTACTCTCAGGTGATATTCAACGTTGGGGGGACCTGACATGACACTGGGAAGAAGAAAGTTTAGCATTAGCATTACTAGAACTATTATTAGTCATTACTAGAACATTAGCATTACTAGAACCCTAGTCTACATTCGCTCGGGTGCTACAGTAGCAACCAGATGCGATTTATTCTTCATTGTTTAAATTTTCAAACTAAATTGCGATTTATTATTTTTAGCTATTAGGGTATTCCCATGAAGCTGTACACAATGTTCCATTATATTTATGGTCTATTTCTTCATTGGTTTTAATCGATACCAGTATATTTTACATAATTTCAATGTGTTTATTTTGTTATTGCAATAGTTATATTATTATTGTGTAATCTTTAACGCATTGATTATCTTTATTTTTGCTTAGCGTTCATTTTCTCGACAAATATTTCAATTGGATCAATATTTGTCTGCAGCAAAATGTTAGACCCTCTTTGTCAAGTCTTATGTGAATTGTTATTATATATGAACAACACATACAATAAACTAGAAGATTTGTGTTCACTATACACATACAATAAACTAGAAGATTTGTTAAGGCAGATTTGTGTTCACTATACACATACAATAAACTAGAAGATTTGTTAAGGCAGATTTGTGTTCACTATACACATACAATAAACTAGAAGATTTGTTAAGGCAGATTTGTGTTCACTATACACACACAATAAACTAGAAGATTTGTTAAGACAGATTTGTGTTCGCTATACACATACAATAAACAAGAAGATTTGTTAAGGCAGATTTGTGTTCACTATACACATACAATAAACTAGAAGATTTGTTAAGGCAGATTTGTGTTCACTATACACATACAATAAACTAGAAGATTTGTTAAGGCAGATTTGTGTTCACTATACACATACAATAAACTAGAAGATTTGTTAAGGCAGATTTGTGTTCACTATACACATACAATAAACTAGAAGATTTGTTAAGACAGATTTGTGTTCGCTATACACATACAATAAACTAGAAGATTTGTTAAGGCAGATTTGTGTTCGCTATGCACATACAATAAACTAAAAGATTTGTTAAGGCAGATTCGTGTTCACTATACACATACAATAAACTAGAAGATTTGTTAAGGCAGATTTGTGTTCACTATACACATACAATAAACTAGAAGATTTGTTAAGACAGATTTGTGTTCGCTATACACATACAATAAACTAGAAGATTTGTTAAGGCAGATTTGTGTTCACTATACACATACAATAAACTAGAAGATTTGTTAAGGCAGATTTGTGTTCACTATACACATACAATAAACTAGAAGATTTGTTAAGGCAGATTTGTGTTCACTATACACACACAATAAACTAGAAGATTTGTTAAGGCAGATTCGTGTTCACTATACACATACAATAAACTAGAAGATTTGTTAAGGCAGATTTGTGTTCACTATACACACACAATAAACTAGAAGATTTGTTAAGGCAGATTTGAGTTCACTATACACATACAATAAACTAGAAGATTTGTTAAGGCAGATTTGTGTTCACTATACACATACAATAAACTAGAAGATTTGTTAAGGCAGATTTGTGTTCGCTATGCACATACAATAAACTAAAAGATTTGTTAAGGCAGATTCGTGTTCACTATACACATACAATAAACTAGAAGATTTGTTAAGGCAGATTTGTGTTCACTATACACATACAATAAACTAGAAGATTTGTTAAGACAGATTTGTGTTCGCTATACACATACAATAAACTAGAAGATTTGTTAAGGCAGATTTGTGTTCACTATACACATACAATAAACTAGAAGATTTGTTAAGGCAGATTTGTGTTCACTATACACATACAATAAACTAGAAGATTTGTTAAGGCAGATTTGTGTTCGCTATACACATACAATAAACTAAAAGATTTGTTAAGGCAGATTTGTGTTCACTATACACATACAATAAACTAGAAGATTTGTTAAGGCAGATTTGTGTTCACTATACACATACAATAAACTAGAAGATTTGTTAAGGCAGATTTGTGTTCACTATACACATACAATAAACTAGAAGATTTGTTAAGGCAGATTTGTGTTCTTCAAAGAACCTTCCTGTCTTTCATATATAGAAATTAACGCAGTCAACAGATAGAAGTTTATATACACCACTGTTGCTAAGTACTCCATTTCTTTCTTTTCCATTCAATAATAGTTTCCGAAGATTTAAGTTTAAAAGGGTAGCTTTATGTGACTTGGGGAAAGATTTTATTAGTTTGTGTGTTTTATTTTTATGATTAAAAATTTGCTCCATTTATATAGGTATGTTTATAAGTATTTATACAATATCTTGCAAATCAATAATTAGAAGCCCTGGAAATATCATAGTCGGTGCATTGGGTCCAATACCTGGTAAACCACACTTGCCCAAGTCATCTGCCTCCGTCTACCCACAACCAGTACTCCAATTATTTAACATTAATCTATCAGTGCCAGTCCAGGCATCATTTAGTCATGGTTTTGCTCCCCTGATGATAAGGATAAAACCTTGAATCATACTAACATATTATCTAAAGTGGAAAGAACAGTATTTTAGTAAATCAATTACAATGTCTTGAACCACTTAAGGCCTCGGCCACACAGGTAAGAGCCTCGCTTGGTGCTTGATGCCTGATGGCGCTATATAAATTATCCTTTTATTATGATTATCACCAGTGTAAATATTTCACATTAAAAAATACAGTATTAACTATTAGGCTTCGGCCACACAGGTAGGAGCCTCGCTTGGTGCTTAGAGCTACGCTGCAAGCTAGGTGACATCCTAGCGAACCAACGCACCGCGTACTATCACAATGGCCACACTGCACCCTTCGCGCCATGCTACGTGACGATTAGTCACCTAGTGAGGCTCCTAGCGAACAGAAATGTTGGTTAATTTTATTGTGTCACCAAGTGATTTTACAAGATGGTGGAAGTTTTAATAACAGCTGTGTATAAAAGGGAGCCTTTGTGGAACCTATCGAGCAAATCATACAAAAATGTACCTGTAATAAAATCACTTTGGAATGAAGTTGCGCAGGAAGTAAATAAAGATAAGGTAAGTTGTAATGAAATTGGTTAGTTTTGAGAGTGGCATCGTTTGTTGACTCAACCGCTCCCAAATGTCAAATGAATTTGTACGAAGCACTTTGGTGTGGCAATGCATGAAATCACCTAGTCTATTAGTTACGTAGCACCTAGCGAAGCACTTTGGTGTGGCTTCGGCCTAACAGTTGGATTTTGGTGAGAAAGTGTGTCCAAAAGTTGTCAGATTTTTTTTTACATTTTATTAGAAAATATTTACCAAGTTATATTAATACAATGTTTTGGTTGAAATCTCTTTGGCGCGTTGCGTATTTGGTGCTACTTTTTTTTTCCTTACGTCTAAAATGTGAACAAACATTACATAAAAGTGGATAAATTCAAATTACAATATGCTAGAGTGCACACGATGACGTAACACAATGACGAACTGTGAACGACTAAATTGTATACGAAAATATATTCCGTTCGGAGAAAACAAGATTTGCCCAAACGATGCTCGGGAGAAACACTCCCAAGTCAAAACAAGATTTGCCCGAACGAGGCTCGGGAGAAACACTCCCAACAAGTCGAAACAAGATTTGCCCGAACGAGGCTCGGGAGAAACACTCCCAACAAGTCGAAACAAGATTTGCCCGAACGAGGCTCGGGAGAAACACTCCCAACAAGTCGAAACAAGATTGGCCCGAACGAGGCTCGGGCAAATCTTGTTTTGACTTGTTGGGAGTGTTTCTCCCGAGCATCATTTGTGCAAATGGTCAGTATAAAAAAAATCGTGCCTAAGTCACGCTCAGGCAAAACTGTCAAGTGGTTAAACCTCCATAGTGTTGAAATCTTAACTGTAAATAATATATAAAGTAATAAATTGATTAATACAGAAGAAAATATTTTTTTCTAATACGGATTATAGTTTTTCACTTTGTAACTTATGAACATTAATGATCTTCATTTGTGTAATTGTAGATTGCTTCCATCACCCTCCAGTTGGGTAAAAGTAGCGGGCGTCACGCTCTGCTCCAGTTCAACGGGGCGGGAGGGCCCGTGACAGGACTGCATCCTGAGATCTTCCACTTTAGGTCCACTCAGAAACCCATACCAGACTTTGAGAGCATTCAACCTGTTGCCACTGCTCAAATTATACCGAGGTATTTGTTTAGCTCATAGTTTCCCAAACTTTTACGCCCCGTAGACCACTTGCCAATTTTTTTGTTTTCCGTAGACCCCCTGCCTGCCTGATATTGAATTTTCCTAAACTTATTAACTTCAAATGTGTTTTTGACAGCTGACATATGGCTATTCACCTTGATAAGGTTTTTTGTAGATTGGACAATTGTAAAAACATAAAAACATGTACAATTTTTATACATACCTTTATTGAAAAGACACAAAATGCAAGTAAATACGAGGCATATCCAGAAAGTAAGTGTACTGAATTTTTGTAGGTTACAATTTTTTTTATTTAAACAAAAAAGTTACGTGGTTACCGTAGTACATATGTAAGCTATTTTTCGACATACTCGCCATTCCTCTCAATGTGGGTGGTGAAACGGGGTATCAACTTTTTGATGCCTTCCTCGAAGTAGTTTCCCGCCAACCCCTCTGTCCACTTCTCCACCTCCTCCTTTACCTCCTCGTCGGTTGAAAACCTTTTCCCACCCATGTGCAGCTTCAGGGAGGTAAAGAGATAGTAATCTGAAGGTGCTAGGTCAGGGGAATGCGCGGGATGGTTCAGGACATCCCATTTAAATGAGGCGAGCAGTTCCTTCGTGGCGTTGGCCGTGTGTGGTCTTGCATTGTCGTGCAGCAGGCAGACTCCCTTTGTCAGCATGCCTCTCCTCTTGTTCTGAATCGCCCTCCGCAATTTTTTTAGGGTCTCACAGTATCTTGCAGAGTTGATGGTCCCCCCTTGAGGCATATATTCAATTAAAATTATGCCTTGACAGTCCCAAAACACGGATGCCATGATTTTATTGGCTGAAATTGTGGTTTTGAACTTTTTGGCGGAGGGTGAAGAGGTGTGACGCCACTGTTGAGACTGGCTTTTGGTTTCAGGCGTGTAGTGTGCAACCCAAGTTTCATCTCCAGTAACGATGGAGCGGAGAAATTCATCTCCACGGAGTTTGCAGCGCCTCAAAAACTCTTGCCCTTTTACAAAATTTCGCACTTGGCGGGAGATTGGGTTGACATTTTTCACGAAACGTGTTGTCGCGTCGACACTTCTCAACGTACTGACCTCGAACCGGTCTCGTTGCGGAGGGGAAGGGTCAGGCTACACTTCCGTGTAGCCAACATGTCGAAAATAAAATCCATCCGGTCGTGAGAGCCTCAGTACACTTACTTACTGGATACGCCTCGTATTTGGCTTTGGAACAAAACAAATCAAAACCTAGTAAAATTCTTATATACAATTAATACATAAATAATACTGTTAATGAGAGTGATGGACCTGATGCTGTGATAGCAATGGTTCAATATTTGGCTTCAAATTAGTGAGGTATAGTCTTCAATCTCCACGTTTAGTGATTTGCGTTCAATTTCTTTATATAAGTATTTTCTATGTCTAATATAAGTATTATGTACACACAATCTGTGTTAGGTGTAATAAGACATTTACGGAACGCCTAAATATTGATGATGATCTGCCTAAATGGGATCCGCTCACGTGGACCCTCATTTACATCTCGTGCACCCCCAATTTCTTTTCTCACTGACATAGACCCCCTGCAAGTGAAAATCGACCCTTGGGGGTCCATATAGACCACCTTGGGAATCTTTGGTTTAGCTAGACTTCGTGATATGAACAGTCTTTGAATGGATTTATTTATTTTACGTGTACTGTGTATTTTCAATTTTCAGAAAATCGAAGATGTCAGTAATAATTGAGCAAGCTGACCCGGCGCTGCAAGGGGAATGGTTTCCCATCACCATAAACCTCACCAATGATGAGTCAACTGATGCCCATGACATTCAACTGTCCCTCAGCTTAATAACACCCAATGACCCTCAAAATCCTAAAATATCAAGTGAGACATTTTTTAATAATACGTTGATTGTTTTCCATTTTATTAATAATTCACTTGGTAAGAAACATTCTTATGCAGTGTAATTTGTTTTATCAAACACTGTTTATTCCACTTTTTTGTAACGGTATAACCCTACCGGTTTCAAGGCTTTCACCTTGTCATCAGGGGAGCACAAACAAGACTTATTTTTGCTCCCCTGATGATGAGGGGAAAGCCTTGAATTCGGTAGGGTTATACCGTTACAAAAAAGTGGAATAAACAGTGTTTAATAAAACTAATTACAATGTCTTTAACCTGTTCACCGCGTTAAAAATCAAATTCCACGAATCCTGTGCACAATTTCAGCGTTTTTTAATTTCTAAGTTTAAACACATATTTTGTTTAGAACCACTGATATTTGATTACAACACCAAGTAAACATGACACTTAAGTAATTTTCTGATAATAAATAATAGTCATTACTCTTAAGGAGACTCATTAAATAAAGGAGATAAACTTAACATTACGTAAAATAAACAAAGGAATGCTACGATCAAATCAATGCTTCATGACACTCACCCAATCAAATGCATATAGCACTAGTAATGTTTATTTACGTAAGAGAGACTTAGTAATGTTTATTTACGTAAGAGAGACTCATCGCAGGACTCGATCCGCGAGACAGGTCGTTAATGCTGGAAATATTGAGAAACCAAAAAAATTCGGCGCTCTGTTTATTCAACAATATCTCATAAACTAATATATTATTTGACAAGGTTTTCAGAGATGTCGCTAGAATAAAGATTATTTTAAATTTTGGTTCAATTTTTATTCCGGTTATTGTGTAATTTTTTTTAAGTATTTGTGATTTGAAACTTGGATTGTCGTCAGATCACAGGCGTTTGTGCTCCCCGCGGGGAACACGTTAAACCTGCACAATGTTTTTTTTTTTTTTTATTAAACAAAGTAAATTATTGTACAAACATTTGTCAAGGCTAGCTTACCTATATACAAATTTATTGCTTAACTAATCTTAATTATATGTTATCTATCATTTATGAACTTACTTAATCTTATTTTCCTACATGTCATTTTATTTTATTTTTTACAATCTTAATATATGATTTCTTAGAAATAATTAACACCTACATACAACTTATAACTAGATAACAATTCTTACACTAATTATTTAGCTAAAACAAGTCCACTCGTTCAGGCTACTTGTATTCCATCACATTCACTCAGACCTTGGTCGTCCCAGCTAATACTGTAGGTGGACTAGTCAGGCAACAGATAATACTTCGGGAGCTTGTGCTTATAACGGAAGGGGTAGATTGGATTTACTCTCTTAAGCAGGGCAGCGACTAAGGGATTGCTGTGATTTTGTTGACTTTTATAGAACTTCACGGTCCAAGTGAGGATGTGGTGTTGTAGGGTTTCTTCTCGCTGTTCGGCGTGAAGTCGGGCCTGCACAATGTTAATGCCTTAACTATAAATAATATATTCTTATACAGTTATTCAATATACTGTTGTCACCGTTGTCCAAAGGCAACAAACCCAGATCCATTTAAATTGTGTGTCCAAATTAAATTACAGGAGTACCTCGGGTTACAAACTTAATTCGTTCTTTGATTCCATTCGCGAGCCGAAATGTTCCCGAACCGAAATTCATTTTCTCGGGAGCCATAATGAGGGTTAATTTAATTTATAGCCGTGCAAATATATATAGCCGTGCAAGGAATCACCCTCTGTTCTATATACCAACATACAGGATGAATATCATGACTAAACACTCAGTCACGCGTGGTATAGAGATATTGAACCAACTGAATGAGACTGTGGATATATTCTCGGCACCGCCTAGCAGTATGAGAAGAATTCTGGCTGATATTATTCCTAACGAATAAGCTAACGCTAGAAGCAGACCCTCTTTGTGTAACAGGAGAAATCCGTGCAAAGTGGATAAAAAAAAAAAAAAAAATGCAAAATATATTTTATATATACTGTATATTATTAGGTCTGTAAATATGAAACCGGATTTTTTTTATAGAAAATACACATTTATTGTATGAAAATGGTAAAAAATATTTTATTCAAACTATTGCCCATCGCTAGCTATACATTTTTCCCATCTCTCTGGCAATTTGTGGATGCCACGCCAAAAAACCTCTTGCTCTTTTGAGGCAAACCAACCATCGAGCCATTTTCGTAAGAAGTGAAGCGCTGCTCAGCAAGTGTGTGTCCCATCTGTGCAAATAAGTAGTAATCGGATGGAGCCAAGTCTGGTGAGTAAGCCGCATGCGAAAGTATTTGCCAACTAAACGCCTCGATCATTTTCTTGACCGGTTTTGCTGTATGTGATGGTGCATTATCATGAAGCAAAATCACTTTGTGTTGCCTCTTTTGATATTCTGGTCGTTTTTCACACAATGCTTGGTTGAAATCCATCATTTGTTGTCGGTAGCATTCAGTATTAATGGTTTTAGCAGCTCATAATAGATAACACCCTTCTGATCCCACCAAACACAGAGCATTGTCTTCCGTCCATAGCGATTTGGCCTTGCAGTCGATGTCGCTAGTTTTCTTGGAGTTACCCATGATCTTTTATGTTTAGGATTCTCGAAATATATCCATTTTTCATCACCAGTCACAATTTAATGGTGAAATGATTTTTTTTTGTACCTGACGAGCAGCATTTCGCAAGTGGTTTTTTGGTTTTCCTGCTGTCACTTTCGGTTTTCATTCAGTTCATGTGGAACACATTTTTCCACCTTCTGGATCTTTCCCATGGCTTTCAAACGTATTGAGACGGCTTCTCGTGTCACATTTAATTGATCCGCGAGCTGTTGTTGCGTTTGAGCGTCATCCTCATCCAACAATGCTTGCAAAACGGCGTCGTCAAACTTTCTCAGTGGTCTTCCACGTTCTTCGTTTCTCATGTCAAAATTGCCACTTATGAATTTTTTAAACCACTCAAAGCACTGTGATTTACCAAGAGCATGCTCACCGTAAGCTTTGACAAGCATTCGATGCGATTCTGCAGCAGTTTTCTTCAAATGGTAACAGAAAATCAATGCTTTCGGCTAATCGTAATTTTCAAGCACAAAAACGGACATGTTCAACGCTATGAAAACATATGTAGTTGTATTAAACTTGTATTGTTGTGAGTTAAAAGTCTTTGACAAATGTAAACACAAGAAAAAGGCGCCAATGACGTGGCTTGACAGTCATTACATTGACAACTATTCAGTAGCAAATTCCGGTTTCATATTTACATACCTGTTATTATATATATAAAAAGCAAAAAAAAATTGTATCAAGAACAACAAACGCAACGACAAACAATGTTCACAACGCGCGCACCTGAGAACAACTAATGCGTAATTGCGTAATGCGCCGTTACAACTAATTCGTGCGCCGAGGCATTGTACGCAGGTTGTGTCAAAATTTGTGTTCGTAAGCTGATTTGTTCGTGACCAGAGGTTTGACTGTATCTGTTGTTTTTTTGCAAATTACGTATATATCTTGTCATGTGTAAAATAAATACAATAATGGTCATCTTCAGTTATTTATATTATTTTTCAGCTGAGCTCTGTTTTGAACCCGGAAGCGAATCAGCTATTTCCTTGACACTGTCTGTTGGCACTGTCACTTCACAGTCCAAGTTCCAAAAAGTGTTTTACCTGCGTTCCAATAAAGTGATGTCGTCAACTATATTAATGAAGATTACCTATATCATCACCACAAACAAGAGCAATAACACGAGTGAAACGAGCATCACCATGAAAAACAAATCCACTGAAGAGGGAGACAATGTCCTGGACAACAAGAAAATGGCTTGCTTTAAGGAACACCCAATCAAAGTAATGATTGTGAAGCCTTTTGAAATATCCTCCAAATTTGTGACAATGAGATTCGAAGATATGGACAAAGCATTCTATAATGATCCTTTCATTATTATGCCACAAATTAAAGTGTTGAGTCCTTGGCCTATCTTGGTTGAAAACACAACTCTTGACCTTGTAAGTATTTTAGTTCATTTTATCTTAATTATTATGCCACAAATTAAAGTGTTGAGTCCTTGGCCTATCTTGGTTGAAAACACAACTCTTAACCTTTTAAATATTTTATTTCATTTCATTTTATCTTCATTATTATGCCACAAATTAAAGTGTTGAGTCCTTGGCCTATCTGAGTTGAAAACACAACTCTTGACCTTGTAAGTATCTTAGTTCATTTTATCTTCATTATTATGCCACAAATTAAAGTGTTGAGTCCTTGGCCTATCTGAGTTGAAAACACAACTCTTGACCTTGTAAGTATCTTAGTTCATTTTATCTTCATTATTATGCCACAAATTAAAGTGTCGAGTCCTTGGCCTATCTTGGTTGAAAACACAACTCTTGACCTTGTAAGTATTTTAGTTCATTTATCTTCATTATTATGCCACAAATTAAAGTGTCGAGTCCTTGGCCTATCTTGGTTGAAAACACAACTCTTAACCTTGTAAGTATCTTAGTTCATTTTATCTTCATTATTATGCCACAAATTAAAGTGTTGAGTCCTAGGCCTATCTTGGTTGAAAACACAACTCTTAACCTTGTAAGTGTCTTAGTTCATTTTATCTTCATTATTATGCCACAAATTAAAGTGTTGAGTCCTTGGCCTATCTTGGTTGAAAACACAACTCTTGACCTTGTAAGTATCTTAGTTCATTTTATCTTCATTATTATGCCATAAATTAAAGTGTTGAGTCCTTGGCCTATCTTGGTTGAAAACACAACTCATGACGTTGTAAGTGTCTTATTTCATTTTATCTTCATTATTATGCTACAAATTAAAGTGTTGAGTCCTTGGCCTATCTTGGTTGAAAACACAACTCTTGACCTTGTAAGTATCTTAGTTCATTTTATCTTCATTATTATGCCACAAATTAACGTGTTGAAAACACAACTCTTGACCTTGGAAGTATCTTAGTTCATTTTATCTACATTATTTTCTGGAAATGTTCTCATCCAGAGTCTAACTAATAATATTAAAAATGTTGAATAAGAATATTTGCAGATTGTTGTATGCTGATGATATTAGCGGAGAATGAGAATGAATTATTATATAAATTGTATGAGAGATATAAAGAGAAAGATCTGAAAATGAATGTTGCGAAATCCTAAGTCATGATAGAAAAGTGTGAAAGGAAAAGTAAATGTCGTAACTTCTCGACTATTTTCCGATTTCACGCAGTGAGCATCTTCATGGAAAAGATTTATTAAATATATTATGTTCTTCAGCATCAGGGTTGCCAGACATCCCTATTTGAGCGGGACTGTCCCGAGTTAAACAGACAAATCCCGCATTGCCTCTGAAAATCCTGACTTAACAAAATTTGTATATGTACAAAAATGTACGTTATAGTTAGTGAGAAATTCAGTACACTTACTTTCTGGATATGCCTCGTATATTATAATTTCATTAATATGTTGTATTTTTTATTAATTTCATCCCTGATTCTTTAAATTTTTTTTTTTTTTTTATCGCTGTAAATAGTGGATGTCCCGATCTGTGATTTTGGAAATCTGGCAACCCTGTTCAGCACCCAATCTTATTTTGCAGGTGTACATTTTCATATTCAGTTTTGAAAAGGTTTCATTTGAATAAAACTTGAAATTAAAAATTACTTTAGTGGTGAATAAATATATTTAAGTCTATTTTGTCCCCTTATTAATGTATTATGGTAATGTTTTATATTCAGAATAATAAATTTGAGAAAATGGATAAGGACACGGCCAGCTGCCTTCAAGGCTTGGTGCTTGAAGAAAATGTGATAACAAATGAAGCTATCTGTGCTAAAGGAATTGAAGTTTCTGGAAATGAGCAATCCAGTCTTGGCTTTTACACAATAAACTGGAAGAGGTAAAATAGTCTTCAAATATTTTCCCACTTTTGCAGACCACAGTTTGGGAAGACTTTCCGTTTGAGTTAAATCCCAATTATTAATACAGCTATCGTCGAGACTATATCGCTGGCTGGTAGGCCTCTGCATTGCGCAAACTCCCGAAAATTGTGATATTTTGCGAGGTATGAGCGCATGCAGTGGCGGAGAATGGCGCTTATGATGAGCGATCGGCCGTTCATAAGTAGGGTCAAAACCAAATAAATTCACTTATTCTCAGTACACTCTACCTGCTGTGTTTTACTTGAGACCTGCTATACCTGCCATAGAGGAATCTCTTCACCATTGCTACCTTTTCAACGATCTACGCCTTAGGAATCACCTGAATTCTCCGAGCATCACGCAGCAGCCATCCACCTATATTTACAGTTCTTTGTACCGGTGCCGTACACATTGTAACGTGTTTGACTTTACATATTTCTTGGATGCGGAAACATCTCATTATTTTCCACAGTGAAGTTCTCAAGAGGATCTTCATTTTGGAACTGTGTAGCATGCTTTTCATCCTAATTATATCTGCTCTTCTTACAGTTCCTTCTGGTTAAGAAAGCTTTTGTTACGGCCTTTGATTGCCTGAGCCTTGACCTGTCTCAGGTTTATATTTTATGTGTAGTGGGTGGTATGCGTGTGCGTACTGCTTTTAGATATTTGTTTAGTATATGATTCATGTAAATGTTTATAATTTTTGTGACAAGTTGTATTTATATTCTTGTGCACTCAAATTTCTAATTTGAATATTACTTTTATAATCCTTTTTAATAAAAAGTCGTTTAAAATCATACATTTTAATAAAATAAATAAATAACCTGATATATTAGGTAAAGCGAAAAGAAATGACAATTTTCATTTTCCGTCACGTTGAAACCAGTTTGCCACCAGTTACCGTTGGGTTAATACGTCGTGGTTGGTATCGTTTCGAAGCTCTATTAATATCCTTTCTGTTTTGGTATTCTTTTTTGTTTTTGGTCCATAGTACAAAACTGCAAAAGTCAGAGATTGAAGAGACACATTTGCGGTATTTTATGCTTTTTTTATTCGATAAAGGATTGAAGTCAAAAGAAGCTACCCAGACCATCTGCGATATTTATAGAGACATCTTGAATCCTCGGAAGTGCCAAACATGGTTTCAAAAAATTGAAAGTTGTGAAAGGGAATCGAAGGACAAACCAAAAAAAGGAAGACCTCTTAAAATCGATGATGACACTTTACACTCATTAGTGAGGTCCGATCCGCGTAAAACTATCAAGGAATTGTCACAAGATATCGGTTGTCTATGATCAACAGTGAAGAACTATTTGAAAAGGCTCGAAAAACAAAATAGACAAGGAATTTGGGAGCCGCACGAACTTTCTCCAACGGCCATGGAACAAAAAAAACAAAAAACAATGGTTTTCGATGAATCAGGTACCTGTGTCTACCCCTCAGCCGACATTACTCTGAAAAAGGTTCTCCTTTGTGTTTGGTGGGATATTTTAGGAATAATTCATTATGAATTACTAAAACCTGGTCAGACTGTTACAACAGATGTGTATTGTGCCCAATTCGAAAGATTAAAGGCAGAACTTCTTAAAAAATGATCAGTTTTAGTAAAGAATCAGAGAAGAATTCTACAACATGATAATGCAAGACCACACGCAGCAAGGATTACGCAGGACAAAAAAAGAGAGCTTGATTTAGAAGTTCTGCAGCATCCACCATATTCACCTGATATTGCACCTTTGGATTAACATCTTTTTAAGTCGATGGAACATTCGCTTCGAGATAAAAAATCTACAAATGTCGAACAAGTCCGAAATCACTTGGAGTCATATTTTACCGAAAAACCGCCAGAATTATACGAATAAGGTATTAAAAAACTGCCTATTCTGTGGAGGAAGATCATCGGTAACAACGGTAATTATTTAACGGAATAATATTGTATAGTTTTTGTTTAAATCAATTTTTTGTCGAATCAAAAAAAATTGTCATTTCTTTCCGCTTTACCTAATATATTATAGATTTTAATAAGGTTAGTGCATTTGAATGTAAAAAAAAAGATTTGTCTATGCCTATCTCTACATTCGATATGCCATGTTTATTATTATATATTTTTTGTATTAATGAAAATGTAAGCTAATATTTTTTTCATTATAAATTTTCAGAAAATCAAGTATTCTTCCAATAGCATTTCAGACGACTTCATCATTAATTGCCCCCCAAGTGGTCAGAAGCTGGCTCCGTGTTGAAGTGGTGCTGCCCGCCCATGGACGCCTGCGATGCCCGCTGCCGTTCATATTGCGGCTGCACAGTGCCCACATCTGTCCCCGAGTCTTACTGCTTACTGTTGAAGCTAGCGATGCCTTTATGTTTGCTGGTCACAAACAGGTTTGAAATCATCTTTTTAATTTCGCATAAACTTTACTTATATAGTCAAATATATGATTCGGTACGGAAGATAAAGTAAATGCTATATATATACGGATGAACAGATAGATTGAAGTAAGTTGAGGTATTCTGCTATTTGGGTTGTATTTTCTCAGATGATGGAAGAGTTATAAGAGATATTGAACAGTGTGTAAAGATACAAAACAAAACAAAGTTAATGGTACCCTAAACATATATAGTACAAGAATACTCAAACTGGTCAATGTTAAAATATGTCAAGGTGGTAGTCCACAACAGTATTATAGTACCAATTTTGATGTATGGGAGTGAAACCTGGACATGGAACAATAGTGAAAGGAGCCGAGTAAATGTGTGCACTGAGAAAATACATTGGGTGACAATATATGCCAGAATACAGAATCAAGGCATTAGGAATTAATGTATTGAATAAGTTGAAGAAAAACACACAGGATGGTTTGGATATGTAGAATGAATGAAGAAAGATTAACAAAACGAATGTATGTGTATATGTGTAACAATCCGTAACAAGTCTTCGGTGGAATTTATCGCAAGATCTGGTATACCACAAGGATCCAATTTAGGTCCCCTACTATTCCTCATATTAATAGACGACATTCAAAATTCCATAAGTCACTCGACATGTTTATTGTTCGCTGACGACTTGAAAATATTCAAAAAGATCAATTCACCTCACGACTGTGCACAGTTACAACAGGACCTAGACTCCCTAGTCTCCTGGAGTGAGCAAAATCATCTTCTGTTCAACATTAATAAATGTGTCTGTGTATCTTATAGTCAATCGTTTTCACCAATCCACCATCAGTATACTATACAGGGAGGGGCACTAAACAGAGTTTCTGAATTCATAGATTTGGGCGTAACCTTTGATGTCGGACTCACGTTTGTTAACCATGTCTCACGTTTGATATCGGACTGTTACAAACTACTCAGTTTTATAATGAGAATATCAAGAGAATTTAACAGCACCGATATCCTCCGAAACTTATATAATTATCTAATTAGAACCAAATTAGAATATGCATCTACGGTTTGGACTCCTCATCAGCTCAAATATAAAAACAATATAGAACAAATACAAAAAAAAATCCTCAGATATCTATGGTACAGAACAAAGGGCGATTACCCAAAATATGTTCACCATGTCGAACTTCTCACGGTGTGTAACTATAGAAGCCTCGAAACAAGAAGGCAAGAATCCATTGCAATATTCCTAATAAAGGTTTTCCAAGGTTCCTTTAACTGTCCCGCGATTCTAGAAGCACTAAGTTTATATGTACCCAATAAATATAGCTGTGCAAGGAATCACCCTCTGTTCTACATACCAACTTACAGGACGAATATCATGGCTAAACACTCAGTCACGCGTGGTATAGAGATATTGAACCAACTGAATGACACTGTTGATATATTCTCGGTACCGTCTAGCAGTATGAGAAGAATCCTGGCTGATATTATTCCTAACGAATAAGCTAACGCTAGAAGCAAACCCTCTTTGTGTAACAGGAGAAATCCGTGCAAAGTGGATAAAAAAAAAAATTTTAAAAATAAATGTAATTTTAAAAATATGTGTATATAGTGCAAATGTGAGTGGGAGGCGTAGTAGAGAAAGTAAATAGTAGACAAGGCGTAGTAGAGAAAGGAAATAGTAGACAAGGTGTAGTAGAGAAAGGAAACAGTAGACAAGGCATAGTGGAGAAAGAAAGGAAAATAAACCAAGGAAAGCATGTTTGAACCGAGTGATTAATATTTTAAATGAAGGAAATTTTAAAAATCAAAGAAATCGTAGGAGTTGTATGAGAAGGTGTATGGAAATAGGAGAGGCAAAGATCGAAAAGTCTGTACTTTCTGCATACAAACATATGAGTTATATACCTCAATTTAAGCAGATAAGCTATGTACGATGAGGTTTTTTTTATGAGGACTCGTGAAAGATAACAAAACTGGCAACAGTTAATGAATTGAGAGCAACCATCGAAAGAAAATGCGTCCAAATACCAAAATAAATTATTTATGATGTTTGCGAATCCGTATTATCAACAGTGCATAGACTAGAACACCCATTAATTAGAACACTTATAATAACAAAAAAATCTATGCCTGTTTTCTTTAATTTGCAGTTTTAATCTTTGATATACCTTAACACGTTCACTGCGTATAAAATACTTAATGTCATACAGAGATGCTGGAAATTCGCGAATTTTTGAAAACCCATAACTTTGTTAAAAATCAAATTCTACTTTCTATTGAAACATCATATACAAGTGTATTCCTTCGTGTCTTCAAAACCCACGAAACCGGCGACTAATCCTTATCGAGAGACATTTATGAGTGCACTAAACATTCAAGGCTCCCGTGTCCATACAAAATATTTGTACGGACATGGGAGCCGTGTTCGAGGCAGTGAACGTGTTAATAAATACTGAATTTATTGTATAATCATGCAAAGTGTGTAGTCATTTTATATAATTACGCATTCCCAGTGAGAAGACACTAAAATAAAGCCAGGGATAATATCCATACTCTCTTACATGGACACAGCGGATAAATCTTTTCTGAACTCTTTCTAGCAAGAGTGTACACGTAATCCCTGATGGCATCTCTTTCCTCTATTGTTTAGTGTACCGTGTATCTGCTGCCAGAGAGTACCCAAGAGCTGGTGTTCAACCTGTATCCTCTCATCTGTGGATCTGTGAGTCCTCCCAAGTTCAAGCTGAGTCCAGTGGAGGGCGCTTCCACCCCTTCCACTCCGGAGCTCATCCAGTCAGACTTGACCATGGATTATTTGCAGCAGTTGATGGAAAGAAATATGCCTACTCAGATTTATATAATGGTAAGAAATTGATTTCATTATCGTGAAACCGTGAAAATCATACTTTTTCTATCGATGATGCCAAATTCTTACATATCAGTAGCAACGGAAATAAATTGGACAGATTAAATGCCCTAGAAATTTCTAAGTCAGTGCATCGAGGTGAACATCTGGTAAACACATATATCCCAAGAATCTCTCTGCTGCTCGCCGAGGTCGTCTCATGCCTCCCCCAGCCGCCATCCCCAGCCCGAATGTTTGCCGTTAGAAGTGTGTATGTCGGTGCCAGTTCGAACATAATTCAGTCTTGTTTGTGCTCCCCTGAAAATGAGGTGAAAGCCTTGAAACCGGTAGGGTTATACAAACAGTGGAATAAACAGTGTTTGATAAAACAAATTACAAAACTTAATTATTCTTCATTAGATGCAGTGTTGTAAAAGCTATAATACGAGGCATATCCAGAAAGTAAGTGTACTGAATTTTTGTAGGTTACAATTTTTTTTATTTAAACAAAAAAATTACGTGGTTACCGTAGTACATATGTAAGCTATTTTTCGACATAGTCGCCATTCCTCTCAATGCAGGTGGTGAAGCGGGGTATCAACTTTTTGATGCCTTCCTCGAAGTAGTTTCACGCCAACCCCTCCGTCCACTTCTTCACTGCCTCCTTTACCTCCTCGTCGGTTGAAAACCTTTTTCCACCCATGTGCAGCTTCAGGGAGGTAAAGAGATAGTAATCTGAAGGTGCTAGAGGTCAGGGGAATGCGCGGGATGGTTCAGGACATCCCATTTAAACGAGGCGAGCAGTTCCTTCGTGGCGTTGACCGTGTGTGGTCTTGCATTGTCGTGCAGCAGGCAGACTCCCGTTTTCAGCATGCCTCTCCTCTTGTTCTGAATCGCCCTCCGCAATTTTTTTAGGGTCTCACAGTATCTTGCATATCTTGAGTTGATGGTCTCCCCTTGAGGCATATATTCAATTAAAATTATGCCTTGACAGTCCCAAAACACGGATGCCATGATTTTCTTGGCTGAAATTGTGGTTTTGAACTTTTCTGATTATCATGCACAGACGTACGACCGTTTTTAAACTTGCGATACCACTTGTACACACTCGTACGATTCATAGCTTTATCACCATATGCAGTTTTTACCTCATTACAAACCTCAACCGGAGGTTTTCCCTTCCAAACGAGATAACGGATGACGCCGCGTATTTCGCACTTGGCGGGAGATTAGATTGACATTTTTCACGAAACGTGTTGTCGCGTCGACACTTCTCAACGTACTGACCTCGAACCGGTCTCGTTGTGGAGGGGAAAGGTCAGGCTACACGGAAGTGTAGCCAACATGTCGAAAATAAAATCCATCCGGTCGTGAGAGCCTCAGTACACTTACTTTCTGGATACGCCTCGTATATTGAAAAAGTAGCATTGTGACTGCTAACTTTTCAATCTAAAGTAGCATAATACTCGAGTATTCTCAAATATTCTGAAAGAGGATACTTCTAGCTCCATTCTCAAATTAAATGTCAAAAAATAAATTATAGTTGAATCCAAGTAAAACGGAATATCCCTCTGGATGACTTCACCGTGTAGACAGCATCTTCTTGATGGGGATACAACAGTCCAAAATATAGCGTCAAATTTCTTAGTGTCATTCTTGATAGTAAGCTCTCTTTAGATAGACAAATAGGTTATATAGTTTCTTCGGGCTTCTGAAGTCTCAGAGAGTTCAAATTTGTATGTCGATGTCATCCTAAAAGTGGAGTAAAACTCTTATTAATGTATACTATATGTTGTATAGTCATTTTATTTATTCTGTTCTATCTGATTCGCAAATTTCTAGAATCCAGTCTGTTTTCAATGCAGCTAGCTGCTAGGCTGGTATATGGTAGTCATAAATATTGTTATACAGGGTGAATTTAAATAAAACACAATTTTATAATTTATATTTAATTGATTGATTATATGGTCTTTACCATTATGTATGGAATATAATGTCGGTCAAGTGGCCGCCTCTGGCCGTGGCGCAAACGCGAGCTCTTTCAAGCATATTCTTCATAAGGTTCTCGCAGACTTCTGGTGTTATTTCAACAATTTCTTTTCGAATGTTGTCCTTAAGCATCGGGATTGTGGTTGATTTGTTGGTGTACACCTTTCCCTTCAAGTTCCCCCATAGGAAATAATCACCAACACTCTACTTCACCGCATTAGTCTTTTTTGGCGTACGTTGGCTACGTTATCGCCCAGACTTCGCTTTATCTCCCAGTGTATGCAAATTTTCAAAATTATTCATTACACGCTGAATGGTTGACTTGCTTGGCACATGATTTAAACAAAAAAAAACAGGCTATTTTCTTCGTGTATTCACAATCGAACAATTATTTAAATAAAATGTTTTAATAACTTCAACATGTGTTGCGGAGTTAGATGCTCCATAGTAAATTGTTATTGACCACTCTCAACGACTGTCAAATATAAACTGACAAATGAGAGCCAAATCAAATTGGCGGCCAAACAAAATTGGCCTGGAACGTAAAACGCACCGTGTATTAGATACACTTAAAGCCGAATGAATGTGTTGGTTGGAAGAGATTGCCGCCTGGCAATAAGCCCGCCAGATTGTATTTGCAATTAAAAGTGTTATTTTTTTTGGCTTTTCCTCAATCTTAGATCTAAACTGGGGTGACTGCTTTTCTTTATTTCATTTTGAATTAATATTTTTTTTAATAATCTAATTAATTTTATATTTTTGTTGATTGTATTTCAATATTTTTTTCCTTCTATCAGTGTTATATAATGCATTGATAATTTCTTTCGGCAGATGTATTCTATCAGGTGTACAAATAAGCCGCCGCCGTTTGACAAAAGTTGGCGCCACCAGTAAGTTATGGTTAAAATTGTCAGATGTAAAACTTCTTTGTCGTAAGGTTGGACATCTGTCAACAACATAACCTTGAAATATTAGTAAATTTTTATCAGTATAATATATTCTTTTGTGTGCGAAAATGTCAAGTTTTGAGCCAAATAAGCGTTATTTGCGGGAACTTTTGATTTACTTCTTCAATTTGAAGAAATCTGCAGCTGAAGCGCATCAATTGCTTGTAGAAGCATATGGTGAGGCTGCCTTACGTGAGAGAAGTTGTGAGTGGTTTCAAAAGTTTAAGAACGGTGAATTTGACATCGAAGACAAATAACGTAGCGTAAGGCCGAAAGTGTACGAAGACGTGGAATTGGAAGTATTATTGGATTAAGATTCGTGCCAAACGCAAGAAGAACTTGCACTTACATTAGGAGTGACTCAACAAGCAATTTCACATTCGTTGAAATCATTGGGAATGATTCAAAAATGAGGAAATTGGGTTCCATATGAACTGAAACCGAGAAACGTTGAACGCCGATTTTCCACATGTGAAATGCTGCTTGTCAGGCATAAACGAAAGGGGTTTCTGCACCGTATAGTCACTGGTGATGAAAAATGGATCCACTATGATAATCCAGAAAGGAAGAAATCATGGGGACCCCCTGGCCATGCTTCAACATCTACGGCTAAACCAAATATTCATAGAAGAAAACTCTTGTTGTGTATTTGGTGGGATCAGCTCGGTGTCGTGTATTATGAGTTGCTCAAACCGAACGAAACCATTGCTGGGGCTGTCTATCGAACACAATTGATGAGATTGTCGAGCACTCGAGGAAAAGCGCGCCCACTACTACTCCAGACACGACAAAATTATTCTCCTGCATGATAATGCTCATCCACATGTTGCGGCGCCGGTCAAAAACTATTTGGAAACACTCAATTGAGAAGTTTTACCCCACCCGCCGTATTCACCAGACATTGCTCCTTCTGATTTCCACTTGTTTCGATCGATGACGCATGGCCTGTCTGAGCAGCACTTCACATCATATGAAGACACCAAAAATTGGGTCGATTTGTGGATAGCCTCAAAAGATGAAGCATTCTTCCGACGCGGTATCCGTATGCTGCCAAAAAGATGAGAAAAAGTAGTGGCAAGCGATGAGAAATACTTCGAATAAAACATGAGGTTCCGTTCTTTCACAATAAATGCCCAATTTTTGATAAAAAAAACGGGGGAAACTTATTTGTACACCTAATAAATTGTGTTGATATTTGAGGTTGTTGATATTTTATCTTGTGTTCAGTAAATGTTGCTATGATTTGTAAAGAACACTTAAGTATTGTAGATCTTTTTAACCCTTTGCACTCCACTGGTGTTGCTATTGCGACATTCATAATATGAATCATAACTCCACTGGGGGCAGTTACAGCGAGATGTGTAATCGGCATATTTGTTTAAATATTAAAAAAACAACAGAAACTTGAGCACGCCATATGTAATGTACATCAATACTTCACAGGCACTGTTACAGTAATGTTGTATGAATTGCGCATTCAAATTATTACTTAGTTTTTTTACTGATTAACCTTTCCTTCCCTGTGTTGGGTATCTTCTACACATTGCTTCTAATAACCATCAATATCTCTATAAATATTATAAATACAAGGTTAAGATTCTAGGTATTTCTCCATAATATATTTACGCATTGATTTAAAAAATAATATTAATAATAATCAGAGTTTATCGACTATATCGGGGGTATTTTGTGAAGATATCGGAAACAAATTCGCATTTAAACGCTGTGAGTGCCTCGACCTTGTGTCTTGACGATAGGTGAATAGTATGCGGGAAGCGCGACACTATATTCGCATCTCACTCTTGCATACTCCACTGAATTGCGAGGAGCTGAATTGTCTCAACGTCGCAAGCGTAAGCGCCGGGGTATGCGACTGACGTTCCGCGCCACAGTAGCTTCTAGGCTTGCAAATAGGTTAGACGTACGCCCGTTCCGTGAGCGTTGCCAGATGGTTTTTTAATGTTTTCAGCAAATAAATCTCAATTATTATAATTTTTAACTTCAATTATAATTCATTAAGGGGATTATCTATGAATGTTCTTATTTTTCCGATTTAAAATCGCTAATTTTTTATCGCGTACTCACTACCCAACACCGGAGCATGCGTTTCAAATTTATCACCGTAAGGGAAGGGTTAATATAGAAGAAAAAAGTTCTGATTAATATAGAAGAAAAAAGTTCTATAAATTATGAATTAATTGAAAGTCAAGATGAATTTGATGTTGATTTATACGAGTATAAGTGATTTTCACCAAGAATGACCGAGAGCTTCCACCTCCGAAAGTAGGCTTCTTCACCTCCAAAAGCAGGTAATTCACAGAGGTAAAAAGAGATACAGGTAGAAGAAGGGTGGAAGACATAAAATGAGCTAATATTGCGGTACTTGTCCTGGTAAGATGAGAGTGCACATAGGAGATTGCCTTCTACAAATACCGTACAATAAAGGACGTCGAGATTTAAATATAGTTTTATTTATTGTAACATATAGTTAACGATAAAATTATTCAAGTTATAAACATTTAAAAAAAATTTGACAATTCAACATATTTCATTTTCACCAGAGGTTGGTGGGCGATATTATTAAGAATTACTTGGAGTTTTAAGGGTTAGTAAATAAATACCTACTATAGTTCGGAAATTCTAGGATGAGTCCTGTGACAGCTCACAAATTTGCCCCAATACAACCTTATGTAATGTATTTACCTAAATAACTTGCTATTTATTAGAATTGAGGCTTATATTAAAGTTGATAAAATAATTTAAATTACTGAACATCGTTACAAGGTTGTATTTGGGCAAATTTGTGAGCTGTCACAGGACTCATCCTAGAATTTCCGAAACCATAGTGCCAATAATTAAGCGGGAAGTCTGGCGATTTTTCTTTTACCTCTTGATTAAAGTATCTCCCCCTTTTTCTGTTTATTAATCGTTATATATTTTTTACAGCCTCAAGAGAAAGATGACTTAAGTTTAGATAAAACATTCTCCGCACTAAAAGTAAGTGTGTAAGCATAGTTCAATTTATATTTAAAAGAAAGCAGTTCTAGTGATAGTCAGTTCTTTTTGTAATAATTGTATTTATCTAGAACACAGAATAAGATATATAACGTAAAGCGGAAAGAAATGACAATATTTTTTAATGCGATAAAAAATTGATTTAAACAAAAACTATACAATATTATTCCGTTAAATAATTTCTGTTGTTACCGATGATCTTCCTCCACAGAATAGGCAGTTTTTGAATACCTTTTTCATAAATTTCCGTCGGTTTTTCGGTAAAATATGACTCCAAGTGATTTCGGACTTGTTCAACATTCTTAATTTTTTTATCTCGAAGCGAATGTTCCATCGACTTAAAAAGATGGTAATCCGACGGTGCAATATCAGGTGAATATGGTGGATGTTGCAGAACTTCTAAATCTAGCTCTCTTATTTTGTCCTGCGTAATCCTTGCTGCGTGTGGTCTTGTATTATCATGTTGTAGAATTCGTCTCTGATTGTTTACTAAAACTGATAGTTTTTTAAGCAGTTCTGCCTTTAATCTTTCTAATTGGGCACAACACACATCTGCTGTAACAGTCTAACCAGGTTTTAGTAATTCATAATTAATTACTCCCAAAACATCCCACCAAACACAAAGGAGAACCTTTTTCAGAGTCAATGTCGGCTGAGGGGTAGACACAGGTACCTGATTCGTCGAAAGCCATTGTTTTTTTCTCCTCGGATTGGTGTAGAGGACCCAGTTCTCATCCCCAATAACAATTCATCTAAGAAACGGATCAGTTTCATATATGGAGAGTAAAGATGAACAGATTGTTATTCGTTGTTCCTTGGCCGTTGGAGAAAGTTCGTGCGGCTCCCAGATTCCTTGTCTATTTTGTTTTCCGAGCCTTTTCAAATAGTCCTTCACTGTTGACCATGGACAACCGATATCTTGTGACAATTCCTTGATGGTTTTACGCGGATCGGACCCCACTAATGAGTTTAAAGTGTCATCATCGATTTTAAGAGGTCTTCCTGATTTTGGTTTGTCCTTTAATTCCCTTTCACCACTTTCAAACTTTTAAAACCATCTATGGCACTTTCGAGGATTCAAGATGTCTCCATAAATATCGCAGATGGTCTGGGTAGCTTCTTTTGACTTCAATCCTTTATCGAATAAAAACAGCATAAAATACCGCAAATGTGTCTCTTCAATCTCTGGCTTTGGCATTTTTGTACTATGGACCAAAACCAAAAAAGAATATCAAAACAGAAAGGATATTAATAGAGCTTCAAAACGATACCAACCACGACGTGTTAAACCAACGGTAACTGGTGGCAAACTGGTTTCGACGTGACGCAAAATGAAAATTGACATTTCTTTTCGCTTTACCTAATATATAACATGTAATTATGAAAATAAAGAAATACTTCTAATTTGTTTGTTTTTATTCTACAACTCTATAAATATACTATAACATGCAATAGATTTCTGTGCAAAAAGTTAGAGTCCACGCGGCGTAAGGAAAGAATCTGTGACTGTATTGTACTATAGCGTAGGTACACAGGGTGTGTGATTGTGTTAGTCAACACCTGTGTGCTGATTGGTCAGTTTCTAGTATTAGTGTGTCATCCTGTCAAAAAAATAGTGTCACCATGATCGAAGGGTATGTTGGTTCTAGAAATGTACAGTTTGCATTGAATACAGTGGATCAATTAGTAATAAAGAAAGTTTCTTTGATAAACTCTGAAGAGTGGAGCAGAATATGTAGCCACGTGAAAGACAGAGTCGGAATATTGAGAAAGAGAAATTATGTTTGACCATACGAGTATAAGGGAAAACCACAATTTCATAATAAGTTTAAGTGAAGCGAGTGATAGTGATTCATCATCAGACTGTGAATAATTTTCTTTGTGAAATAAAATGAAACTGTTTCTTTTCGAAATTTATTTATGTAAAGTAAATTAAGTTCTTTTTGTATTTTTATGTTTAATAAAATTTCTATACTGTGTTTCTTAACCAATACGTTTCTAAAAAAACAAATCAACATTTCTATTTCTTTAAAATTTTCCATTGTGTATTTGTAAATAAAATATAAGGTTTGTTAGAAATAAATAAAACTTCTTGTTTCTTTCAAACTTTATTTTTCTGTATCAATAAACAAATATTTGTTCTAAACCAAAAAAATCCATTTCTATGTTTTTAAATGAATAATAAATAAGTAAACTAAATAATCTGAATATATAATAAATAAAAAATCATGGTCACCCTTCTACACTATTCTTTCCTTACGGCGCGTGGATTCTACCAGTTTGTAACCCGCATTGAACTCAGATCAAGCATTTTTCTAATTTGTTTTTAGAGATATGAGTTTATTAAAATGTGCTTCATCACTGAGAATGATTTTGTTGTAAAAATCATTATCAGTTTGCTTGTTTTCTAAACATCAATCAATGAATATACGAGGCATATCCAGAAACTAAGTGTACTGAATTTTTGTAGGTTACCATTTTTTTTATTTAAACAAAAAAATTATGTAGTTACCGTAGTACATATGTAAGCTATTTTTCGACATAGTCGCCATTCCTCTCAATACAGGTGGTGAAGCGGGGTATCTACTTTTTGATGCCTTCCTCGAAGTAGTTTCCCGCCAACCCCTCCGTCCACTTCTCCAACTCCTCCTTTACCTCCTCGTCGGTTGAAAACCTTTTTCCACCCATGTGCAGCTTCAGGGAGGTAAAGAGATAGTAATCTGAAGGTGCTAGGTCAGGGGAATGCGCGGGATGGTTCAGGACATCCCATTTAAACGAGGCGAGCAGTTCCTTCGTGGCGTTGGCCGTGTGTGGTCTTGCATTGTCGTGCAGCAGGCAGACTCCCTTTGTCAGCATGCCTCTCCTCTTGTTCTGAATCGCCCTCCGCAATTTTTTTAGGGTCTCACAGTATCTTGCAGAGTTAATGGTCTCCCCTTGAGGCATATATTCAATTAAAATTATGCCTTGACAGTCCCAAAACACGAATGCCATGATTTTCTTGGCTGAAATTGTGGTTTTGAACTTTTTGGCGGAGGGTAAAGAGGTGTGTCGCCACTATTGAGACTGCCTTTTGGTTTCAGGCGTGTAGTGTGCAACCCAAGTTTCATCTCCAGTAACGATGGAGCGGAGAAATTCATCTCCATGGAGTTTTCAGCGCCTCAAAAACTCTTGCCTTTTTACAAAATTTCGCACTTGGCGGGAGATTGGGTTGACATTTTTCACGAAACGTGTTGTCGCGTCGACACTTCTCAACGTACTGACCTCAAACCGGTCTCGATGTGGAGGGGAAGGGTCAGGCTACACTTCCGTGTAGCCAACATGTCGAAAATAAAATCCATCCGGTCGTGAGAGCCTCAGTACACTTACTTTCTGGATACGCCTCGTACATTGTTGAAAACGTTTAACTAGCTTAAGCTATTGACACAATTCTTGAACCTTATAAGTATGCTAATGGAGATCTTTAATTAAAATTTGCTATAAAGAGCTTTTAGAAATGTATGAAATGAATGATGATAAATTGTTTGGTACATTTGACTTGTCTATGTTTATTTATTCCCAACCAAACCTGTTTCTTCGAATTTTTTCATTTGAAAAATTTTCACTGTTTAGAATTTAGTCACTATGTCAAGAAAAAACAGCTTGAATTTTATAAAATGTATTTATAATATTCCGGTTATTTTGATAATAAAATTGTACAGTACCCGACGGTAAGTAACACACATCGGGCTCAACCTTTCCTTCCCTGTGATGTGTAACTATTACACATTGCTTCTAAAAACTTTAATATCTCTATAAATATAATAAATACTGGGTTCAGATTTTAGGTATTCCTCCGTAATACATTTACGCATTGAATAAAAAAATAATATTAATAGTAATTACCACTTATCGGCCACATCAGAGATATTTTGTGAAAATCGGGAATAAATTCACCAATACAACCAAACGTGTGTCAGTGTGTCTCGTAGGTATATTCATTCTAAAAACCGCTATGAATGAGGAAGCGACACTATTGACGTCTCACTCTCACTCTACTTCGGTATATGGGAACGCAAGAAATAGAATCTCCGTTCACAGTTGTTTCTTCCTTCGAGGTATAACATACACATTGTTAGTGTTCCGAGTTCCGTCTCGGTAGCTAGTGGGCTTTTACGAGGTGGTTTCTTCATCCGTTTTGTGACCGTCGGCGAATGGTTTTTCATGTTTTCAGTAATTAAATTTAAATTATTATCACTTTTGACTTCAAATTTAATTAATTTAAGCGATTGGCTATGAATATTCTTATTTTTCCGATTTTAAATCGCTCACTTTTACATGTGTATTGAATACACAGCACCGGAACGCGTAAATTTTTTTAACACCGGAAGGGAAAGATTAAGAAAGAGACTGTTGGCCATAATCAGCTAACTTCGGCTTTGTAGAGCGTCATCTCTGATTCATACTTCATCCTAGAATGCTTGACAACGACTGATAAATAGCGACGGAACACGTGTATGAATGACAGAGACGACGCTCTACAAAGCCGATTATGGTCGACAGTCTCTTTCTTAATCCCGATATGTATTACATACCGCCGGGTACTGTACTATTTGTAGGCATTCTACAATCATGTAGTGATGTATAATTAATTTTCCATCTGTCTAGATGGCAATTGTAAAATATGGCTGCTGTACTTTTGACAGTTTCAAAATGGCGCGCAATCTAGAATTCTAATTACGATTAGAACACCCTTTAGATAACAAAAATTACTCCCATAACTCTGTTTTCTAATAAACAGCACCTCATGAGTACCATCATTAGCACTCAACATTTTCTATTAAAAAAATATGAAGTGAGACATGGATTGTCATTGAAAATGTGTATTCGAGAACCGAATTAAAACAATATGTTCGAGAAATGAATTGTTCAATAACAGAGACATGTTCGAAAACCAAGGTTCCACTCTATTTTTAATATTTCAATAATAGTGGATTAGAGTCCTTGAGAAGACTTTTCTCTCTAAATAGCGTTATATAAATTGTCCTTTTAGTATTACTATGTCAAGGAGCTCTGAGTGTGAACACTGAGAGACATCTGCGCAGAGCCAACATGACTGGAAGGAAACCAGGATCTGACAAAACAAAACTTCAAAACATTTCTAACCAACCATTTTTTCATTTAAATTTAATGCTATTGTATCAACCTAACTAATAGACAGAAATCAATTTCATCCAATCATGACAATATTTTTCAGCTTTTGGCACTCTGTCACTTTTTAAATATACTACAAATAACACATTGATCAATAAGTCCCGGGACTAACTACTAAAACAACATTTGTTTGCCAAAATTCTTCTTTATTCATCAACATAGTCTCCTTCAAGAGCGATACATTCATTCCAACGCTTTCCTAACTTTTCTATGCCAGCCGTGTAGAACGATTTACCTTTGGTTTCAAAATAGGCGTTAGTTTCGGCAATCACTTCTTCATTGGAGCCAAATCTCTTTTCCTGGAGCATCTTTTTGAGGTCTACGAACAGCCAATAGTCACTGGGGGTCAAATCTAGAGAATACGGTGGGTGCGGAAGCAATTTGAAGTTCAACTCATGCTATTTGGCCATCGTTACCATCGACTTGTGATACAGTGCATTGTCCTGATGAAAGAGAACTTTTTTCTTCATATGGGGCCGTTTTTTTGCAATTTCTGCCTTCAAACGCTCCAATAACGCTGTGTAATATTCGCTATTGATGGTTTTTCCCTTTTCAAGGTGATCAATGAATATTATACCATGCACATCCCAAAATACGGAGGCCATAACCTTCCCGGCCCACTGTTGAGTTTTTTGTTGCTTCGGACAACTTTCACCGGCTGCTATCCACTCAGCTGACTGCCAATTTGATTCCGGAGTATAGTGGTGTCACATTCCGACGCAAAAACTCCTGTTTATTTCGCGTAAACAGTGCCAAACAGCGCTCTGAATCATCGATGCGTTCTTGTTTCTGTTCCATTGTGAGCAAACGCGGCACCAATTTCGAAAAACACTTTTTCATGACCAAATGTTCATGCAAAATAGTGTAAACACTACCAAATGATATCTTCAGGATGTCAGCTATCTCACGCAACTTTACTTTGCGATTTTCCATCACGATTTTGAGGGTATATTTTTATGTTTTCTGGTGTAACAGCCTCATTTGGACGACCAGAGCGTTCAGCATCATTTGTGTCTGTACGACCACGTTTGAAATCAGCATACAACCAACACATGATTGTTTTCGACGGAGCAGAGCCCGGATAACACTTTTCAAGTCATTGCTGAGTTTGAACGGTATTTTTTCCCATTAAAAAGTAATGTTTTATCAACACACGAAATTCGGTTTTTTCCATTGTTTTGAAAATAGCAAAAGTAGCATCACTAAACCTACTGTAACTCAATGACACAATATCGGAATGTCATGAAAGTTTGACACATAACTTCTAAAGGTTGATACTAACTAACAATGGTATGGATTTGTTATTAGAGGCACCATCTATTGGTTAGTCTTGGGACTTATTGATCGATGTGCTAGAATTCTTTTAAGTTTGCTATTGTAAATGTTTTTTTTTATGATAATTTATGGCAAAGAAAAAAAATCCTTATAACTAGTGTCTTAACTAACTCTAGTACAGAGAGAATTTACAATACTTCTTATATTAAAATAGCGGCTAGCCTTCCTCACTACAACCTCCAAAATCTTCGTATATCGTATCAAATAACTTCTTCCTGTCTTGATAATGACATAATTCAAAGAGTAGACAGATGATGTTACTATAAAAACAAAAAGTAACCCACCAAACACGAAAATAAAAAGATTTCAGTTCTAGTAAAAAAGTACACCTGTACCACCAATAGTACATTATCATTAAAAAAATTGTTTTTAGAATACCACAATTTTTCTGTGGTTTTCTTACCAAACACATGCAGATGTGAGGAAGGGCCTAATATAATGGCCGCAGTCATTACCATCCTATCCTTACACTCAAGTAATATCTATTTATTTTGTAATATTTTTAATATTTTAATAATAGTAGTCTTTCCCAAGCACTCTTGAGGAGAGTCTTTCCCAAGCACTCTTGAGGAGAGTCTTTCCCAAGCACTCTTGAGGAGAGTCTTTCCCAAGCACTCTTGAGGAGAGTCTTTCCCAAGCACTCTTGAGGAGAGTCTTTCCCAAGCACTCTTGAGGAGAGTCTTTCCCAAGCACTCTTGAGGAGAGTCTTTCCCAAACACTCTTGAGTAGTCTTTCCCAAGCACTCTTGAGTAGTCTTTCCCAAGCACTCTTGAGGAGAGTCTTTCCCAAGCACTCTTCAGGAGAGTCTTTCCCAAACACTCTTGAGTAGTCTTTCCCAAGCACTCTTGAGTAGTCTTTCCCAAGCACTCTTGAGGAGAGTCTTTCCCAAGCACTCTTCAGGAGAGTCTTTCCCAAACACTCTTGAGTAGTCTTTCCCAAGCACTCTTGAGGAGAGTCTTTTCCAAGCACTCTTCAGGAGAGTCTTTCCCAAACACTCTTGAGTAGTCTTTCCCAAGCACTCTTGAGGAGAGTCTTTCCCAAGCACTCTTCAGGAGAGTCTTTCCCAAACACTCTTGAGTAGAGTCTTTCCCAAGCACTCTTGAGAAGAGTCTTTCCCAAGCACTCTTGAGGAGAGTCTTTCCCAAGCACTCTTGAGGAGAGTCTTTCCCAAACACTCTTGAGTAGTCTTTCCCAAGCACTATTGAGTAGTCTTTCCCAAGCACTCTTGAGGAGAGTCTTTCCCAAGCACTCTTCAGGAGAGTCTTTCCCAAGCACTCTTGAGGAGAGTCTTTCCCAAGCACTCTTGAGGAGAGTCTTTCCCAAACACTCTTGAGTAGTCTTTCCCAAGCACTCTTGAGTAGTCTTTCCCAAGCACTCTTGAGGAGAGTCTTTCCCAAGCACTCTTCAGGAGAGTCTTTCCCAAACACTCTTGAGTAGTCTTTCCCAAGCACTCTTCAGGAGAGTCTTTCCCAAGCACTCTTCAGGAGAGTCTTTCCCAAACACTCTTGAGTAGAGTCTTTCCCAAGCACTCTTGAGAAGAGTCTTTCCCAAGCACTCTTGAGGAGAGTCTTTCCCAAGCACTCTTGAGGAGAGTCTTTCCCAAGCACTCTTGAGGAGAGTCTTTCCCAAACACTCTTGAGTAGTCTTTCCGAAGCACTCTTGAGTAGTCTTTCCCAAGCACTCTTGAGGAGAGTCTTTCCCAAGCACTCTTCAGGAGAGTCTTTCCCAAACACTCTTGAGTAGTCTTTCCCAAGCACTCTTGAGGAGAGTCTTTCCCAAGCACTCTTCAGGAGAGTCTTTCCCAAACACTCTTGAGTAGAGTCTTTCCCAAGCACTCTTGAGAAGAGTCTTTCCCAAGCACTCTTGAGGAGAGTCTTTCCCAAACACTCTTGAGTAGTCTTTCCCAAGCACTTGAGAAGAGTCTTACCCAAGCACTCTTGAGGAGAGTCTTTCCCAAGCACTCTTGAGAAGCTCTTTAAATGGTGCTATATAAATTATCCTTTTATTATGATTATCACCAATGTAAAGATTTCACATTAAAAAATACAGTATTATTATAAGGCATCGGCCACACAGGTAGGAGCCTCGCTTGGTACTTAGAGCTACGCTGTGAGCTAGGTGACATATCCTAGCGAACTAATACACCGCATACTATCGCAATGGTCACACTGCACGCTTCGCGCCACGCTACATGACGATTAGTCACCTAGTGAGTCTCCTAACGAACAGACGTGTTGGTTAATTTTATTGTTTCACCAAGTGATTGTACAAGATGGCGGAAGTTTTAATAACAGCTGTGTATAAAAGGGAGCCTTTGTGGAACCCATTGAGCAAATTATACAAAATTGTACCTGTAATAAAATCACTTTGGAATGAAGTTGCACAGAAAGTAAATAAAGATAAGGTAAGTTGTAATGAAATTGGTTAGTTTTGAGAGTGGCATCGTTTGTTGACTCAACCGCTCCCAAATGTCAAATGAATTTGTGCGAAGCACTTTGGTGTGGCCAAGCATGAAGTCACCTAGTCTATTAGTCATGTAGCACCTAGCAAAGCTCTTTGGTGTGGCCTTAGCCTAACTGTTTCCTTACATCGACAATAAATTTTCTTTTCTCTTTAATTATATTTACAGGCACTATTATATATTACTACACGTGATCAAGCAATAATCTTATATTTGTACAATATTTATTAGTCTTCCGATATTTAACACTAGCATCGCCAATAACAAAATTGATAGGTTTTCCTTTCCCTGGCAACCAGAATATTGTTTTTCACTGAACATAGTAGAAAATCTTTCATCCGAATCATTTTCATTTGAAAAATTATCCTGTAAATAATCCGCGTTTGTATTTGTAATTTTGGCTTTGGCTTGTAGGGTTGTTGTGGAGATGGGTTTGTCAGTTGTGGAAATCATTTGGATATCTGTAGTTGATGTTTCTTCGTAATCGCTATAACCGTCAGATGGTTTGAGATAAATATCCAAATGTGTCATGGTTTTTAAGTCTTCAGGTTTTGTTTCATTTTGTACAATGAAATTAACTACTTTGTATTTGTAATTTGGTGCTTTTATCTGAAAAAAAATAAAATGCATTAGTACAATAATTTATTTTATCAAACACTGTTTATTCCACTTTTTGTAACGGTATAACCCTACACCGAGGCGAACATCTGGTAAACACATATATCCCAAAAATCTCTCCGCTGCTAGCCGATATCATCTACAACTAATTTGTACTTCCAATATATAAATGACCTCTGTAGCTTAGTAGATATACTCGTAATGCTTGTTTTCGAAGTGTTTGGAGTTTGATTCTCAATGATATCAAATAAAAATATTTATAGTAGGTTAAACCAAAGTCAAGTGCAGAATTGAAACATCTCGTGCGGCTTTTAATAAAATGAGAAGCGTATTCTGCGATGATAATCTAAACTTGAAACTTCGACAACGGTTAGTCAAATGCTACGTTTGGTCAGTGTTATTGTATGGAGTGGAATCATAGACCCTCAAATTTGGTAGTATGACAGTCAGTTGACTGGAAGCATTCGAAATGTGGATACACCGGAGAATGCTACGGATACCCTGGACGGATATTGTCAGCAACACAAGGATTCTTCAAAGAGCCAAAGTTGATAGAGAGTTGCTGACTAATATTAAAATCCGAAAGGTGTCTTATTTGGGTCATGTACTTAGAGGAGCATAGTACAAATTACTGCACCTGATCATCCAACGCAAAATAGAGGGTCGAAGAGGTGTTGGCAGGAGGAAAATCTCCTGGCTCCGCAATATACGTGATTGGACTGCTATAAGGACCGTTGGGGATCTTTTTCGGGCTGCCGGGGACAAAGATACCTACTCTCAGGTGATAGTCAACGTTGGGGGGGACCTGACATGACACTAGGAAGAAGAAAATAGTGGGCTGGAAAAAATAACCACATGGCTATAGTACGAGTACTAGCATGTTGTACTGTATACTGTACTAAGACTGCATTATAGTTTTACTCTGAAATCATAACTTAAGGTTGACAAAAAGCTGAACGAAGTGAAGGTGGTAGGATCAGATATCAGTATCAAATCAATTTGCTATTTATTTTACACTTCATTGCAAAACAATCTAGTTGGTTTATTGCTAGGTGGCAATCTCTTACAACCAACCAGTTAAAAGTAAATAAAAGAAGTTAGATTGTTGCCAAAAATATTCCAATCATTATTCATCAGTACAAAATTCATGAACAATAAAATAAACAAAGTGAAAGTGAGATATCGTCAATTAAAGGGAAGAATGATGGAGAGGAAAGAAAAATTAAGTGAGATATCGTCAATCAAAGGGAAGAATGATGGAGAGAAAAAAAAATTAAGTGAGATATCGTCAATCAAAGGGAAGGATGATGGAGAGAAAAAAAAAATTAAGTGAGATATCGTCAATCAAAGGGAAGAATGATGGAGAGGAAAGAAAAATTAAGTGAGATATCGTCAATCAAAGGGAAGGATGATGGAGAGAAAAAAAAAATTAATTGAGATATCGTCAATCAAAGGGAAGGATGATGGAGAGAAAAAAAAAATTAAGTGAGATATCGTCAATCAAAGGGAAGGATGATGGAGAGAAAAAAAAAATTAAGTGAGATATCATCAATCAAAGGGAAGGATGATGGAGAGAAAAAAAAATTAAGTGAGATATCGTCAATCAAAGGGAAGAATGATGGAGAGGAAAGAAAAATTAAGTGAGATATCGTCAATCAAAGGGAAGGATGATGGAGAGAAAAAAAAAATTAATTGAGATATCGTCAATCAAAGGGAAGGATGATGGAGAGAAAAAAAAAATTAAGTGAGATATCGTCAATCAAAGGGAAGGATGATGGAGAGAAAAAAAAAATTAAGTGAGATATCGTCAATCAAAGGGAAGGATGATGGTGAAGAAAGAAAAATCAGGAATGAAACGTCACTTTTTAAAGCATACCATTAATGAAGCGAATCTAACATTAGTTTGTAACTGATTACAGAGTCACAGCATGGACAGTAAAGAACAACATAAAAAAGGAAGAGTGGTGAACTACTGTGCTATTGGTGTTTAGGTCAGAGGTCAATTTGACCTAAGATAGCAATATCTTGACTGAATTCTATTTATTGTGTTGTGTAAATCATGCTGAACGGGGACTAAATTTTGTCCCCCATAAACAGCGTGGGTGATCGAACTAAACGGGTAAAGGTAGACGGATCATACCGCCTAAAATAATAACTCGGTCACAAATTTAATATTTTTTCAGTTGTTTCTGGGTAGAAGGCATCCGACCGTACCGAAATGAGTTATTTTTGTAGACCACCTGGATCTGCAACCCACAGATTGAGGAAGGAACATGGTTACAAAGTTCTGTTGCCAACAGTGTGAAATGCGTCTTGCAACATTGTCTCACAGCTGTACGTGTGCTTCATCAATATTAAAAATGACAAAATGAGTATAAACGCTCCCCTATTTTAATAGACTAAAATGAGTAAAAATTGTGGGTCTCCAGATTTTAGATAATGAACTATCCTTGTTACGGAATCAGAGGGACAGCCTTTCGTAAAGATAGCTGACAATCAATACTCGATCAGAGTGACAGCCTTTCGTAAAGATAGTTGACAATCAATACTCGATCAGAGGGACAGCCTTTCGTAAAGATAGCTGACAATCAATACTCGATCAGAGTGACAGCCTTTCGTAAAGATAGTTGACAATCAATACTCGATCAGAGGGACAGCCTTTCATAAAGATAGTTGACAATCAATACTCGATCAGAGGGACAGCGTTTCGTAAAGATAGTTGACAATCAATATTGGATCAGAGGGATAGCCTTTCGTAAAGATAACTGACAGTCAATACTCGATCAGAGGGTCAGCTTTTCGTAAAGATAGTTGACAATCAATACTCGATCAGAGGGACAGCCTTTTGTAAAGATAGCTGACAATCAATACTCGATCAGAGGGACAGCCTTTCGTAAAGATAGTTGACAATGAATACTGGATCAGAGGGATAACCTTTCGTAAAGATAACTGACAGTCAATACTCGATCAGAGGGACAGCTTTTCGTAAAGATAGTTGACAATCAATACTCGATCAGAGGGACAGCCTTTTGTAAAGATAGCTGACAATCAATACTCGATCAGAGGGACAGCCTTTCATAAAGATAGTTGACAATGAATACTGGATCAGAGGGATAACCTTTCGTAAAGATAGCTGACAGTCAATACTCGATCAGAGGGACAGCCTTTTGTAAAGATAGCTGACAATCAATACTCGATCAGAGGGACAGCCTTTCGTAAAGATAGCTGACAATCAATACTCGATCAGCGGGACAGCCTTTCGTAAAGATAGCTGACAATCAATACTTGATCAGAGGGACAGCCTTTCATAAAGATAGCTGACAATCAATACTCGATCAGAGGGACAGCCTTTCGTAAAGATAGTTGATAATCAATACTCGATCAGAGGGATAGCCTTTTGTAAAGATAGCTGACAATCAATACTCGATCAGACGGACAGCCTTTTGTAAAGATAGCTGACAATCAATACTCGATCAGAGGCACAACCTTTCGTAAAGATAGTTGACAATCAATATTCGATCAGAGGGACAACCTTTCGTAAAGATAGTTGACAATCAATACTCGATCAGAGGGACAGCTTTTCGTAAAGATTTATTATTGCGATACTATTTCTTAACCCTGAGAGATCGGCGCACTGCTATAGCAGTGGAAGAAATTTGTTCTACCCTTGTATTCTAAATGAATATTATTCATTTAGAATACAAGGTTGCATATTCTAAAATATATTTATGTTGTAAAAATATATATTTTTTGTTTTTTTGTTGTTTAAAATAAATATTTATCACGAACGTCCGAATCGTAAATATATCTCGGCACTAGATAGACAATTATATTTTTTTCTCGTAGCACTCTCAGGGTTAATTAGTAAAATTTTAAACAAATCAATATTTGAATGTTGATGTAGATTCTGTTATTTATTTAGCATTTTATAAGAATTGAATTATACAGCAAATTGATAAGAATGTTTTGAAACTATTATCTTATTATGTAATGATATGTTTATGCCATATTATGTTTGTAATTATGATTTTATTATTTAAACAATTTAATTGCTATTAAGAGGGTTACTGACTGCTCACGTCAACATACGATTATATTGTCATTTTTAGTTGCTACAAGTAACTAATCTGTTAAGTAAATATTATATTCATTTTTAGAAGAGGGTAAACCTCTACATCTTCCGCTACAAAATAGGATCTCAATTGACCTGTAAGATAACATTGCATTTGATTTAGCTAAACGGACAGAAAGCATATACAGTAGCGAATATATCATTCATGTAAAAAAATCATTTATTAGCTGGTGTGGCGTGGAATGGTCTACCTCTAAGTGTTTGAAATACGGACGTGTGGAACTTTAAGAAAGACTTGAAGACTGTCCTTTTCGAGAGTTCTTATCGAAATTTATGATGTTATATGAACACACACCTTAAGTCGCATGTGTTAATCACATATATTGTTAATCTTTTATATTCTTAAAAGTATATACTTCGCCTTATGTCAGTCAGCACTTTCTTACGGTATATCAGTTTGGGGGGGATGCACCTTAACCCAAAAACACATATTGCAGGTTTCCCAAAAATTGATTGTGAAAATAATTAATAAACTTCCTGCTCGGTATCCCACGGCGGAGCTTTTCAGAGAGTATCAGGTCCTGAACATAGCCAATTTACATCTCAAATCCATTCTATGGCACTACCATCAAGAGGAAGGGAAGATGCAGACTCAGCAGACACACATGACACGCATGGCAACTAATGAAATGTTCACCATCCCTAGAGTTAAAACCTCTTTTGCCCAAAGGCAATATGCTTATTTGGCTCCCATTATATACAATGGCGTGCCGACTTCAATAAAGGTAAAGGTAAGAAAACCATTTAGACAGTCGATCGGAGAGTGGTTGTTATTGCGACAGGATTTTGAGTACTTGGGCTTTCAGGATGAATGACGAGTGGAAAGGATTTATGTGAGCTCGTGAGTGTGGGTCTCTTCTTGTTGTTTTAATTTTGGTTGTTTTTGTATTTGTGTTTCTGTTTATTTTTTTTTTTTGTTTTAAATTTGTTTTAATTTTTATTCTTATGATTGTGTGCGGTATATTGTGGGATGAATATTTTTGGTCTTTCTGGAGTGATAATGTGTGAGGAGTTGAATTTCGCAAGATGTTTCCAGTTGTAGTTGAGTGTCACTGTTTGTCAGGTTGATGAGAACGTGCAACGGGGTTTTTTGTGTAATCAAAAATCGGAAAGAAGTATCGATTTATTTTTTCATGCTAAATATCCTCAGTGAGATTCAGGCAAAAGCCTAGTTTACTGGGGATACGACAAATGAAAGGCAACAAACCCAGATCCATTAAAATTATATGTCCAAATCAAATTACCTGTTGTTTTTTCTCAAATTGTGTATATTTCTTGTCATGTGTAATAATAAATAAATAAATATAGGAAGAACCATAAAGGTTTCTTTGTAGTTCATGTTTCCGTAGTAAGTTTTCTATGATTTTCTTATCAAGTATGTTTTTCTGAATATATACAGATGCAGAGAAGTACCTAATCTAATGGCCGCAGCCACTACCTTACTATCCTTACACTCACATATATTTATATTGTAATATTTTTAATTTGTCAATACTAGTGGGTTCGAGTCCCGTGTTGAAGTACCCTTGAAGAGAGTTTGCTCTCGAAATGGTGCTATAAACTGTCCTTTATTTTTATTTCTACCTCCTCTATCCCAAGGTACTCCACAGATGAAATCTCAGCCCCGGGACAGGAGGTAGAAACACATTTAGCGGTGAATGTAATTGGTGGAAGAATAATGTATTTTATTGTTAAATATTCCAATAAATTGCTCACCTTTAGTTTATATTCTCCCGGCAATAATATCCTAAAGAATTCTCCTTCTGATGATGTATTGAAGTTCATGTCTCGGCCATCTATGGTAAGGTTAACGTTTATAATGGGTTTCAGAGTCATTTCGTCTTTAATGGTACCTTTTACACCTAGACCGGCTTGTAAACAGTATTCAATGAGTGACTGGAAAAGAATTTGGACATATATAATATTGACTTATAATTAGTTACAACTATATAAAATGTATTCATGCGGAATGACTTTGTTGAATGAATTTTCGGAATCGATATTTTCTACAACTTTTTACTTCTACCCGTGTATAGTTTCTTATCAGAGTCGGATGTTCAGAGTTGTCTTCCATGATACAGCCTCAAATGTAGCCCAATAGATCTCCTCCAGTCCTACAAGGAATTAATAGATTGAACACTCCTAAACAATGTGGACTGACTTTCAGAGCTATTGAACATTGAATATTCTTATAAATTCGTTTCTCAGCCATTTTGGCCTTACGACCATTCTCAACCATTTTGGCCTAACCTAACCTAAACTCCTGCAAAAACTTATATATTGTATAACAGTGACTTGAACTGCAATTTTTTATAATATATTTTTTAATTTTTCTCAGAAAATGTGTTTTTCTTTTGTACACGCAAATTATTTTTATTTTCTCGAGCTCCCTCCCACAAATTAAAAATTTATGCCAATAAGATATAGGGACTATTGAAATTTCCAATCATAATCATGTCATATCATCATGACATATCATCAAGACAATCATGTCATATCATCAATAGAAACAGACATAACAGTGAACATAAATTTCAATGACATCATAGATGCATTTGTGAAGATAAAATCAAGAGGAAAACTGTAGTGGTTTATTGTTTGGCGTAAAATATATCATCATTCGAAACGGAAATGTTAAAGCCTGTTTTAATTACATATTGGGGATGGGGTGCAAGTTGCAAACTATCTAAGGGTGTCATCTATACAAATGCGGCACTGAATATAACAATACCTTAAGACGATAAAGAAAATGAAGGAAAATCAAACCCTGAATGCTAACCATTAGGTTACAGCATTGTAACATAACCAATGTTTGGCCAGCAGGATCACGCAGGAGCACGTCTTACTTTGAACAGTGCTGATATAGAGAGAGTGGAAACATTTAAATACCTCGGAAGTATCCTAGTGGAAGACCTCGATTCAGAAACCGAAGTCAAGTGCAGAATTGAATCATCTCGTGCGACTTTTAATAAAATGAGAAGCGTATTCTGCAATGATAATCTAAACTAGAAGCATTTGGTCAATGTTATTGCATGGAGTGGAATCATGGACCCTCAAAGTTATTAGTATGAACCGACTGGAAGCCCTGGACGGATATGGTCACAACACACGGATTCTTCAAAGAGCCAAAGTTGATGGAGAGCTGCTGACTAATATTAAAATCCGAAAGGTGTCCTATTTGAGTCATGTACTTAGAGGAGCAAAGTACAAATTACTGTACTTGATCATCCAAGGCAAAATAGAAGGCCGAAGAGGTGTTGGCAGGAGGCAAATCTCTTGGCTCCGCAATATACATGATTGGACTGGCATAAAGGGCGTTGGAGATCTTTTTCGGGCTGCCGGGGACAAAGATGTCTACTCTCAAGTGATATAACGTTGAGGGGACCTGACATGACACTGAGAAGAAGAAGAAGGTAACAGCACTAACAAAATTTTAATTGATCTAGAAAGCCCAGTATTACTTAATACAAATAAAATTGCAACAGATATAATGTCATATTTTTTCAAAAGTGTCGAGTTTAAAATGGAGTTTGTAGGTTTTTTTTTTTATATAATATATATTAAGTGACTCACATTTCTGTTTTCGTCCCATAACATATTTAATTGGTCTGCAGCTGGATACTTGCAACACGATACTTCCAATGTGACTTCCATGCACCCATGCATAGCATAGTTGTAATCCTGCATGCCTCCCGTGAGGGAATACCACGCAGCGCCATTGGTGATTCCATCCTTAAAGCCACCTAAACCATTTGGACATTCCTGTCCTAAGTGCATTTTTGGATGGTTTTTAGAGTAAGTCAATGCCAAATGCCGGAAAACATCATCATCAGCGGATATGGATGGATTTCTATGCGGTACTGTAAAAAATAATTTATTAATTAATTTAAGGGAAAAATTTTACCCAATAAATCGAAACTTCTGTAGTCCCTTCTACTTCCTGTTTTATCCCAAATCTTGACTACTTACTAACGTAGTGACTTTTGACAAACGTCACCAAATATTATTTGATTTTAACAAACTGCCACATTTTTGCTAATTTGTAACAAGATGTATTAATTTGTCATTATTGTTAGTTTTATGTAATGTATTTACCTAAATAACTTGCTATTTATTAGAATCGAGGCTTATATTAAAGTTGATAAAATAATTAAAATTACTGAACATCGTTACAAGGTTGTATTGGGGCAAATTAGTGAATTGTCATACGACTCATCCTAGATTTTCCGAACTATAATATTTTTTTTAAGATTTTATATTAAATATTTATTGAGTTGATATTTTTTATATTTGTGTCGTATTATAACTTTAATATTATATAACATTTCAGAGAAAAAATTACTCAACATTTTTTATCAGTTGATGGTTGATTAGTCAACTCTGTGGTTTCTTTTGTTGGATATTATCTGTTATATATCTTGAAAATTTAAAATGACAATATAAACCAGGAAATATCTATATTTATTAACATATAAGTACAACTACTATTATTTGGAGAAATCAAATTCTTCCATGTCCAAATACATACATTAAGGCTTTGCTTTGCTTATTTGCTCAATAATTTGTTTGTTTTAAAGAACAATCAATGTTTATTCAAATAAATCAAACTGTAAGGGAAATTATTGTGTTTGAATAATAATAAAGAAAGACACTTTATATAGTTCAATTAAGAGAGCAAATTTTCCTCAAGGGCGCTCCAACTCAAAGACGCTCCAATCCAAGGGCACTCTAATCCAAGGACGCTCCAATTCAAACCTACTATTATTGACAGATTAAAAATAATACAAAATAAATATTAATTTATATACTTTTATTTATTTTATTTATTTATTATTACATATGACAAGAAATGTACACAATTTGCGAAAAAACAACAGGTAATTTGATTTGGACATACAATTTTAATGGATCTGGGTTTGTTGCCTTTTATTTGTCGTATCCCCAGTAAACTAGGCTTTTGCCTGTGTCTCACTGAGGATGTGAGATACAGGCAAAAGATACGAACATACATATCATATATACACATACATAAGTTGAGTGTAAGGATAGGAAGGTAGTGACTGCTGCCATTATACTTCCCCGTATCTGCATATGGTCAGAAAAAAATATTTGGTAAGAAAACCATGGACAATTTACTTTGGGGTCGACAACAGCAAAAATAAACCCCCTTACAACTGCTATTTGTTTGTTACTTCAAAATATCTATGATTCCAATAGGTACCTAATTAAGAAGTAAAATAATTAAAAAGAACATTTTTTTGATAAAAACACATTACATACCAAACTTGTGAACGAAAAGGTAAAATGTGTCATTAAAAGAGTCACACGTAAGAATGCATGAAAATACTCGCACATGTAGCTCAAACATGTCTGTGCATTCTCTTATCGAACGTATCAAAGCAAGTGCGGACATGAAAAACCGTTGCATGTTATCTAGTGAAATATTTAATATCGAGTACTGTACAAACTTATTAATTTGAGTAAGTAAAGTAAATGACTAGGGGGGGCTGACAGTTTGTTTAAAGGGGTCTGTGGCGGAAAAAAATTTTAGGAACTCATGGTTTAAAGGTTGAATTTTTTATTAAATTTGGGAAGTCATGGTTTAAAGGTTGAATTTTTTATTTAATTTGAGAACTCGTGGTTTAAAGGTTGATTTTTTTATTTAATTTGGGAACTCGTAGTTTAAATGTTGAATTTTTTATTTAATTTGGGAACTCGCGGTTTAAAAGTTGAATTTTTTATTTAATTTGGGAACTCGTGGTTTAAAGGTTGAATTTTTTATTCAATTTGGGAACTCGTGGTTTAAAGGTTGAATTTTTTATTTAATTTGGGAACTCGTGGTTTAAAGGTTGAATTTTTTATTAAATTTGGGAACTCGTGGTTTAAACGTTGAATTTTTTATTTAATTTGGGAACTCGTGGTTTAAAGGTTGAATTTTTTATTTAATTTGGGAACTCGTGGTTTAAAGGTTGAATTTTTTATTTAATTTGAGAACTCGTGGTTTAAAGGTTGAATTTTTAATTAAATTTGGGAACTCGTGGTTTAAACGTTGAATTTTTTATTTAATTTGGGAACTCGTGGTTTAAATGTTGAATTTTTTATTTAATTTGGGAACTCGTGGTTTAAAGGTTGAATTTTTTATTTAATTTGGGAACTCGTGGTTTAAACGTTGAATTTTTTATTTAATTTGGGAACTCGTGGTTTAAATGTTGAATTTTTTATTTAATTTGGGAACTCGTGGTTTAAATGTTGAATTTTTTATTTAATTTGGGAACTCGTGGTTTAAAGGTTGAATTTTTTATTTAATTTGGGAACTCGTGGTTTAAAGGTTGATTTTTTATTTAATTTGGGAACTCGTGGTTTAAAGGTTGATTTTTTTATTTAAATTGGGAACTCGTGGTTTAAAGGTTGAATTTTTTATTTAATTTGGGAACTCGTGGTTTAAAGGTTGAATTTTTTACAAAAAATATTTGCTGAAAGTCAGTAATATATACTTTTTATTCAAAGAGGTATCGATCATGGGAAAACAAGGAACCGGGATTCAACGCAAATCTAGTTTATCACGAAGTATGAAATAAAAAATATATTTTTACTTACAATCTTCCTTTGTGCTTTCAAATGGATAATTCGCCACCATAGCACCTCCGTGCAGACTTGCTGATAAAATAAACTTTACTCTTTCCATCCACGTAGCTATGGCCTTTGTTTCAGGTTGAGCGGGTTTGGTATTTTTTCGAAAATAATCGGGGAAACTTCTGCAAGAAAATGTAAATATAATTATACACACACATATGTTACCATCTCACATTGTCCCATTCGAGTTAAGAAGAAATGACAGATTTTCACGTCTTTTATCTTTGCACACAACCTTTGCTTGGTCCATAATCCATACATCCATCATATATAGTATTTTATTTATTTTTTTACAAGTAATTATATGACAAATAACAATATGTAATTTAAAATGAACACTCAATTCACACAAATCAGGGTTTGTTGCTTTTCATTTGTCGTGTCCCCAGTAAACTAGGCTTTGGCCTGTATCTTACTGAGGACGTATATAACACATTGATCAATAAGTCCTGGGACTAACTACTAAAACAACATTTGTTTGCCAAAATTCTTCTTTATTCATCAACATATTCTCCTTCAAGAGCGATACATTCATTCCAACGTTTTCCTGACTTTTCTGTGCCAGCCGTGTAGAACGATTTATCTTTGGTTTCAAAATAGGCGTTAGTTTCGGCAAACACTTCTTCATCGGAGCCAAATCTCTTTCCCTGGAGCATCTTTTTGAGGTCTGCGAACAGCCAATAGTCGCTGGGGGCCAAATCTGGAGAATACGGTGGGTGCAGAAGCAATTCGAAGTTCAACTCATGCAATTTGGCCATCGTTACCATCGACTTTTGTTTTGACGACATCGACGTTTCTGTTCCATTGTGAGCAAACGCGGCAACCATTTCGAAAAAAACTTTTTCATGACCAAATGTTCATGCAAAATAGTGTAAAAACTAATAGTATAAACAAATGATATCTTCAGGATGTCAGCTATCTCACGCAACTTTACTTTGCGATTTTCCATCATGATTTTGAGAGTTTTTTTATGTTTTCTGGTGTAACAGCCTCATTTGAACGATCAGAGCGTTCAGCATCATTTGTGTCTGTACGACCGCATTTGAAATCAGTATACCACTGACAAATGGTCGGTTTCGACGGAGCAGAGTCCAGATAACACTTTTCAAGCCATCGCTGAGTTTGAACAGTATTTGTTCCCATTAAAAAGCAATGTTTTATCAACACACGAAATTCGGTTTTTTCCATTGTTTTGAAAATAGCAAAAGTAACGTCACTAAAACCACTGTAACTCAATGACACAATGTCGGAATGTCATGAAAGTTTGACACGTAACTTCTAAAAGTCTGTACTAACTGAGAATGGTATAGATTTGTTTTTAGAGGCGCCATCGGTTGGTTTGTCTCGGGACTTATTGATCGATGTGTGATTTTTTTACTGATTGTTGATTATTTAATATCTCTGTCACAAACTCTCATCAACTTAATTAGTTGTGAGACTTAATAATATGTACAAGTATGTCACGCAAGTCATCCCTTGGTGTACTTTATCCTTTCCCGATAAATCAAAAGTTTATCTCATAATGTTCTGCACACAATCATCAAAAACCCACCACATTTAAGAGTTCATACAATTTTTTATTCCATGTGATCTTCATACTTTTCACTCAGTTAAAATAATTGTTACGTTCCATTATTTTCTTGGTCTTTGTCTTCCTCCCACTCCATTCATTTCAAACATATACATATATATATTTGATTTTTAAGTCTTCCAAAACTCATTCATTCACACAAAAATATAATAATTCTATTCTCATTTGGAGGCCACCAGTCTTCTCCATTCAGAGCGGTTTTGGGCGGTGTTGGTAACCTCCCTTCATGACATTCCTAACACCCTGACTTCCTTGTCATAGGAACGGTACACCATGAGAGAGGGTCTTCCAGGCCGTCGAGACCCCAATGGACAGAAAAACAGCACTCTCCTCGGCCAACTATCATCGGGCATTCTCAGAACATGTCCCAGCCAGGACCATCGCCTCTCCCGAATTACAGGGACGACAGACCCCTGCCGGGTGAGCTGGCATACAGCGTAGTTTGTTATGTGATCATACCACCTGATTCCCAATATCTTCCTGAGACACCTGTTATCATAGCTAAGTATCTTGCGTTCCTGAGCCTTGGTGAGATGCCAAGATTCACAGCCGTACAGGAAGATCGGGATGACACATGCGTTAAACAGGCGGCATTTTGTTGTGACGCTGAATCCAGTCGCCTTCCAAATCCTATCCATGTTGTTGAACGTTGAAATTCGATATTACCACAATGAAAATTAACCCTGAAGACATGTATGGTAAATATTTTTGTCATTTAAAAAGCTTATAAATTTTTTTAATGTTCTTCATCAATAAATCTTCTCTTAAATCTAAAACTCTTAGATTTTCCTTAATCTTTATGCAATGGTCTGTGGCACCGCAGTGAGTGAGGAATGTACATTTATAAAACAGCTTTTTTATTCTCTGGATAGTATTTTGTTATCAAAGCATGCAGTTCTCTCCATCAGTCTTTCATTCTTTTTAAAAATGAGTCTAAGGATGTGGTATTTTTTCACTCTGAATGTATGACTCATAAAAGCGATCTTTCGGCACTTGAAAAAGCAAAATATTCAAACAAATTTCTGAGAATATAAATTAGTTTATCGACCTTGTTGTGATTTATTCAATTCTACACCAAAGGATCAAATTAATCATGATTCATTCATTTGTATGATACTCTACAACATATCCATATTGGTGATTCTGACATGTTCAAGAGCGAGATAATATTATATTACTCTTTTATTGTATACTGTACAACCTGGCGGGTTAATTGCCATGTGACAAATCTCTTTCAACCAACCAGAAAGATGTCAACCCTTCCTTCCCTGTGATATGTAACTAGTACACATTGCTTCTAAAAACTTTAATATCTCTGTAAATATAATAAATACTGGGTTCAGATTTTAGGTATTCCTCCGTAATACATTTACGCATTGAATGAAAAAAATAATATTAATAATAATTAGCACTTATCGGCCACATCAGAGATATTTTGTGAAAATCGGGAATAAATTCACTAATATAACCAAACGTGTGTCAGTGTGTCTCTTAGGTATAGTCATTCTAAAAAAACACAATGGGTGAGGAAGCAACGCTATTCACGTCTCACTCTCACTCTACTTCGGTATATGGGAACGCAAGAAATAGAATATCAGTTCGCTCGCTTCAGTAGCTTTCGGGCATCCATTTGAGGTGGTCACATCACCCGTTTTGTGAACGTCAGCCGATGTTATTTCATGTAATCAGCAATTAAATTTCAATTTTTATCACTTTTGACTTCAAATTTAATTAATTTAAGCGATTGGCTATGAATATTCTTATTTTTCCGATTTTAAATCGCTCATTTTTACATGTATATTGTTGTGTATTGAATACACATCACCGGAACGGGTGGATTTTTTTAGCACAGGAAGAGAAAGATTAAAGAGACAATTAGTGAAAATCAGACTGGAAACCTTATAAAAAATTATGTACTAATGTGAATCGAGCCTACCATAAATGGTATTGGCTCAGTTAGAGTCTTCAGATGTTGAACCACATGACTTCAGATGTTGAACCACATGACTTCAGATGTTGAACCACATGACTTCAGATGTTGAACAACCTTGTATCCAAACTCTCAACCAGATTGAAAATCTTGTTTTCGAAGGGGTAAGGATGTTTACCATTCAGTGTACCGCGACCATTGTAGACCTCTAGTGCCAAAATTATGATTAACACATACCATCACGTAGTTTTCTAGTCAGGGTGAGAAGAGAAGATAGAGCACCAGGCAATCTTAGAAAATACTACCCACATAGCAAAATTCTTTAACTTGCTCTAATCTTTCATTACTCCCCCATATATCCTGTTTACTTTTCCTATCACACATATTTTCTATCACCATGAATTGGAATTTCACAGCATTCATTCTGAGGTCTTTAACTACACATCGCTCATACAATTTACTTATCAAACTCTGTAATTCATATTCGTACTTCAATAATACTACCATGTCATTCGTATACAGCAACCCACATACAATAATACTACCATGTCATCAGTATACAGCAATCCACATACAATAATACTACCATGTCGTCAGTATACAGCAATCCACATACAATAATACTACCATGTCATCAGTATACAGCAACCCACATATGTTACATTCCTGTTGGAAATTTGTATGCCACCCACTGACCTCTGTAGTTCTTTCATTTATGTAAATATTTAATAACCATGGTGACATAACACATCCTTACTTTATCCCTTTCATTATGATTTACTTCATTTACATAATTCATTCATTTTAATGAAATAAAATAATTTTACCTGTTCAAATCCACATCTTTAACATTATGCCTTCCAGGACCTTTGGTACACTTTCCCTCCTTGGCCTGTTCGAACCCATCAGGGTTTAAAGATGGCAGAATGTGTACTCTGTTGTTATCCAGAATGTGTTTCACTTTGTGATCCCCTGCTCGATAACTGCTTACTAGATACTGAAACACATTTCATTTGACTTTTAACTTTAGACAAGAATATTAACCTTTGTTGCCATGTTGTACATTTCAATTATCTTATACAATGTTTTTTTCTTGATAATTGTAATTAAAAAATAATAAAACATTTTATTTTTATCATATGAATAATTTTTATTAATAAGGTCATGGTTATTAAATGTTTATATATATAATAGATTAAAAAACAAAATAATTACTAATGGGTCTCAAATGAACAGAGCTGCTAACAGGCAAACCTAGGTATTGGGGCGCCAAGTCAAAGGAGGGGCCCAAACGTCCATAAAAATGTTATAAAAATATGTTCCAAGGATCATTTAGATCAGGGGTCTCCAAACTTTTTAGCCCAAGGGCCACACTGACTCCTCCACTAAGTCCCAAGGGCCAAGACCTAGTTAGCTCATCATACCAACACACTGTAGTTTTGAATTACAGTGAAACCCCGTTTTTACGTTTTTGAAGGGACTGATCAAAAAAACGTAATTAGCGGGAAAATGTAGATTCGGAGTAAGAAAAAAAAAATTTAAACATTGAAAATTATTTTTATTTACAATAGATAATCACGTAAATCGGTTTGGTACGTATTTTTGTGCTGGTTTACAGCTCTTGCGTTCTTATAAATCGATAAGAAAGTTTCGTATTGTACGTTTTCAATGCTATTAAAGTAGCTTTTAAGGCCTTCAATATGCCTCATAGCATCTTCTTTTGTTGGAATTGGATGTATTAAGTTTACCTCTTCTTCACCAGATAATTTTTGGTCGGATAAGTTTTCGTGGATGTGACTGTCCACTATATCATCGATATCCATAACTTCAGATGTCATCACAATTAGAGAAGGAACATCCGTCTGCTTCCAATCTGCTACGATCTCCAAATCAACACTTGGAGATTCCCCGCAAACTGATCTATCCACCACAGAGTGCCTCTTCTTGAAACGATCTATCCAGCCATTTGATGTAGTAAATCCTTCAATATTTAATCGAGACGCAATGTGCAGGGCCTTATCTCGAATTAATGGACCATTGACTGTCATATTGCTGGAACGCGAGCTGACAAACCATTCTTTAAGGATTTCTTCCATCTCATCGTATTTTGAAGGTCGTATGTACATGCATTTTTTCGCCATGGGACCACATTGCATCGCACTTTTTTCAATCGATTCGCGATTTTTTACTATCGTAGCCAAAGTTGTAATGGGTATCCCCAAATCACGCGCCAGCGAAACACGTAAACCAACGTGTTTATTCACTTTTTCGAGAATTTTCCTTTTCTCTTGAATCAATTATGTTTTTCTTTGCTGATACATTATTTGAAGGGATTCAACGAAAAATTAAAAGAAATAAAAAAAATGTAAATTGACACACGAAATACACGATAATTGAAATTGTATGTACATGACCGACACGTTTAAAACACAAGCACAGATTGACCTGCCTATACAGTCTGCCTGCCTCTGATTCGCAAAATTTCCCACCAATTGCATCGTATTACACGACTCATGTAACCTTGACCATGAGCGCTGCAACTGCAGGTGCACACGTGTCTATAAATAGAAACAACATATTTCTGCTTCCTAATATTCATTTTAAATCGTCGCGCATTTAATTAAATACGTTTATAAATTGAATTGCATTTTAAATATTTCAAACGTAAATTGCGGGAAATAAAAACGTAAAAGCGGGTACTAAATGTACTTAAATAAAACGGGATTGTAAAAATCGAACGCAAATAGCGGGAAAACGTGAATTCCGGAGACGTAAAAACGGGGTTTCACTGTACGTGCAAATTTTCGTATTAAGTCAAGTAATAAGGCAATGTATATAATTTGCAATGAAACAATATCAGTACTCGAAGAATACAATATAAACGTCATTATGTGACTAAATATTCTCAGAATTACTCCAAATTTACAGGAAGTCTACGGTTTAGAAATATATGAATCTTTGAAACGAGGGTTGAAATCTCAACAATTGTTGTTTAAGAAAGTAAATGCTGAACAAGAAGCAGCAACTCGTGCTGGTTTCCGCGTGGCTCATTCAATAGCGAAACATGGGGATCCATTTACAAACGGCGAATTAATTAAGAATTGCAGCAGCAGGAGAAATGTGTCCAGAAAAAGCTCAATTATTTAAAAACATCAGTTTGTCTCAAACACTGTATCTCGAAGAGTCTATGATATTGCAGAAAATATATTAACTCAATTATCTGACAAAAATCGACACTTGGTGTGGTTCTCTTTGGCCGTGGATGAGTCGACAAATGTTTCAGATACTACAATTCCATTATGTATGTCAGTTATTGTGTTTCTCAATTGGTCGTTAAATAAAAACATCCAATTATTATTTTGTATGATTTACTTACATTGTAAATTTTACAATGTTATCAAAATAAACTATGACAGGCCGGATACCGGGCATATCCAAACTGCTACCACGTGTTGGTGGTGCTTGTGAGCCGGTGTTGGCCCGCAGGTCGTAGTTTGGAGACCCCTGATTTAGATGAATGTTTTATGGAAGAATATGTTCACTTCAGTTCATATTTTAAATTGTATGATAACCCTAAATGTTCAAGCTTAGCAAACTACTAATTAAGAAAAAATGGATATCTGTTTACCCAAATATTTATATTATTTCATATCCTCAGTGAGATACAGGCAAAAGCCTAGTTTACTGGGGATACGACAAATGAAAGGCAACAAACCCAGATCCATTAAAATTGTATGTCCAAATCAAATTACCTGTTGTTTTTTCGCAAATTGTGTATATTTCTTGTCATGTGTAATAATAATAAAAATATTATTAATTTATGCACATCATTAACAAACTGTTCTGCAGGATGAAGTTTTTCATTATTGAAATAATAAAATACATATTTAAAATCCACGCTAAAGCAAAAAAAAATAAATACATTATTCATATTACCAGACATAACCGTGAATATGAGCTTCGGTGGAATCATGATTTTCACTTCAAGCCTATTTAAAACCTTCCTGGTTGGTTGTAAAAAATTGCCACATGGCAGGTTGTACTTAAGACAATAAAATCGTAATCCAATAATACAATAACATGATAATGATATTATTTTACTTACAAAGGTTTTACTTGAAACTTACAGTTATAAAATGTAAAAGTATTTCTCTCCCTGCTGCTTCATTCCCATGGATGTTGGCCAGTAGTTTTATATTTGGTACAGTTGTAGCATTCTCATTGACTCCTGTTACATTCATCACCCAAAGTTCCCTTTCTGGAAATAAAGAAATCAATAATTTATTTTTAGGTATCTAAAAAATAAATACAATTCCGAAAGAGGGATGAGTGAAAAATTTTGAAAAACAAGAGTATGCATGACAAGGAATCATAACATAGTTTGGGCATGTTGCTATAAAGAATGTTGAAAGTTTAGAGAAGCTGGTGATTATGGGGATAGTTGACGGAAGGTGAGCAAGAGAAGGTGTCTTATAAGATGGAAGGATCAAATAAAAGAGATAATGAGATCGTCTTCAAGCGATGCATCCAACATGGCGTGTGAGACCAGGAGGGATGGAGAGAGATTGTGATGATGACCTGCGCTCAGTATTGAACACTCGATGAAAAATACACATGATAAGGTGTATGGGCATTGAAGAAGCTAAAGATGTGCGCTAGGGTAGAAAGAATTTGAGATATGTTCCTCTGTCAACCCCATTATGGACATGAGGTGATATTGATGAAAATATTCTTAGACTTTTTAACCACTTGACAGTTTTGCCCGAGCGGGACTCTGGCACGAAGTTTCTTTTTATACTGACGAGCCCGAGCCTCGTCCATGCAAATCTTGTTTCCACTTGTTGGGAGTGTTTCTCCTGAGTGTCGTTTGGGCAGATCTTATTTCAACTTGTTTTCTCCGAACGGAATATATTTTCGTATAGAATTTATTCGTTCACAGTTCGTCACTGTGTTACGTCGCGTGTTAAAAATCTGACTATGAAGTGGTTCATTTTGTTTTCAAAAGAAATCAGTAGTCCTAGGTCTGACTGTTAAGTGGTTAATTAGCTGCTACTCAATACTCTGAACAAATAAATCAAAACTTCTCTAAATACCAGATCAAGAGAATCGAGATTAATCTTTTTGGATATACGAAGAAGATTTGCAGAAGTGCCCTGTCCGAACACCCTGAAAACAGAAGTGCCCTGTCTGAACACCCTGAAAACAGAAGTTCCCTGTCTGAACACTCTGAAAACAGAAGTGCCCTGTGTGATGGTTTGTGAACCATATGGAAGAGTGCAGCAGTACAGAAAACATATTGTGTAGTCAATGATGAGTTGTTTGAGTTGCCAGATTTCAGTTTATGCAAACCCTGAGATTGTTCGTAAGGAAAAAATAATATTTTCTTCAATGGGAAATACAGTATAAAAAACAAAACAAGCAAATAAAAACAAAAATTTGATTCCTTTCTGTTAATGTTTAAAAAAATGTAGTTTTCTTTTAAACTTTCCCTTCCTATGCTAAAAAAATCCGCGTGTTCTGGTGCTGTGTATTCAATACACATCAATGCACGTGTAAAAATGAGCGATTTAAAATTGGAAAAATAAGAATACTCATAGCCAATGGCTTAAATTAATTAAATTTGAAGTCAAAAGTGATAATAATTGAAATTTAATTGCTGAAAACATGAAAAAAAAACATCGGCCGACGTTCACAAAACGGGCGAAGAGACCAAGAGACCACCTCGAACGAAAGGCCACGAACTACCGAGTGAGAGAAACGAGCGAACTGAGATTCTATGTATTGCGTTCCCATATACCGAAGTACAGTGAGAGTGAGAAGTGAGTAGCGTCGCTTCCTCACCCATAGCGGTTTTTTAGAATGAATATACATACATCACACACTGGCACACGTTTGATTGTATTGATGAATTTATTCCCGATTTTCACAAAATATCTCTGATGTGGCCGATAAGTGCTAATTATTATTAATATTATTTTTTTATTCAATGCGTAAATGTATTACGGAGGAATACCTAAAATCTGAATCCAGTATTTATTATATTTATAGAGATATTAAAGTTTTTAGAAGCAATGTGTACTAGTTACACATCACAGGACAGGAAGGGTTAAAAAAATACTATAGGAACAATATATAATGAATCAAAATTGTTATGATAAGTAACATTTATTTATAAAGTAGAGAAAAAACTGGAAACTAGGGACTGGGATGTTTACCTGAAATTTAAATTATATTTCATATTAGTTGGACGCTACGCGCTTGCACCGATTGCGAGATTTTCTGGGATTATATTAAACATGTTTTATATAATATTTATATTCTATTCTATTTTAGACATTATTACAAAATTTAAGTAACCCGGAGAAATTATAGCACAACCTGGAGCCCGGAGAGACAGTGCTGAAACCCTCAGTGTCTGGGTTAAACCTAAGAGCTGGTTATCCTATCTACATATAACATAATACTTGTTTGTTGATGTTACATTATTTAACCTTGTAAATGATTGCATGCACTATATTTTTAATTGGTAACGAGTGCCAATGTCACCCATGTGAATAGAACTAACAAGATCCTATGAAGTGGACATCACTTGACACTGGCCTATACTCCTTCATATATGATAAAGGAGTTCACAGCTATTATTTGATAAGAACAAGAATCATCATTGAACTTGATGGCTTATTATGTGTGAATCTCAACACACTGTGTCCTTTCAAACTTACTATAAAAAAATTGTGAGTTTGAAAGGACTTGTAATTTTTTATTATACCTGTATTCTGCCCTCATAAGCAAAAATGCAGCTAACAGGAAAAAATAAAAAAATTAACTAAGTATGAGGCAATATCTTATATCAAATTCTGAACCATAATCCATAAAAAAATGCAGAAAACCATTTATTTCAACACAAAAATCGACATAATGTCTTCTTTAATTTTACAGAATGCTAGATTTTTCTAAGCAAAAAAGCAGTAAAATTTGATTTATAAGCAAAAAGACAACAAGTGCCTATGCGTTTGCTGCATTTTTGTTTGTGAATCACATTTTACTGCTTTTTTGTTTATGAATCACGACATTTTTAAGCAGCAATGAAAAACATGAAAGTACAGTTTTCTCAAAACTTTACATTTGCCATTAGCTGCGTTTTTGCTTATGAGGGCAGTATTGTACTCGTATATTGTTACAACTTTCTAAAGTTTCATTAACACGTTCCGCGCCGCGTAGGTCACCGGTGACCTACCGTGTTTTTGACCAGGGCGCCACATAGGTCACCGGTGACCTACGTGTTTTTTTTTTATAAACGTCCCAGTGCGCCAGCGGTCACATTTACTACGAATTTTAACATTGAATGTGACCTATACGGCGCCCCTGAATATAATGCACATAAAAACTTCCAAAATTTTGTTTGAAAATGCAATTATTTTTAATAAACCTCCAGGTGTACATGAGCAAGCTATTACGGTTTATTTTTTTCAAGGATAAACTAGCCTCTACAATTAGGCTAGGGGGTATAGAAGAGATTCCAGGGATAACATAATGAATGGGACCATCCATTTGTCACACTCTGGAAATTTATGAGGGTGCATTGTCTATGCAACATTGTGACCCTTTTTTTTGGAGCTATTGTCTCAGTAATCATAAGAGATTATTATGTTATGGCGTAACACTATAGCATATTACATAAATAAATAAAAAATATAATAAGTAATAAATTAGGCATGCTACAATTTGTTTGGACTACAAAAGTTTATGTTGTATATACATGTATTACCGTACGACGCCGCGTAGGTCACCGGTGACCTACGCTCACAATATCACCTAAAATCAGTTTATTTTTAAAAATAAATCATTATTTATGAAGCCTATATATGTATACATAATATAAACTGTAATTTGTTTAGTGGCGCAGGTACTTATTTTCTCAAAATGTACTGCGGCACGGAACGTGTTAAGCACTTTTCTTTCTTAGATTATAAAATTGATGTAGCTTTCCTTTTATTCTTCTTCATCTTGAATAATAGCCGTGAGCTCTTATTTATGAAGGAGTATCATATACTAGTTTTCTTTTTGGAAACATGTTTCCACATAAGTGTTACAATAGAACTGACCGAGTATCAGATTATGGTTTTGTTTACAAAAACATATTTTCTTTTGCCTCTCCTTTGAACTTTTTTTCTTTAGATGTTTTCGAAAATATTTATCAAATTTTAAATTCTATTTATAATATTTAATGTAGTGTTTATCAGATTCAGTAATTTCCCTTCCATTCTTAATTTAATAATAATATCGATCAAGGAGTCATTTTGATTCAACTTTATTTATAAATTTTTTTGGCTTTTTGCTGTAATAATCAATTTTTGAGACATATTTTTTATTCATTTAAAAACATAAATTGTTTGTACACATGCCTTAGCTCTTACGTATGTACACATACCTTAGCTCTTATGTATGTACACATACCTTAGCTCTTACGTATGTACACATGCCTTAGCTCTGAGGTATGTACACATACCTTAGCTCTTACGTATGTACACATACCTTAGCTCTTACGTATGTACACATACCTTAGCTCTTACGTATGTACACATACCTTAGCTCTTACATATGTACACATACCTTAGCTCTGACGTATGTACACATGCCTTAGCTCTGACGTATGTACCCATGCCTTAGCTCTTACGTATGTACACATGCCTTAGCTCTTACGTATGTACACATGCCTTAGCTCTTACGACCATAACCGTAAACATTTTTTTACCAATTAGATCAACTGTTTATTTCAAATTGAATTTCTATTAAAATTTCAAAATTCCGTTGTTGCCCTGATTATCGCAATTTAATGGAATTCATGTTAAAAGTCATCTTTATTTGAAATTATGCTATATGTAAAACTTGATATTTAATAAATTGTGTGGTTGGAGGATTTAGTTTTAGCTAACTTCTTTGTATTGTCTTCATTTGAAATTATATAAATATATACAAAATGTAATCAAATATTTTCCTTTTGGTCAAGTGTTATTTTTATAAGTAATTATTTATTGAATTCATGACTTATAAGAAATTAAAAAATCAGTCTTAACATTTCTATTTTTACCTCAATTAGGTCATATTCTTTATTATTTTATAAATAAACCTACAATGAAACCCCGTTTTTACGTGCCCGGAATTCACGTTTTCCCGCTATTTACGTTCAATTTTTACAATCCCATTTTATTTTAGTACATTTAGTACTCGCTTTTACGTTTTTATTTCCCGCAATTTACGTTTGGAATATTTAAAATGCAAATCAATTTATAAACATATGCGCGACGATTTAAAATATTTGAAATGAATATTAGGAAGCAGAAATACTCGTATATTGTTTCTATTTATAGATACGTGTGCACCTGCAGCTGCAGCGCTCATGGTCAAGGTTACACGAGTCGTGTAATACGATGCAATTGGTGGGAGATTTAGCGAATCAGAGGCAGGCAGACTGTATATGTATTTGGTCAATCTATGCTTGTATTTTAAACGTGTCGGTCGTGTACATACAATTTCAATTGTCAATTGTCTTGTACTTCGTGTATCAATTTACATTTTTTCATACCTTTTAATTTTTCGTTAAATCCCTTCAAATAATGTCTCAGCAAAGAAAAACATTATCGATTCAAGAGAAAAGGAAAATTCTCGAAAAAGTGAATAAACATGTTGGTTCACGTGTTTCACTCATGCGTGATTTGGAGATACCCATTACAACTTTGGCTACGATAATAAAAAACGCGAATCGATTAAAAAAAGTTTTTCGATTTGCGTGATTATCTAAATAAAAAATAATTTTCAATTTTTCATTTTTTTTTTCTAGCCCCGAATCGACGTTTTCCCTCCAATTACGTTTTTTTATCAGTCCCTTCAAAAACGTAAAAATGGGGTTTCACTGTATTTATATATTTCTTCCACATTTTAATAAAATTTATGATAAGAAAGGTACAACAGATTTTTTTAAACATATAAATTATAAATATTTAGCAACTCAAAAGATTTATTTTTATACTGATTATCTATCTTAGGGTAGAGAGGCCATTACTTTGGTGTCACTAGAAGGAGATATAGGCATGGAATTATACTAAAGAAAATGTAGCATGGTCCCTGTGACGTTTCAAAAATTTGTCCCAATACAACCTTGTAACGACGTTCAGTAATTTTAATTATTTTATCAACTTTAATATTATATAAGCCTCGATTCTAATAAATGGTAAGTTATTTAGGAAAATTAATTACATAAAACTAACAATACTGACAAATTAATACATCTTGTTACAAATTAGCAAAAATGTGGCTGTTTGTTAAAATCAAATAATATTTGGTGACGTTTGTCAAAAGTCACTACGTTAGTCTGCATTGTCTAGGGATGGGGTATATAATAAATGTATTCTCGATTTTTTTATACATAAAATTAAATGTTCGTAATAAGTATTAATTCATAGTGGATCTTGGCCTATTTAAAGATAGATACAAATCATACAATACATTAGAAAGTCAGTATAATGAAAATTAGGAATTAAAACGTCAGTTTATAGAAAAACGATTTTTCGATTTATGAAAAACCATTCGATTTGTAAAAAAAAAACGATTTTATCCCATCCCTCTGAGATAGAAAAATATTTTTTTTACATCCCTCTACTTTCGAACATTCAACATTCACACATATTTTCAGAAACTAATTATTGTCGAAAGTCGAGGCCCGCCTGTACTTTCTTATAGAAGTGTAAAATTATACAATAATAAACATCTTTTTCTTTTCTACGTTGAAATTATATGAAAAATATTAGTATGGAAATGATGAGAATTTTTTAAATGTTTCAAATCACATACTATACATATCTGAAGTGCATGTCTGCTTGATAATATGAGCTAGACAGATCATTGTTCAAACGACCGCCAGTTCAAACGCACTGCTAATCCTTTCAAATAATACGAGCATTTTACTCCGTCTAGTATTCGGAGGTATCAAGTTAGGTGATTTCGGTCATATATGTTATTGAAAATTTAAAAATGTATTATTTTAGGGTCTAAAGGTAAAAAAGGTGTGCATTTTTGAGACAAATTTGCGCCAAGCACCTCGATTAATAAGCTATGAGCTAGGTGACATATCTTAGCGAACCAACGCACCCCATACTATCGCAATGGTATTATAGTCACCTAGTAGCGTAGCTCTAAGCACCAAGTGAGGCTCCTATCTGTGTGGCCGAGGCCTAAAGAATCGATAAGCAAGCAACATATCCATGTAACTTCACAACGTCAAATAAAAAATACCGGATGTCCCAAAAAAAGTATACACACTTTGAATGACTGTAAATTCAGTATTTATTAAGGTATATCTAAGATTAAAACTCCAAATTAAAGAAGACAGTCGTAGTTTTTTTTTAGTTATTGCAAGTGCTTAAATTGATGGCCATTCTGGTACATGCACTGCTGATAACGCGGAATTGCAAACAGCATGAATAATTTGTTTTGGTATTTAAGAGCGTTGTCTTTCAATAGCTGCTCTCAATTCATTAAATGTTATCGGTTTTGTGCCATAAACTTGATCTTTGATGAGCCCCCGTAAAGGTCAATTGGCTTGAGGTCTGGAGAGCATGGGGAGTATTCAATGCTACCTCTACCTCCAATCCATCTTTTCAGCTAATTTTCATCAAGATAGGCCCTCACATCACGTTGGTAGTGGGCAGGTGCACCATCTTGCTGAAAATAAAAGCCCTTCTCATCACTTACTCCTCACTAATGCTGGTATGACGATTTTTTGCAGCCAGTTCAAGTGAACGGCACGGTTTTGAAGTGTGTATATATTTTTTGGGACACACCTATATATCCGATTCTACGGGCAACATATGAGGAGGTAACATTAAAAAAACATGTCCATCTGATACAAAAAATGAGTTGATAAAACAGATTTTTTTCTTATCGATGGTACAGAGCCGTTTAACATTTTCATTTCAATGAAAAAAACGCAAAAATCATAATAAAAAAACAGTATTTTTTCATAAAGAATCTTGTCCAGGCTTCAAACCAAACAAAAAAAAATCATATCCCAATTGACCAATCATAGTTTTCCGATTGTGTCTAACTTCATACCAGTTCACCAGCAACTGTCAGTTTTAAATCGTACGTGCCATGTAATGTCTAGCATTATACAGCTTTATCTACTTACATATATTTATAGTTTTATACTAATATTTCTTCTTATTTTGTAACACTTTACTTATTTTATTTGATTAAAATTAAAATAAATTACTCTGCCCAATTATTTTTTGGATAATATTTTTGAAATCGAACAAAAACCATCATGTCCTAGACCTGTTCAATAAACAAAGATTAAAGTAGAATTGTTCACTCAAAAAGGATCATGTCCATATTTTAAACTAGAATAACTATTTTAATTATTATGATTAGATTTTAAACAACACATCAAGTCACATTAAACGATTTTAAGGATTTCAGATATTTTTACAATGTATTATTATGTCATATATATTTTAATGCAAACAGTTTTTTTGCGGTTTCCCAACTTTCTGATTTGGTGGACATATTCTTTTATTAATATTACCTCCTCATATGCCAACCCATAGTCACTTTAGGAAAATAATTATTGTATACTATACATAAAACAATTGTAATATAATTTATGCGAATTATAGGAGCTGCGATATGTGTGGCATTTTACTGGAAACACGTGGCTTGTTAACATTTGATAATCCAGACACAGAAAGTAATGAATTATTGTTTTTTTTTAAGTGAAACTTATATAGGCGCGGTAGGGAAAATTGGCCTGAACGTCACGAAAAGTGAAACGCTTCCCTTTCTCCGACTTAAATGGTTTTATTTCAAATGGTCTTGAATATTTATTTATGTGAATAAATAAATTTAATAAATATTAATTTATAATTATTAATAATATAAATAAATAATTTGATAAATGAACGATAAATAAATAAATTTATTTATTTATTAAATATAAATCTTCTTCCTCCGTGCAATTGAGTTAGGAGGAAGAAGACATTTTACAGAAACATACATGTTCGTAAATTTCATAAAAATCGCGAACCTAGATCAATTTACCTTAATTAGTTCGAAACACGCTACTTGAATCGCGCGTAAAACGTCTCATCTGGACAGGCCCTAACACTCGGAGATAGACAATTTACCTTAATTAGTTCGAAACGCGCTACTTGAATCGCGCGTAAAACGTCTCATCTGGACAAGCCCTAACACTCGGAGATAGACAATTTACCTTAATTAGTTCGAAACGCGCTACTTGAATCGCGCGTAAAACGTCTCATCTGGACAGGCCCTAACACTCGGAGATAGACAATTTACCTTAATTAGTTCGAAACGCGCTACTTGAATCGCGCGTAAAACGTCTCATCTGGACAGGCCCTAACACTCGGAGATAGACAATTTACCTTAATTAGTTCGAAACGCGCTACTTGAATCGCGCGTAAAACGTCTCATCTGGACAGGCCCTAACACTCGGAGATAGACAATTTACCTTAATTAGTTCGAAACGCGCTACTTGAATCGCGCGTAAAACGTCTCATCTGGACAGGCCCTAACACTCGGAGATAGACAATTTACCTTAATTAGTTCGAAACGCGCTACTTGAATCGCGCGTAAAACGTCTCATCTGGACAGGCCCTAACACTCGGAGATAGACAATTTACCTTAATTAGTTCGAAACGCGCTACTTGAATCGCGCATAAAACGTCTCATCTGGACAGGCCCTAACACTCGGAGATATACAAAGATCGATAAAATTGAAATATTGCTCGAGAAAAGGAACGTTAAACGTAAATAAAGATAATCAATTCATTGAATATTACGCAATTAATAATATGAACAAAATAAACACGATAAAATAACGAAAAACAAACTGTTGTCGACTAAAACTAGATAGAATCAAGAAATATATTCTATAAGGTCTTTCCAATTGAGCGGTTTTATGAATTCTTGGATGAAACACTTGCCTGGGTCTTGTGACATTTAAGAAGTGTAATGTATAGCATTTATAAAAATGGAGTCGCATACAATATAACAACGTGTTCAAATTGAGAATTATTGTATCTATTGTAATCTCCGGAAACGGTGATGTTAATTGGCCACCAAGATCATGTGATCTGACACCGTTGGACTATTTTCTCTAGGGTTACGTGAAAATCCAGGTCTATAAGAATGACCCCCAATCAATTCCTGAGCTGAAGGACGAAATTATTCGCGTTATTGGTGAGTTAGGACCGCACTTATGCCAAAATGTCATCGAAAATTTTGACAAAAGAGTGGACATCTGTGGAGCTGCAAGAGGTGGACATATGGCGAATATTGTTTATTGTGTTTAAATGGCATACATTATACTTCAATGGCCAATAAAAAGTTTTTTGAATTCGAAGCAAATTGTGTATTTTATTCAAGAATTAAAAACAAATTAAGTAATTAAAAAAAAAACGCTCAATTTGAAAGACTATATAAATATTATGGAATAGTGTGGATGTAACAACTCACAATTTAATCTGAAAATTCAAACAGAGAAAAACAAATTACTTGTGACAGCTACACGTGTGTTAATATTGTTTTCAAGTGCTTCCTAAAGCTGCACACGCCCCCCATAACACTTAAGGAGGTATTCTACTCCAGAAAATTGAAAAAAACTTTTTTTTTGCATATTCGTAAAGTCTTGACCTTTAAAAATATATACTCTAAAGTAAATTTAAAAAATCTCAATATTTACGAAGCTATAAATGAGGCAGCAATTACGCCGCACCGGAATGACTCAGACAATAATCTCAAAACTTTAAACGCGTTTTTCTCGAAACTACTTTTTTCGACATAAAATCTCAAGTTTTATTCTTTTTTTTTATCCACTTTGCACGGATTTCTCCTGTTACACAAAGAGGGTCTGCTTCTAACGTTAGCTTATTCATTAGGAATAATATCAGCCAGGATTCTTCTCATACTGCTAGGCGGTACCGAGAATATATCAACCGTGTCATTCAGTTGGTTCAATATCTCTTTACTACGCGTGACTGAGTGTTTAGCCATGATATTCGTCGTGTAAGGTGGTATGTAGAACAGAAGGTGATTCCTTGCACGGATATATTTATTGGGTACATATAAACTTAGTGCTTCTAGAATCGAGGGGGCAGTTAAAGGAACCTTGGAAAACCTTTATTAGGAATATCCCAATGGATTCTTGCCTTCTTGTTTCGAGGCTTCTATAGTTACACACCGTGAGAAGTTCGGCATGGTGAGCATATTTTGGGTAATCCCCCTTTATTCTGTACCATAGATATCTGAGGATTTTTTTTGTATTTGTTCTATATTGTTTTTATATTTAAGCTGATGAGGAGCCCAAACCGTAGATGCTTATTCTAATTTGGTTCTAATTAGATAATTATATAAGTTTCGGAGGATATCGGTGCTGTTAAATTCTCTTGATATTCTCATTATAAAACCGAGTAGTTTGTAACAGTCCGATATCAAACGTGAGACATGGTTAACGAACGTGAGTCCGACATCAAAGGTTACGCCCAAATCTTTGAATTCAGAAACTCTGTTTAATGCCACTCCCTGTATAGTATACTGATGGTGGATTGGTGAAAACGATCGACTATAAGATACACAGACGCATTTATTAATGTTGAACAGAAGATAATTTTGCTCACTCCAGGAGATTAGGGAGTCTAGGTCCTGTTATAACTATCTTTTTGAAAAATTTCAAGCCGTCAGCGAACAATAAACATGTCGAGTGACTTATGGAATTTTGAATGTCGTCTATTAATATGAGGAATAGTAGGGGACCTAAATTGGATCTTTGTGGTATACCAGATCTTGCGATAAATTCCACAGAAGACTTGTTACGGATTGTTACGTATTGAGATTCTATTCAACCTATTGCCTTCAAATTTGGTATAAAAACATATTGCCCTAAAATTTGGTTTCTCTACCGTTCCTACCTTGAAAAACTCAAAATCAATCTTTTTACCACTTAAAAAAAATTTGAAAAAAAGGGTAAAAAATTGATTTTTTTTCAAACAGCTGCCACTTTACGATATTTTTTATTTGGTACCAACTATAACGACATTAGTTTTTATCAAGAAACTGTGTAGAATTTTTGTTTAAAATTTACGAAAGGGTTCCAATCATGTCGACCAGCTCACCCTCTTTGTTTACAATATATGACAATTGATAACATCTTGAATTTTCTTTTTTTTTATTTACATTCTCAAATCATCAATAAACAAACTGTAAAAAAAAGTATATGAAAAATATTTTTTGTTTTCTTTATTTAGTCTGATAAAACGCCCGAAATTCACGCCTCTATAGTTCGGAAATTCTAGGATGAGTCCTGTGACAGCTCACAAATTTGCCCCAATACAACCTTGTAACGATGTTCAGTAATTTTAATTATTTTATCAACTTTAATATAAGCCTCGATTCTAATAAAAAGCAAGTTATTTAGGTAAATACATTACATAAGGTTGTGTTGGGTCAAATTTGTGAGCTGTCACAGGATTCATCCTAGAATTTCCGAACTATAGAGTAGAACACCCGCTTAGTAGGTAAACCATTAATGCAACGCCAGAGGACCAGCAAGGACAAAAACCTTGTCATAATACCCCGCTGTAATACAATATAATATAATATAAAATGCAGAATTACGTGCCTTGCGAGGAATATCTGATATTACGATATATTCGTAAGTAATGGTCGGTGGGCGAGTTGATAGGGCAATGAAAGATGGATAGCGACAAGGAACAAGATTAACGGAGCACTTAATGTAATATGCAACAACCGCGCAATATTTTCTTCTTCTTCCTCTTCCTATAGATCATGATCTGTTTGTTCCGCTTGTTCCCCTTCTTGTGACGTGGATTGCCAGCTGTCACGCAATCTCTTCGGAGGTCTTCCCGGTAATCTTCTTCCGGCTGGGTTCCCTTGAAGGGCGACACGTGGAAGTCTGTCGTCTTGCATTCTGTTTACATGTTCGTTCCAGTATCGCCTTCGTTGTCTTCCGTACTACACTTTCTCTTTATTTCGGTTATACATCTCAGTGTTTTCACTTCCGAGGTTCTCAGGAGAAATTTTGTTTTAGATGTGTCTGCTCTGGTCTCTATTCCATAGGCTCTATCGGCTATCGGTCTCACACATGTCTTGTATATTCTGACTTTACTTTCTATTCTCATGTGTTTATTATTCCACACCGGTGTTCTTAGGCATCCCGATATTGCAGCCGCCTTATTGACCTGTCTCAAGGTTTCATCATACAGATTTCCATTGCTACTAATGCTCACTCCAAGATACCTAAACTCCATCACTTGCTCTATTATTTTGTTATTCACCGCTAGTTTGCATCTCACCGGGGTCTTAGATATTGTGAGGCTCTTCGTTTTGTCCGTGGATATCAACATGTTACATTTTAGTGAGGTTTGATGGAGTCTATATAACATCGCGCAATATCAACATAATTCAAAATGACAGTATATGATAGTGTGTTGGTGACCACCTTGACGTATGGGAGTGAAACTTGGACATGGCAGAAGAAGGATAAAAATAAGATGATAATGGTGTGGACATACATGCATGGATGTTTTAAGTAAGATGAATAAAGGAGTTTTAAGATGGTTTGGATATATGCAAAGAATGAATTATGAAAGAATGACTAAGCGAGTATACAAGTCGAAAGTGCAAGGTGGGCTTGGAAGAGGCAGACCAAGGAAAACGTGGCTGGACCAAATGGACCAGATTTCAAAAGAAGTAAAAGTGAGAAGTATTTGGGCATAACAAGATAGAAAAGTTTGGAGGTCTGTTCTTTCTGTCTATCCCGCAATTGACGCATTGTGATGATATACGTGTGTGAGTAATGGTCAGATTTTGATAACTGTTAGATTAGAATCAGATTTTATAAGTAGAATTTAGAATGGAATTTTGAGATGGTTTAGACCAAAGATTCACAAAGGGGTCTATGTGGACCCCCAAGGGTCGATTTCGACTTGCAGGGGGTCTATGTCAGCGAGAAAAGAAATTGGGGGTGCACGAGATGTAAATGGGGGTCCACGTGAGTGGATCCCATTTAGGCAGATCATCATCAATATTTAGGTGTTCCGCAAATGTCTTATTACACCTAACACAGATTGTGTGTACATATATGTATATATTACAAGAAGAACTGATTGGAATAAGTACAAACGAAGAACTTAAGGTGCAGTTCAGAAAGGGGTATCTGCAGTTCTGGCTTCAGAAAGATATTCCTGTTGCTTATCCTGCATTATGGACTATTGCAAAAAAGTTTTTGTTAGCTTTTCTATCTTCATACCTCGTGGAAAGAGGTTTTAGGGCGGTTGACAATATTCTTACGAATAAAAGAAATCGAGTGCAAAACACTGAACGTGGAGATTGAAGACTATGCCTCACTAATTTGAAGCCAAATATTGAACCATTGCTATCAGAGCATCAGGTCCATCCCTCTTATTAACAGTATTATTTGTGTATTCATTTTATGTAAAAAATTTACTAGATTTTGATTTGTTTCGTTCCAAAGCCAATTATTTACTTGAATTTTGTATCTTTTCAATAAAGGTATGAATAAAAATTGTATATATTTTTCTTTTTTTACAATTGTCCACTACAAAAAACCTTATCAAGGTGAACAGCACTGTGTCAGCTGTCAAAAACACATTTGAAGTTATTAAGTGTAGGAAAATTCAATATTAGGCAGGCAGGGAAACAAAAAAATCGGCAAGTGGTCTACGGGGCGAAAAAGTTTGGGAAACTAAGGTTTAGACTTATAAATAATACATTTACTTATAATATATATTATTATATATGGCATTTGAAATAAATAGTGTTCGAGGAAGATGTATAACTAAGAAAGAATGGGAGGAAGATTAGGTAAATTCTGTTTGTGTGTAAGGTTTAGAGATATATCCTCTCTGCCTACCTTAAAAGGGATATAGAGTGATCTAGGCAAATAAATACATTTTAATAATATCTTACTCCTCACTGATCTCCCAATAGAATAAAGAGACACCAAATCTAGGCAAATAAATACATTTTAAAAATATCTTACTCCTCACTGATCTCCCAATAGAATAAAGAGACACCAAATCTAGGTAAATAAATACATTTTAAAAATATCTTACTCCTCACTGATCTCCCAATAGAATAAAGAGACACAAAATCTAGGTAAATAAATACATTTTAAAAATATCTTACTCCTCACTGATCTCCCAATAGAATAAAGAGACACCAAATCTAGGCAAACAAATAGATTTTAAAAATATCTTACTCCTCACTGATCTCCCAATAGAATAAAGAGACACCAAATCTAGGTAAATAAATACATTTTAAAAATATCTTACTCCTCACTGATCTCCCAATAGAATAAAGAGACACCAAATCTAGGTAAATAAATACATTTTAAAAATATCTTACTCCTCACTGATCTCCCAATAGAATAAAGATACACCAAATCTAGGCAAATAAATATATTTTAAAAATATCTTACTCCTCACTGATCTCCCAATAGAATAAAGAGACACCAAATCTAGGCAAATAAATACATTTTAAAAATATCTTACTCCTCACTGATCTCCCAATAGAATAAAGAGACACAAAATCTAGGCAAATAAATACATTTTAAAAATATCTTACTTCTCACTGATCTCCCAATAGAATAAAGAGACACCAAATCACTGTTTTCCGCAGAAAACTCTTGTAAAAACCGTGTAATTGCACTGTAATTATGATATTTAAATTCCAAAATATCCCCATTCACAGGTTCGCACATCCCATTTTGAGAAAACAAAACTAAAAGTATGAAACATTTGATTTCCACCAATTTTAATAGCATTTTAATTTACAGTTTTTTTGCTCGTTAACTTTGCGCAGTTGACGATTTGAAACCACAGCAGTAAATAAAAAATACCGCAGAAATTTAACGAGATTATATTTTTATACGACGTATTTTATATATTTTTTTTACATCATTTCCGTTCCTTTTTGTGTGCGAATTCATGAAAAAAAAAATCGCCATTAATCGAATATTTGAAAAATAAAATTATTTTTAAACTCAATCAGAACAACAAAGATAAACTGGTCTGAAGTAACAGTACTCGATAACTTAACACTTGCTGATATGTTTTCCTGGTTAAGTTACTATCAATATTCTGTGGTTAGCATTAATATTATTCGGTTTAACTAGAAACCGCTACAAGTCACTATCAGGACTGTTCGTACGTTTGGAGAAGGCAACTCGTCTCACTATATAAACATATATACTACGAATATTATTGTATTGTATTAAGAAAGAAAACAGAAGTTGAGAGTCCAAGTGGTTCAAATGTGTTTTTCAAGAAAGTTTTTAGTATAACAATTTTATGATGTCTCCATTGTATTGTTCAACTCTGTGATGTTCCTTCGCAGAGAAGTAAAACTTTGAGGTTGATTTCGTCTTCGTTGAATTTGTAGGGATCCACGGTCGTCGCTGAATATTGTCGCATACATACGGTCAATGACCGATGAAACGACCTTCGGATACCTCGATAAATTATATTAAACAGTCCAAAGGTCACATGCCAACCATTGACGCCGGCCGAGCATCGCGCCGCATTCCATACTAGAGAGAGAACGCACCACGCTGTCTCGCCAGTTTCGTAAATAAAATATACCCACATACGACAATAAACCATTTCTGCATTCACAGAAGCGAGACAGAAGCATATCGCGAGCGCATTCTCGTGCACATTCCAAAAACATATAAATACCTACGTTACTATAAAAATAAACACTCTCTCTTTCCGCATTGCGATCTAACGTGTTTTATTTATTTATCAACAACCATCATCATCTCTTCCTTAAGAACCATTCCGCTAAAAATTAATTGATTGTTCCAAATCGATTCAATGGGGTGGGGATTTTATCATAAAATACTTTTGTAGACTATCATCTCAGCAGATTTTGATATTGTCCAGTTCGAGCGTCGCTTTCTCGCCTCAATAGCGTCGCTTCTTCGCTCATAGTGTTTTTTTAGAATGAATATACCTACGTCACACACTGACACACGTTTGATTGTTTTGGTGAATTTATTCCCGATTTTAACAAAATATCTCTGATGTGGCCGTTAAGTGCTAATTATTATTAATATTATTTTTTCATTCAATGCGTAAATGTACTATGCGTATCCAGAAAGTAAGTGTACTGAGGCTCTCACGACCGGATGGATTTTATTTTCGACATGTTGGCTACACTTCCGTGTAGCCTGACCCTTCCCCTCCGCAACGAGACCGGTTCGAGGTCAGTACGTTGAGAAGTGTCGACGCGACAACACGTTTCGTGAAAAATGTCAATCCAATCTCCCGCCAAGTGTGAAATACGCGGCGTCATCCGTTATCTCGTTTGGAAAGGAAAACCTCCGGTTGAGGTTTATAATGAGGTGAAAACTGCATATGGTGATAAAGCTATGAATCGTACGAGTGTGTACAAGTGGTGTCACGAGTTTAAAAACGGTCACGTCACACCTCTTCACCCTCCGCCAAAAAGTTCAAAACCACAATTTCAGCCAAGAAAATCATGGCATCCGTGTTTTGTGACTGTCAAGGCATAATTTCAATTGAATATATGCCTCAAGGGGAGACCATCAACTCTGCAAGATACTGTGAGACCCTAAAAAAATTGCGGAGGGCGATTCAGAACAAGAGGAGAGGCATGCTGACAAAGGGCGTCTGCCTGCTGCACGACAATGCCAGACCACACACGGCCAACGCCACGAAGGAACTGCTCGCCTCGTTTAAATGGGATGTCCTGAACCATCCCGCGCATTCCCCTGACCTAGCACCTTCAGATTACTATCTCTTTACCTCCCTGAAGCTGCACATGGGTGGAAAAAGGTTTTCAACCGACGAGGAGGTAAAGGAGGAGGTGGAGAAGTGGACGGAGGGGTTGGCGGGAAACTACTTCGAGGAAGGCATCAAAAAGTTGATACCCCGCTTCACCACCTGCATTGAGAGGAATGGCGACTATGTCGAAAAATAGCTTACATATGTACTACGGTAACCACGTAATTTTTTTGTTTAAATAAAAAAAATTGTAACCTACAAAAATTCAGTACACTTACTTTCTGGATATGCCTCGTATTACGAAGGAATACCTAAAATCTGAATCCAGTATTTATTATATTTATAGAGATATTAAAGATTTTAGAAGCGATGTGCACTAGTTACACATCATAGGAAAGGAAGGGTTAATAAGAATACTGATATTATTTTAAAGTGAATTACTTTCAGTTTAAATCATTTTTAAAATAAGAAAAAGCTTATGAATCTTATTTAACCTTTCCTTCCCTGTGTTGGGTATCTTCTACACGTTGCTTCTAATAACCATCAATATCTCTATAAATATAATAAATACAAGGTTAAGATTTTAGGTATTCCTCCATAATATATTTACGCATTGATTTAAAAAATAATATTAATAATAATCAGAATTTATCGACTACATCGAGGTGTTTTGTAAAGATCGAAAACAAATTCGCATTTAAACGCTGCGAGTGCCTCGTCTTAACGATAGGTGAATAGTATGCGGGAAGCGCGACACTATATTCGCATCTCACTCTTGCATACTAGACTGAATTGCGAGGAGCTGAATTGTCTCAACGTCGCAAGCAAAGGCGTAAGCGCCAGGGTATGCGACTGACGTTCCGCGCCACTAGTAGCCTCTAGGCTTGCAAATAGGTTAGACGTACACCCGTTCCGTGAGCGTTGCCAGATGGTTTTTTAATGTTTTCAGCAAATAAATCTCAATTATTATAATTTTTAACTTCAATTATAATTAATTAAGGGGATTATCTATGAATGTTCTTATTTTTCCGATTTAAAATCGCTAATTTTTTATTGCGTACTCACTACCCAACACCGGAGCACGCGTATTATTTTTATCACCGTAAGGGAAGGGTTAAGTACGCAGAAAAGTATTAAGGTTTGTTTTTAGTGATACAAATGTAAAATATAAGCATTGTTAGCTGGATGATTCAATCGACTTAGCGAACCATTAAATGGTATTTGCCTACGGGCGGCACGTTACTTAAAAATACCCTGTGCACAGATCACATAAGGACGTAACACATTCAAAAGGGAACCAAGCCATAGGAATCAGTTGATTTATTTTAAATATCGCAAAAGCACTGTTAAATCAATATGCTCAATTAAGTGTGAAGAGTTTGATTTCGCATGATGTTTCCAGTTGTAATTGAGTGTCACTGTTTGTCAGGTTGATGAGAACGTGCAACGGGGTTTTGTTTTTGTGTAATTAAAAATCGGAAAGAAGTATCGATTTATTTTTTCATGCTAAATATCCTCCGTGAGATACAGGCAAAAGCCTAGTTTACTGGAGATACGACAAATGAAAGGCGACAAACCCAGATCCATTAAAATAATGTATGTCTTAATTAAATTACCTCTTGTTTTTTCGCAAATTAGGTATATTTCTTGTCATGTGTAATAATAAATAAAATAAAATAAATAAATAAATGGGTGTTCCATAGTTAAATTACATCTTTAAAAAATCTGTCTCGTTTCCTCAGTTGGGCTATATATATAGTACAAAAAAACAATCCACAACACATATTTCTTTGGTTTATATATTTAAAATTTTAGATAAGGATATCTCAATTTTGTATATTCAAAATACCACAAAGGTCTAAATCTTTCCAGTCTGAACAAATTATAGCGTGTATGGACAAAAAGCATGCTGTTCGCGTCCACCATTTGGACAGGCGATGTTACAGATACATTTTATTTGATGTACATACTTAATACAATATTTTAATTCAAACTTATTTTTTGCTTTTTCTTGTAACTGGTACTTTATAAGGCACGAAGAGTTGAAATTAATAAAAATCAATTTTCAACTACACATGATATACACTTTCATTGCTGAGTAGTTATTATCAACTTTTACTGGTCACTCAAAATACGCATTGTCAAGCTATGTCATTACTAAAGTTTGATACCCTACCGTTAGTAGTACGCCCACTAGAACTGATAGAAGACGTGTTGTTTCGCTAAATTCTGAAAAGTTAAAAATTGAAT
>OX463840.1:1253831-1381340 GCA_949825065.1 Odontocerum albicorne | reverse complement strand
ATATATATATATATATATATATATATATATATATATATATATATATATATATATTATATATATATATATATATATATATATATATATATATATATATATATATATATATATATATATATATATATATATATATATATATATATATATATATATATATATATATATATATATATATATATATATATATATAATATATATATATATATATATATATATATATATATATATATATATATATATATTATATATATATATATATATATATATATATATATATCTATATATATATATATATATATATATATATATATATATATATATATATATATCTATATATATATATATATATATATATATATACTATATATATATATATATATATATATATATATATATATATATATATATATATATATATATATATCTATATATCTATATATATATATATATATATATATATATATATATATATATATATATATATATATATGTACACACACTTTGCCACCCCATCGAGTCTTCTCAGTGTACGCATTTCTACAGCGTTTATTCGGATCCTTTAATTTTTTTTCCAAGTCAACGATTTTAACTATGTCTCTAATTAAAAAAACGAAAACACGACATTAAATTTTCGACAAAACTATACCGACATTTAATTTTCAGTTGACACACTTTTCAGTAAGAAAATTATTGGGAAAAAATACTATGTCAACTACTGAGAATTTAATGTAACAATAACACGCATTTTGTAAATTTGCGTGTATTGTTTCACAAGCTGTTAAATGGTAGAATTAAGTTATTTCCTCGAGTTATATATGTTATGTATGATAAGTAGTATAGCATTGAATTCAAAATATGTAACTAAAACACATTCATTATTGAAAAGTAAAAAAAAAAATCGTCTTGAAACCCAAAACAACGAAAGGGTTAACCCTTACAGGCGCAGGTAAACTTCACATATTTTCACTCAGGCTGCACAAAAAATAAAAAGTCAAGTTTCTCATTATTTTTTTTAATATGTTTGAAAAATGATACACACAAATGCCAAATTAACATATTTCCACTTCCTCGGTAGGTCAAGGAACTCCTGGTGAGGTGGTACAACTTGTGTACCACTAGTCCATATTTTCACTGGTACTTCTAATGTACCACCAAATAATGCCGAAATACATCCGAGTAAAATTACTTTTTAACCTAAATATAAATTAACCACAATTACTGAAGTCAATTTTATCACAACACAGCTATTTTTTTATTAAAATTTAATACAAATATATAACGTTTTCTTTTATATGCACAAGTCAGCACACCAAGAACAACTGACAGTCAATAATATTAGAAACTAAATGAATTTGAACAGGACCAGACCTGCAGCTGTGCGGATATGTGTCATTAGTATTATATTATACGAAGTGGTACATAATCTGAGCGTTCGTGCAGCAATAGAGAGAGGTTTAATAAGTGGTACATTGCGTGTACTATTGTGCAGTACTGCGTCAAAAAAAGGTGGTATATAACGTGTACCACTAAGCCTGTAAGGGTTAATTAAGGGGGTATTCTACCCTAGAAATTTGAAAAAAATCGTTTTTTTTTTGCATATTCTTAAAGTTTAGATCTTTAAGAACATGTTCTGAAAATGAAATTTAAAAATTCTCAATATTTACGAAGTTATAGCTATAAATTAGGCAGCAATTACGCCGCACCGGAATGACTCGGACAATAATCCCAAAACTTTAAACGCGTTTTTCTCGAAACTACTTTTTTCGACCTGGTCGACATAAAATCTCAAGTTCTATCCAACCGATTGCTTTCAAATTTTTATACCGTTCCTACCTTGGAAAATTCAAAACTATTTTTTTACTTTTTTTTAATTAAAAAAGGGTAAAATTCGATTTTTTTGGTACCAACCAACTTTTGGACATTATTTTTTATCAAGAAACTGTGAATAATTTTTGTTTCAGATTTACGAAAGGGTTCCAATCATGTCGACCAGCTCACCCCCTTTTTTACGACAAGATATACAGCTGATAACATTTTGAATTTTTTTTTTCAATTTTTTTTACATTCTCAATTCATCAATATATGAACTGTAAAAAGATGTACAGGAAAAATATTTTTTGTTTTTTTTTATTTAGTCTGAAAAAACGCTTGAAATTCACCTTTAGGGGGCATTCTAGAGTAGAATACCCCCTAAAGGCGAAGCCAAGCTATGTTACACCACTGTCACGCCACGTGTATAGCACAAAACATCACTAATAAAATAACATTTATGAGCAGAATTTAATTCGTGGAATGTAGAGCAAGAAAGGGGTTGAGAGGAATGACTGTGTTCGGGACATTAAAATGACAAGGGAAGTGAGTGGGGAACTTTTACGGGATTTTATACCGCTATCTTAAAATGACAATGTAATATATTAACTTGTATGGGAAATGTTATGTAGATTTCCATTTTGAAATCGGAGAATGCGAAATATAGGAATCAAATTACACATGAAATGAAGGCGGGTTGAACTGCTCAATACGTGCCACGTGTAGTTAGTAGTTAAGCTATCAATATCATTGCATTTAGATTGCATATCAAAAATAACGAACGATAAGAATAAAACAATACGAAGTTATCATTTAATTCTAGTATTGAAAAAAAAATCAAGACGGTGCACAAAATATTTATTTTTTGTTCAGTGAATTATAGAGCGCGGGCTCCCAAACTTTTTTCAAATCGCGATATCCTTTTATAATAAGTAGCCAAGTAACCTATGACCCCCGTCGCATTTACATAAAAATACATTTTAATTGGGTGAAGAAAATACGTTAAAAATACAATTTTCAGAATATAATCGTAACAAAATATTTGATGGGATGGGATAATAACATTTGAACCTTCAAAATTTGCGTTTCAGTGTTTGTTAAAGCCGACCTCATGCCATTCTCAATATTCAATCTATTTATTGCAGTGTTGTTGACTCTGCTAAAAATCAGACTAACTCCGACTTCAGACTTAAACGTTTGACTCCGACTTGAATTATAGTACATACAGTCTGTTTGATAAGAGCGTATACGGCTACATTTTTCCTGGAAACCGTTAGAGGGTAGATTCAAACGCGAGCTGGTAGCAGGACCCTTCCCCCAAGATGCATTGTACAGAAAAACTCAGTTGTCGTTCGACCTTGGTTCCACAAGAACATATTTCAGCATGAGTGCCGCGTACGCATCACGTTACGAAGCCGAGTTTCTGTGTACACATTCGAAAAGATCGAAAATGTCGTACGGAGCCGCTGCTAAATACATGAGAAAGTCGAAGACATTTGTAAGTAAGTGGGTGAAACGCTATTCCGACGTAAAAAAACGTCGATGACCTACCAGATCGTGGCACAGCACAGAAAACGACGAAAAAGGAGGACAGAGTGATTTTACGGGTGTTTGAGAAGAATCCTCGTCTATCATTGCGTAACGGACAAGCGGTTTTGCGTGAAAAGGATCTAATTGTGTCATGTGACACTATAAGAAGACGTTTACTGGTTCACGGAGTGAATTTTTGAAGCACGGTGAAGAAAACACTACTGTCCGAAAAACAAATCGAAAAAAGAGTCACTCGGGCGAAAATAAATTAGACCGCGGTTAGGACAACGTAATTTTTTCGAACGAAGCTTCTTTTTGGGCACGTTCTTCCATTAATCATACCTGGTGTACCCGCACCGATAGACTCATCCAGAGGACTGTTAAACACCCGGTAAAAGTGAACACCACGTCTGGGGCTGTTTCTCAAATCAGCGATTTGACACTTTGCCTTATCCCAAATAGTTTTTCGGGTTTCGCCGTACACGTTCTTGTCAAACAGACTGCATTGTTAACCATGTGTTATACTTAATGACTTGGTGTCACTACTTAAATGTAGTTTTTTTTTTAATAATGTCTACGGGGATTCCTTATCATAGTACACGCTAGTTATACTAAATGGTACATAACATAGTTCATAATGTCATTTATGTACTCAATAAGTCAGTCAAATTAAAAAAAAAAAAAAACATCTTCCGACCCCGACTCTGAATACGACCGACTATACCAGTGTTCCCCAACCGGTGGTCCGCGGCCCGGTGCCGGGCCGCAAACAGTATGTCAAATTGTAAGAAATTCGCCATGCAAAAATATTAAATATAGGATTTTTTCGCTTGCACGTTGACTTGTATTTTTAGTAATTGTTAAATAAATATAATTGTTATGATAATGCGACACGATGGTCGCTGGTTTTCTCAGAATGGACAGTCATAAATCTTTTCAGATACACTTAGAGAGAACGGAAATATTTGCTCTTGGATAGTGAACTCGGATGCAAAACCCTACTTAAATATATTTCCAAGAATTTCATAATATATAATTGTTTTCATTTTGGAATGGACCGGTGAGAGTAACAGCACATACAAATAAAATAATGTCCGAGACAGCACTGCAGCCAAGAATATCCAATATATTAGCAAAGATGCAACAGCAGGTTTCGCATTAGTTTGTTGAAAAAACCCCATTGTTTTTGTTAAATTTTAATTGTATCAGACAATGTTACAATTAAAATTGTTTAACTGTTATATGTATATTTGTTAATTATATTGTAGTTACATACGAGCATGTCCATCTGTCACAATATAAGATTTAAAAAATATTAAATAAAAAAAACATTTTTATTTCAGTATTAGTGGTCCGCGAAAAAAAAATCCTTTTTTTACCGGTCCACAGGTCTAAAAAGGTTGGGGAACACTGGACTATACGACTCCGAATCTACAGCCCTGGTTTATTGCCTTTGTTTTGATATGCAGACGTGTTGAAAATCCACTCTCGTAGATATTAGATCCTTACATATGAAATTGGCGTTTTGCCGTACTGGCAACTTTGATCTCAAATATCTTCTCTTTGGTTAGGAATTCCAAATTAAAATTTATACAGCTATTTACTCAAGTATTTGTGTTTCGAAAATTATAATTCATTTGTTTTTTCCTCAATTGTTTTTTTTCTTTGCGTCACTCAGTTTACAAAATGGAAAACTTGAAATATCGCGTTATTTACGAGTACGAGTTCCACCGTGGCACCAGTGCTGCAGAAACGGCTCGAAGGATTAATGATGTGTATGGCGACGGTGCCGCAAAAGAAAACACAGTGCGTTTTTGGTTTCAACGTTTTCGTTCTGGAAATTTCGACCGGCAGAACAAGCCCCGTGGACGGCCGGAGACCAAAGTTGATAATGAAGAATTGAAGGCTATTGTGGAAGCGGATCCATCGCAAACCACGTCCGAGTTAGCTGCAGGCTGCGGTGTTAGTGATAAAACTGTTTTAATCCACTTGAAGCAAATTGGGAAGGTGAAAAAGTTTGAAAGGTGGGTACCTCACGAATTGAGTGAAGCAAATCAACAAACGCGCGTTGACTGCTGCGTTGCATTACTCAACCGGCACAATAATGAAGGGATTTTGAATCCAATCATTACCTGTGATGAAAAGTGGATCCTGTATGATAATCGGAAGCGCTCATCGCAATGGCTGAACCCTGCCGAACCAGCCAAACCATGCCCCAAGCGAAAATTGACTCCAAAAAAGTTACTTGTGAGCGTTTGGTGGACTAGTGCTGGTGTCGTTCACTACAGCTTTCTTAAATCTGGCCAGACGATTACGGCAGATGTCTATTGTCAGCAACTGCAAACCATGATGGAAAAGCTAGCTGCTAAACAACCGAGGCTGGTTAATCGCTCTAGGCCACTGCTGCTTCATGATAACGCTAGACCACACACTGCACAACAGACGGCTACCAAATTAGAAGAGCTTCAATTGGAATGTCTAAGACATCCACCGTACTCTCCGGACCTTGCCCCAACAGATTACTATTTTTTTCGAAATTTGGATAACTTCTTGCAAGGGAAAAAATTCAACTCCGATGGGGCAGTCCAAACCGACTTCAAAGATTTTATTGATTCCCGTCCGAATGGTTTTTTTAGTAAAGGGATCGATGAACTACCTATGAGATGGCAAAAGTGCATAGATAGCAATGGTACATACTTTGATTAAATAAATATATTATATTGAAAAAAAAATCAACTTTATGTTCCTCCCAAACAAAACGCCAATTTCATATGTAAGGACCTAATATATGCAGAGGCAAATGAAAGTAAAACATGAAAAGACATTTGAATGTGACTGATACACAACTGAGTCAGCTATTTTTCATAAGACAAATTTTTATATTGAATTTCGCATCATAGCCAATATTTTTTCAATTAACTATTCAGTATTTCCCAACCCCCTAGAAAGTCTCTTGCAATCTCCTTGGGACCCGCTTTTAAGTATATTACATTCTTCATATACCAATTCTTCATCTACAATATTCACTGATGAAGAATTGTCACATGAAGAATATAATACTCTTTAAAGCGGGTCCCAAGAGGGTTGAATGAATTCAGTGATCGGATTTATCTTCTCACTCAGTATCATATTCGGTAAGTAGTATTGCATCACCTGTCGAATTACAAATGTGCGGTCATTCGTACTTAATATTGACTTCTGGAGATTGTCCCCCATCTCGCAACATGTTCTTCAAAGTGCTTATATAGTATGATAAAATGTCATCTAACACAGTACAACTTGAAGCGTCACACTTACATTACAAAAATCTTACATGAATCGGCAAATATATATTTCGGTCGGGATCATCTTGAGTGATACTGATATGAATATTTTTGGCGCATTTTCGTCTCAATATGTAAGAAACTATCAAGTTTCGTCAATTTTTTTTTGTTTGATTTCATATTAATACTTACTTATTATTGATAAGCGATATTAAAAACCCCCCAATAACAAAAAAAAAAAGTGTTTTGTGAGTTGAATATTTTTGGCGCATTTTCGTCTCAATATGTAAGAAACTATCAAGTTTCGTCAATTTTTTTTGTTTGATTTCATATTAATACTTACTTATTATTGATAAGCGATATTAAAAACCCTCAAATAACTAAAGAGAAGTGTTTTGTGAGTTGAATATTTTTGGCGCATTTTCGTCTCAATATGTAAGAAACTACCAAGTTTCGTCAATTTTTTTTTGTTTGATTTCATATTAATACTTACTTATTATTGATAAGCGATATTAAAAACTCTCAAATAACTAAAGAGAAGTGTTTTGTGAGTTGAATATTTTTGGCGCATTTTCGTCTCAATATGTAAGAAACTATCAAGATTCGTCAATTTTTTTTTTGTTTGATTTGATATTAATACTTACTTATTATTGATAAGCGATATTAAAAACCCTCAAATAACTAAACAATAATTGCTAAATTTCGTACTTTGCAAATGTGAATCACCGAGCCTTATAATATATGATATACGGGTATAATGGTATAGCTTTGCCTTTACTGGTCATGTGGCGTGGAATGACCTACCTCTTAGTGATTGAGATATGGGTAGCGTGTGTAGCTTTAAGTTAACACAAGGTTGGGAGACACGCGTCTTACTAACTAAGCGACGGTTCTTAGCGCCTAGAAACATAATGAAACGTTTAAAATAAAATAGTTATAAATAAATTCATTACGAGGACTCATAAATATCTCCCGTTGCGAGTAAACAGAAGCGAAAGTCAAAAAAGGTAACGGAATATCTCGAGTTATTATAAAGTTTCCAAGGGCGGTGCGTAAGGCGTGAAGCGCGAAGCTCCCCCGCGACCGATTTATTAGGCAAATATATTAAATTGAATCACACTAGAATACAAAAGCTGCAGGAAGCGCGAAGGCCGGCCCTGCCCTCGCCCCGCCGAGGGCCGGAGGAAAAAGCGAATGAATTATAACGCCCCTAGGAGACACATAATTCCCCACACACATTTAATTTCCGCCCCGTGCGATAAAGCCAGTCACATACAGGTTAAGTAACTATTTCTTGGAATCTCCCCTCGAAGGTTCGGTTGTGTGATAATAGTTTTATTGCGAATTCGCGTTCAGTATATTATACATGTGTGTGCCTGTTTGTCTAAATATGTCATTTTCATTGTACAGGAACACTTGAAGAGACTTGGACTGATCGCAAAGATACATTTTTCCGGATTTGACAAACGTTCGCGGACGTGTTTAACTCTCAGTTCATTTTGAGCACAGTCTACGAAACCATCGTGTTTAAACATGCGGGATGCAACCCCCAGACGGATCACAATATAAAATATAACTTACATTCATAAACACAGTCCAAGTCATTGTTATAGGCAGGGCTGTGGAGTCGGAGTCGGAGTTGGAGTCGCGGAGTCGCGGTGTTTGGGCCGGAGTCGGAGTCGGAGTAGGAGTCGTAAAAAACGAGCCACTCCGACTACTTTTTCGTTAAATTTTAAAATACATTTTTTTCAATTATTATAATGAATGTGTATTGTGCACGAATATTAAACTTGCAGGCGCAAGTCGCGCCGATATGGTGAATCACCGAGATCCATTTAATGCATAAAGTCTACGAAAATGTGTTTGTCTCCTTCTTTCTCACGTCGAAAGAAAATTCTGTTGGCTGGGATCTATGTTAACCCCATGGTTCGATCCATATTGACGGAAGAACAAATAAATAGAGCTAAAAACGCTCTGTTTGAATTAACCGTTCGTATGAAAGGCCTTCGACTAGAAAAAGAGACGACAGCAGGCAGCGTACACCAAGTATCATCATCTTCATCCGACACAGCTGAATCTGAAGACGATTTAGAAAAATATCTCAATGAACAAGATAAACTAAAACGTCCTCGTTTGAATCACAGTCCCAATATAGATGAAGGAGACTCTATTTCAAAATTCAAAATTGAATTTTATGATGCATTGAAAATAATGGACAAAATTGACCGAACTTATAAGTTAAATGTTGAAATGGCAATACAGCGGTATCTAGAAATCGTAAAAGATTCAGCATTGATCGTTACAGCATTACCCCCAACCCAAGTATCCGTAGAGCGGTTATTTTCCGCTCTTAAAATTCTCAATTCTGATTTGAGAGCTTCTACGAATACAGATTTAATAGAAGCAATGTTGTTTTTAAGAATAAATTCTAATAAATAATTATTAAAGTTTGATCTTGTTTTATTTTTATCCGTATAACATGAAAAAAAATGGCTATATGCAAAGGTAGGAAACAACCTGATAAAATTGAGCTTTTTTGAGTCGGAGTTGTGGAGTCGGAGTTGTGGAGTCGGAGTTGTGGAGTCGGAGTTGTGGAGTCGGAGTTGTGGAGTCGGAGTTGTGGAGTCGGAGTCGTGTTGTTGGTCAATATAGGAGTCGGAGTCGTGTTTTTTTTTGCGACTCCACAGCCCTGGTTATAGGTATACATTGTTTACTCCAATGCTCACCTCTATAAATATATTATATTAATTAGCTAGCAATAGTGTCTAGTACATAGCGGGCGCGGTGTACTCGACAAGTTTAAACTGGAAAGGTGCACGTGTTTGTACAAATCAAATATAAATAGCACTTCATTGCGACCTTCACGTCGCTACCAAGGCAGCTAAACAGTTTGGACTTGTCGGTCGTCTACATACTCGCGGCAAGTTCAAACTGTTTAGCTGCCCAGTTAGTGATGTAAAACAGTAGATATCTTTACCTGATAAGGGTAATCATCTTTGTGCAGGTACAATATTTCTGCGGCCACGTGCATATACATCAACAAGATATTACGTTTATGCAGTGGGGTCGCAAGCCTAAAATGATCGAAAAACAATTAACTTAATTATTAAAACACTATCTTCGTTCCATCATGAACATAGGAATGCCATAAACGCCTTTATTCTGGCCAGTCCACAACCATCCAAATAAGGCCAATACAGCGGATCTCCTAATCATAACTCTGGTGGAAGATACAAAATCGCCGTCCCATTTGGTGAGTCCTTAGTGTTTGATAAAATAGCCATCTTCAGTATATTACTCGTATCGTGGTAGCGATATGCTATCGCTGTATTCTAAGACTAGCCGTCTTGTTTGGCGTGTTGTTTGGCGTATTATCGTCATAAGGCTTTGCTAACAAGACAAGGTACAGAACCATACAGCAAATTAGGGAGCTTAGCCAAATAGTCATACTTAACCAAATAGTCATACTTAGCCAAATAGTCATACTTAGCCAAATAGTCATACTTAGCCAAATAGCCACACTTAGAGAAAAAAAACAACAATCCGAAGGCATCCGGTACACACAAAATGTATTGAGGTAATTTAAGATTTTTGTTCACAATTAGATAACTTACATGGTAAGTCGAATCTTACAATTCGAATTCTGGTGAATCAAATATTCGATCCTTATAAGCAAGGTGACTTATAAGTTGAATCCTGGTGAGTGAAGCGACTTATAAGTAGAAGGCTCCACTTTATGGACGCTTAGATATCACCAGGTGCTTCGATATTGGGCAAGATTGTTTTGTTCTAGGGCACGTCTATTCTGCCAGATCCATTTTTATTTTATTTCATTACATTTTCATATATGTAGTTATGTAACCTTTTTTCAACCAATTAGAAATGTTAATTTTGTGAAAGTTTAAATTAAGCAACAGAAGGGTTAAAATATGTCGGGTGTTAAAGATTTATTTTAACATTTTCTGGGAATTTGGAATTGTAGTCACAGCATTAGTTTAAATAACAGCTGATTCTTGCACGTGTTTCAGGTTTAGAGCTCAAATTATAACAGCTGATTCTTGCACGTGTTTCAGGTCTAGAGTTCCAATTATAACAGCTGATTCTTGCATGTGTTTCAGGTCTAGAGGTCAAATGATAACAGCTGATTCTTGCACGTGTTTCAGGTCTAGAGTTCAAATTATAACAGCTGATTCTTGCACGTGTTTCAGGTCTAGAGGTCAAATGATAACAGCTGATTATTGCACGTGTTTCAGGTCTAGAGTTCAAATTATAACAGCTGATTCTTGCATGTGTTTCAGGTCTAGAGGTCAAATGATAACAGCTGATTCTTGCACGTGTTTCAGATCTAGAGTTCAAATTATAACAGCTGATTCTTGCATGTGTTTCAGGTCTAGAGGTCAAATGATAACAGCTGATTCTTGCACGTGTTTCAGATCTAGAGTTCAAATTATAACAGCTGATTCTTGCATGTGTTTCAGGTCTAGAGGTCAAATTATAACAGCTGATTCTTGCACGTGTTTCAGGTCTAGAGTTCAAATTATAACAGCTGATTCTTGCACGTGTTTCAGGTCTAGAGGTCAAATGATAACAGCTGATTATTGCACGTGTTTCAGGTCTAGAGTTCAAATTATAACAGCTGATTCTTGCATGTGTTTCAGGTCTAGAGTTCAAATGATAACAGCTGATTCTTGCACGTGTTTCAGATCTAGAGTTCAAATGATAACAGCTGATTCTTGCACGTAATTCAGGTCTAGATTTCAAATGATAACAGCTGATTCTTGCACGTAATTCAGGTCTAGATTTCAAATGATAACAGCTGATTCTTGCACGTAATTCAGGTCTAGATTTCAAATGATAACAGCTGATTTTTGCACGTGTTTCAAGTCTAGAGCTCAAATTAATATTTTTCAAGTACAATATACATATAATATAAAGAGTAAATCATATAAAATGTCATATAGAGTACATTCTGCAAGAGGAAATGGTATCAGGAAATGATTTAACAGAATGAAAAATAAATACGGGTTCGTGTCAAGTTGATAGATGGTGTGAAACTCGTCTCAAAACATGGACGTAGCAAAGATTCCAACTATTCTCAAGTATCTCCGATGCGCTCAAAGCGATCGGAAAAAGTTCCAATTTTCTGCGAGATCGCTACATGCCAAAAGTTTCATCTCAGTTGGGGAGGGTTGGGGGATGTGATTTACAATTGTTGGCAGCTACTCGCGGCGGGTGAGATGGAGGGGAGAGATGAAAAGTCGCGGAGAATGGAAGTATCAATCTTTGTGCAATAGCTGAGACGTGACATATACGAGTTTGTAAGAAAAGTCGCGGAGAATGGAAGTATCAATCTTTGTGCAATAGCTGAGACGTGACATATACGAGTTTGTAAGAAAAGTCGCGGAGAATGGAAGTATCAATCTTTGTGCAATAGCTGAGACGTGACATATACGAGTTTGTAAGAAAAGTCGCGGAGAATGGAAGTATCAATCTTTGTGCAATAGCTGAGACGTGACATATACGAGTTTGTAAGAAAAGTCGCGGAGAATGGAAGTATCAATCTTTGTGCAATAGCTGAGACGTGACATATACGAGTTTGTAAGAAAAGTCGCGGAGAATGGAAGTATCAATCTTTGTGCAATAGCTGAGACGTGACATATACGAGTTTGTAAGAAAAGTCGCGGAGAATGGAAGTATCAATCTTTGTGCAATAGCTGAGACGTGACATATACGAGTTTGTAAGAAAAGTCGCGGAGAATGGAAGTATCAATCTTTGTGCAATAGCTGAGACGTGACATATACGAGTTTATAAGAAAAACTGTCCTCGCAGATATGTGAAGCACGCCGTGATTCATAGTTTCTTAGTCAAATATTTTTTCTCATACTTAACAGATTGTCGATAATATAGTATGTTCACGGCGAGTTCTCCGATTCTTTGGAGATATTGCTCGTAACCATGGAAAGATTTGGAGATGCTTGTGGTCACTGCGAGCGTGGAAGGACAACGTACAAGAGAAAGAATCCCATTGCGTTGGACTGACCAAGTGACAGACGCAACAAGTGTTAATACCCGTAACTGCTCTACGTACCATGAAGTGCAGGGGTGGACGGAGAGGAGTGGTCGAGAGATAATTATTTATTTAACACTTTTATTACAATTACAGTAAATATCCTTGATAAAACTACTCACTGTTCCCTCCTCAACATTGCATACATCTTGTCCATTAAACCAAATTAATTTAGCCTTATTTTCAAAATTGATTTCCGATGACATTAACATCGAAATTTTACGAAAAATTAAATGCATTCATGAAATAAATCCCACAAAGTCAAATCACTCTTACAAGAAAGAATTTCCTAAATGAAAAAAATAATAGCTTATTTATTTATTTTATTTATTAAACACTTTTATTGCAATACAATCTGGCGGGCTTATAGTCAGGCGGCAATCTCTTCCAACCAACCAGACAAAGTAAATGAAGAAAGTTACGTTGTCGTATAAATCATTCAAATGACTAACCATCCCCACGAAATGCATAAACACATACGTGAGCATATACCCACGAACCCCACAAAGAATTCATTTATAGAACATGTGAACAAAATCACTCGGGAGAGTTAAAAAATCTTGGGATTTGTACTAAGAACTGCCCAACATTTCTCGGATTTCCGAAAATTGAAACTGCTGTACTGCTCTTTGGTACGTAGCCGCCTTGACTACAACTCATCAATATGGTCTCCTCATTACGCCGCCCATGCACAAACTTTAGAACGTGTACAAAACAAATTTCTAAGATTCATAAATTTTAAACTTGGAATACCTCATGAACAAAGAAATTATACCAACTTATTAAATGCAGTGAAACTCTCGAAGCTGTGTGACAGAAGAAAAACAGCCGATATAGTACTGCTATACAAAATCATTCACTCAGTGATTGATGCACCTCACTTACTCGCAAGCATTTCATTTCGTATCCCCACTAGATCCACAAGACAGCTCAATCCCTTTTATACCGAAAATTGCTATACTAACTATAAAATCAACTCCTCTATAATTCATATGCAAAGACTTGGAAACGAGTTTTGCAACAATTTAGATATTTTTAATATAAGTATATATAGTATTCGCCAGAATATCACAACAATATTAAGAAATAGCTACTAACTTTGTGCTCTCCTTTATTAATATAAATAACGTAATATAAACCAAACATTAAGGACAATACTTTGCATCTGGAGTTGAGTAACCCTGCATCAACATGTAGGAAGGTTTTAATTCTGCAAAGCAACTTGCATCTCGTTCTACTAATGAGGCCATGTGTTTTCTATATCTCAATATATATCCATAAAATTCCCACAAAATTCTCAAAGATTATTAAATAAATTTAAAACGATGACTGTAATTTATTATTACTACTGCTTTTTGTATGTTCATGTTAGTTTAAGATAAAGTTTTGTATTATTTGTCAATAATTTGAAGTACTTGTATAACCTGTCACATGGTCATTTGTATATAAAGACACTGTTGTGTCGTTAATTAAATAAATAAATAAATGTGTGCTGATTAGTCAGTTTCTAGTATTAGTGTGTCATCGTGTCAAAAAATAGTGTCACCATGATTTCTAGTAATAATTCAAACTCTAGTGACATAGCAAAGCTGACATTACGAAACCGATCGAGAAAATTTGGGCCTCTGTCGAAGGGTATGTTGGTTCTAGAAATGTACAGTTTACATTGAATACAGTGGATTTTTGTATTTTTATGTTGTATTGTTATTTTCAATACAATTTCTATACTGTGTTTCTTAACCAATACGTTTACAAAAAAAAAAAACAAATAAACATTTCAAATTCTTTAAAATTTTCCATTGTGTATTTGTAAATAAAATATAAAGTTTGTTAGAAATAAATAAAACTTCTTGTTTCTTTCCAACTTTTTTTTCTGTATCAATAAACAAATACAATATTTGTTCTAAACAAAAAAAAAACACTTCTGTACTTTTAAATGAATAATAAATAAATAAACTAAATAATCTGAATATATAATAAATAAAAAATCATGGTCACCCTTCTACACTATTCTTTCCTTACGGCGGGCGCGTGGGCTCTAACTAGGTTTTAATTTTATTTAAAATTTAAAAAGGAATTTTTAATCCGTTAGTATTATAATATTTTGTAAATCTGAATTATACGTTTTATTTTTTTTTTCTCATTGCACATATTAGGGAAACCTGTAATGTACAAATGATTCTTTTAATAAATTCGATGGAGTTTAAATTCACTCGTATTTCTTCAAGTGCACGGCTCTTTTCAGTCTTGTTCCACGTCCACGTTTGCTCCGCAAAATATCAAAATGTGAATATCCACGTTTGCTTCTCAAAATATCAAAATGTGAATAAAAACATAATACATTACGAGTGCGTCAAAGTAACGGGAGTAAGAATGAATGGATGTTGTTAGGTAACGGTAAGTTTGCTGGAAGAGAAAAAATAAGCGAAGGGAGAGGCCGGGGGAGGGGTTCAGAGAGCAACAGGACCAGGTCCTAGTAAGGATACCCTTGCCTACAAAATAATTCATACTATCGAAATATTGTAAGCAATGTCGTATTCTCATTACAATCATTTGATTATACTATATTACGAGTAAATATTATTTATGTTTTTTCCGTATGTTATCGAAAGTCTTTCAGTAATTTAAAATTCTTAAATGATCGAGACATTGGTTCGCTTTGTGATATATGGGTCTTTTTTTCGTTTTATTTCATTACAATGCACAGTACCCGGTGGTAAGTAATACACATCGGGCTTAAGAATGAGACTGTCGGCCATAATCGGCTTACTTCGGTTATGTAGAGCGTCGTCTCTGTCGCACGATCCGCTAACAGTCTCGCGACGGAACACGTGTATGAATGACGGAGACGATGCTCTACAAAGCTGAAGTTAACCGATTATGGCCGACAGTCTCTTTCTTAAGCCCGATATTTATTACTTACCGCCGGGTACTGTACGGTTTTTATCGATCAAAGGCTAATAACTTATCGGTAATTGATTCATCAGACGCCACGATCTTTATTTGTTAAAACCCGTTTAGCTCCTATAACAATCATTCAGACTTTTAACCCCACTAAATATCTTAATGTCGTTCGCAAATATCAAGTATTCCAATCCTTCAATACGCGTAGATGTCACTAATGATTAATGTACATCACACCGGTTCCAAATATGACTCCTGTCGAATGCTACTCATCGGATTGAATTCCTCAAAAAACACTCCATCAACGTTCGCAGCAAGGTTTCTCACACCAACTCAGCAGGTTTCCCTCGATTCCCAGTTTGGATAACTTGGAAAGTGACATTTTTTGGTTTACCTTATCGAAGGCCTTACTGAAGTCCGTATATATGATATAACGTTCACCTAGGTGTCAGCATTCAAAGCTTCGGCAATATAGTTTCAGTATAACAATAAAATCGATCAAGTCGATCGATCTCCCCGGGAAGAATCCATGCTGATTATGTACAATAAAGTGCTTGCAAACCATGGACCACATCGTACACAGCTGCCCGCAGTATGTGTTCTCTGGAGGTGTATCGGACGTGTGGCGTCACCCTTGTGTGTGTGTATGTGGTATGATGAAATAGACAATGCTGTGTAGATCTGGAGGGAATTCACCCCAATATTTGTATATGTTCCTGTCATGTAATTCTATGCTATTTTTTATAAGAATATAAACTTAATTCTGTATGTAAATCTATGGAAATATGTATTGTGTCATTCTAATGTTCTTGTATTTTGTTGGAAAATGTATGTTTGTTTGATTCCGATCGCATTCGCGACCGCACTGGAAATAAGTGACTTACGGGGCGGTGCGATCGGAGTAGGTCGGGGCCCAGTCGACGTAAGCAAGACCCAAACCCCGAAAGTTGTTGTATTTCGCGGGCAATGGGCGCTTGTGACGGCCGACTGACCATTAATATAGAGGGCCCCCCGATTGCGAAAAATATATTCTCAGTACTACCGACTTTACCGTGTTTTTACTTTGAGACCTGCTACCCTACTTCGACTGCCTGAAAGGAATCTCTCCCTGCTCTTCTTTTTCTTCTTCCACTGGATCTTCGCTACGGAATTCGCGACGTCGATTCTCTGAGCGCTACGCGGCAATCAACGTGCCTATCTACAGTCTTTGTACCTGTGCGGTACAGGAGGCGTGCAGGAGCTAAACTTTCTAGCACCGGTCACTGTTGCCTGATTGGAAAAGATACACTGCGTCTGAGGGCCAAATGCAGAAGAATAATACCACACCTCTAAGACATCTATAATATTATAAGCAAAAATATCCTAACGTAGTTTGGGGATGTTGCCAGAAATAATGATGAATCTGGAGAATTCGGTGATCACTGGGACAGTTGAGGGAAGGCGAGCTAGAAGTAGGTTGTCCTATAAGATGGACAGGTAATATAAAAGAGTTAATAAGATCCTCTTGAAGCACTGCGTTTAACAAGCACTAAGACCGGACGATATTAAGACAGGTGATGCTCCAAGTCCGAGACAGAGCAGGGGACCACGACGATCAACATTGAGTATGGTACACGGTGAAGAAGACACTGTATTATCAGAAATTTCCTCGATGTCTTGAAATTGTGGAGAGAATCGGGTCTCTCATCGATGTCTTCATATTGTGGAGACAATCGAGTCTTTATTCGATATTTTGAAACTGTGGAGAGAATCAGGTATTTTATCGATGTTTTCATATTGTGGAGACAATCGAGTTTTTCCTCGATGTCTTAAAATTATGGAGATAATCGAGTATTTCCTCGATATCTTACACTTGTGGAGACCATCAGGTCGTTCCTCGGTGTTTTAAATTTATTAAAAATAGCGAAAATTTCCTCGGTGTGAAATTATGGAGACAATCGGGTCTTTTCTCGATGTCTCCAACTTGTGGAGACAATCGGGTCTTTTCTGGATATCTCAAAATTGTGGAGAAAATCGGGTCTTTTCTCGATGTCTCAAAATCGTGGAGAAAATCGGGTCTTTTCTGGATATCTCAAAATTGTGGAGAAAATCGGGTCATTTCTCGATCTCTTAAAATTGTGGAGAAAATCGGGTCTTTTCTCGATGTCTCAAAATCGGGTCTTTTCTGGATATCTCAAAATTGTGGAGAAAATCGGATCTTTTCTCGATGTCTCAAAATTGTGGAGAAAATCGGGTATTTTCTGGATATCTCAAAATTGTGGAGAAAATCGGGTCTTTTCTCGATGTCTCAAAATCGTGGAGAAAATCGGGTCTTTTCTGGATATCTCAAAATTTTGGAGAAAATCGGGTCAATCCTCGATGTCTCAAAATTGTGGAGAAAATCGGGTCTTTTCTGGATATCTCAAAATTGTGGAGAAAATCGGGTTTTTTATCGATGTCTCGAAATCGGGAAGAAAATCGGGTCTTCTTTCGATGTCTCAAAATTGTGGAGACAATTGGGTCATTTCTCGATGTCTCAAAATTGTGGAGAAAATCGGGTCTTTTCTCGATGTCTCAAAATCGGGTCTTTTCTGGATATCTCAAAATTGTGGAGAAAATCGGATCTTTTCTCGATGTCTCAAAATTGTGGAGAAAATCGGGTCTTTTCTCGATGTCTCAAAATCGGCTCTTTTCTGGATATCTCAAAATTGTGGAGAAAATCGGGTCTTTTCTCGATGTCTCAAAATTGTGGAGAAAATCGGGTCTTTTCTCGATGTCTCAAAATCGGCTCTTTTCTGGATATCTCAAAATTGTGGAGAAAATCGGGTCTTTTCTCGATGTCTCAAAATCGGCTCTTTTCTGGATATCTCAAAATTGTGGAGGAAATCGGGTCTTTTCTCGATGTCTCAAAATCGGGTCTTTTCTGGATATCTCAAAATTGTGGAGAAAATCGGATCTTTTCTCGATGTCTCAAAATTGTGGAGACAATCACGTCTTGCGAAACCATCGCGTTGGAATGTGTTTATGTTATAAAGATAAACGTTTCCACAAACGGCTCTGGAAGTCCCCTCCCTGTCGCCAGCCCTGACACCCGCCCGATATCAGGTCGGGGGCGCGATTTATCATCCGGCTTTATGCGAGTTATAAAATAATACAAGATATTTTCAGCGGGGCGCTTTTCGGGTAAGCGGCTCCAATCTTATCATTTGTGTACCCGAGAACACCCGCATGTTTCCTCTACTCGTACTCGTATGTGTATGTGTATACCAACATCGAACTTAATAAAATTTAAGCGGTTTCACTGCTAAAAGCTAAACGAGATTTATGACTTGGTTTACAAATTCGGGATATAAACTGTTAGGGAAATGGGGAAAAAAAGCAAATGAGGAGTTTTATCGTCCGCTGTATCAAGTTTTATGATAGGCTATCGTTTCGTGATACGCTAGATTTAGATCAAAGAATGATGCGGTACTCGAGAGAGCGATTGTATGACGTTTGCTTGAAAGCTATAGTTTAATTTTTTTTAAATTTTTTTTACACATGACAAGAAATATACACAATTTGAGAAAAAACAACAGGTAATTTGATTTGGACATATAATTTTAATGGATCTGGGTTTGTTGCCTTTCATTTGTCGTATCCCCAGTAAACTAGGCTTTTGCCTGTATCTCACTGAGGATATTTAGCATGAAAAAATAAATCGATACTTCTTTCCGATTTTTGATAACACAAAAAAACCCCGTTGCACGCTCTCATCAACCTGACAAACAGTGACACTCAACTACAACTGAAAACATCTTGCGAAACTCAACTCCTCGCACATTATCACTCCAGAAAGACCAAAAATATTCATCCCACAATATACCGCACACAATCATAAGAATAAAAATCAAAACAAATTCAAAACAAAAAAAAAAGAAGAAAAAAAGAAAGAAAAACACACAGAAACACAAATACAAAAACAACCAAAATTAAAACAACAAGAAGAGACCCACACTCACGAGCTCACATAAATCCTTTCCACTCGTCATTCATCCTGAAAGCCCAAGTACTCAAAATCCTGTCGCAATAACAACCACGCTCCGATCGACTGTCTAAATGGTTTTACTACCTTTACTTTTATTGAAGTCGGCACGCCATTGTAAAATAGTTTTAGTTTACTGAAAACTTTGTTTCGTGTACCATGTTTGTTGTCAAGCATTGATAATCCGTTTGAAATTGAAATGGATATAGCTTATTTATTTATTTTACATTTAACGCAGGTTTAAACCAATTACATAAAAAAAACGATGAAAAGTCTAAATATAATATATGACAGCATAAAAAAATAGTATTCATGCTTCGCTGTGAAGTAACTCAGTTACACCGACCAAGTTCACTCTCCTTAATGTATACACTAAGATATGGAAAATACTGATATCGGAAAAATAATTCAACAAGGTCATTCCATGCGCGAGTGATGGTGCTTTTAACAGCTCAGTTCGTGAATACGACAACAAAAACAATCTTAATTCAAGATGGCGTGAATAATTGTATGGTACATTAACCCTTCCTTCCCTGTGATGTGTAACTAGTACACATTGCTTCTAAAAACTTTAATATGATTTAAGCATTGAATGAAAAAATAATATTAATAACTAGCACTTATCGGCCACATCAGAGATATTCTGTGAAAATCGGGAATACATTCACACATACAACCAAACGTGTGCCAGTGTGTGACGTAGGTATATTAATTCTAAAAAACCGCTATGGGTGAGAAGCGACGCTATTCACGTCTCACTCTCTAAATCAAGAAATAGAATCTCAGTTCGCTCGCTTCTCTCGCTTCGGTAGCTCGCGGGCATTCGTTTGAGGTGGTCTCTTCGCCCGTTTTGTGAACGTCGGCCGATGTTTTTTTTTTCATGTTTCCAGCAATTAAATTTCAATTATTATCACTTTTGACTTCAAATTTAATTAATTTAAGCGATTGGCTATAAATATTCATATTTTTCCGATTTTAAATCGCTCATTTTTAGATGTGTATTGATGTGTATTGAATACACAGCACCGGAACGCGCGGTTTTTTTAGTACAGGAAGGGAAAGGTTAATAATCGATCGGAGCATCTGTTGAACAGTTATTTCCCCAAAATCTCCCCGCTCTTGGCCGAAATTATCCCTAGCCTTCCTCACCCCCCAGCCTCCAACCGTTGAAGTGTCTATATCGGTACCAGTTCGAACATCATTTAGTATTGTTTGCGCTCCCCTGAAGATGAGGTGAAAGCCTTGAAACCGGTAGGGTTATACCGTCACAAAAAAGTGGAATAAACAGTGTTTGTTAAAAATAAATTACAATTAATAAAAAAAGTCGATCAATAAAGGGTTGGCCACTTATAACATATATGTATATACAGGTAATATCTTCTTACGTTTAATGAGTTATATCCGAGTATATCCAATAAAAAAATATGGATCTTACCAAACATGCCACGAACGTGGTTAATTTCTTTGGAAAAAAACCAACGACGTAAAATATTAAATTTGAAGGTGATTTATTTAATTAATTTAATATTTTGAGGTGGCGTTTGAAAGTACAGTTTGGATACTGAGTGTAAAAGTGTTGCCGACAGAAACGTTCCAGTGCTTGAAGGCATTAATTCGGGGATTAAAAGAATTGCTGAACAAGTCCCCAGCCCCAAGTCTGCCGGCGGAATAACCAGGGGATAAATAAACCGAATGGAAAATGGGACGCGGATTCCGGGGGATTAGTGTCAATACGAGTACATACAGGTTTCAAGTCGGCGCGCGGCGGACAGAGAAAAACAAAGCCGGCTGAGGGCGGCCGGGGAAATCGAAATGCTTCCATTATGCGAGGAGTAAAGCTGTGTGAAAGTTAATCGTGATACATTACCCTGGAATATGGACCCGGGCCAGGATCCGTAGTAACAGAGCCACTGCACTTACCTGGAACAAAACAAAAACAATAATTAATCATCAAATAAAACAATAAAAAGTCCATGTTATAGAAAAATGTGAAAATAACAGTAAATGTGATATATGTAACATACAAGTGTATCAGTGCGTAATGACATATTAACCCTTCCTGTCCTGTGATGTGTAACTAGTACGCATTGCTTCTAAACACCTTTAATATCTCTATAAATATTATAAATACTGGCTTCAGATTTTAGGTATTCCTCCGTAATACATTTACGCATTGAATGGAAAAAATAATATTAATAATAATTAGCACTTATCGGCCACATCAGAGATATTTTGTGAAAATTGGGAATAAATTCACAACAGTGTGCGAGTGTGTTACGTAGGTATATTCATTTAAAAAAAACCGCTATGGGTGAGGAAGCGACGCTATCACGTCTCACTCTACTTCGGTATATGGGAACGCAAGAAATAGAATCTCAGTTCGCTCGCTTCTCTCGCTTAGAAGCCAGCAGGCATTCGAGGTGGTCGCTTCGCCCGTTTTGTGAACGTCGTCCGATGTTTTTTTTCATGTTATAGATTTTTTTCAAGTTTACATATCATCAACAACCAAACCAATTTTCATAATAGCCCTCTCTGCTTAATGTTTGCAATTTAAAATCCCCCCTGCCTTAAAGATTCACTTTCACGTTTTTTTCCCCGCCCCATTCACCATTGTATCACATCTCTCCCCACTTCTCTTCCCTTACCTCATCTCTCTTATATTATATTATTTACACTGGTACAGAATATATTTTAACAATTTAGTTTATCTTCACCTGACGATGAAGACGGTGAACTTCGAAACTGGTTGTGAACCTAAAATAAACCTGTGGTGAACACAAAAATATAAAATAAGTTTTTTATTTACTTATTTTTCCGTTTATGTAATTTAAATGTCACTTATTTTCATAAGTTTTATTAATTAAATCCCTATTGCTTAGATTTTTCGTAACATTTATGATTATGTATTTAAATACATTTGAGTAAACTTGACTCTGAAATTGGATTTTGTATCTGACGTATGCGTCACCTAAAATATAGAATTTTATTTGCGTAAAATAAATATTGTAGAGTTCATATCTGTAAAAATTGAAATCATTGTACCTATTGTAATGAAATGTTTCTTATGCGTGGCCTTCACAATAATCACTATAAATAATCGGACAACCCATGCACACAAAGAAAGCGCGGTACACATGGTATCTAGTAAGCCATGACGGCATACACGGGCGAATAAAGGGGATTACGATGAGCGATGGGCTGCACATAAGGAACGAAAAATGACAAAGATATACTACCTTGATCAAAAAGTTTTAGGACTTTATTCATAAAATCGAAAATACAAGTTTATTCATCAAAATCGATATGGTCCCCTTCAAAGTACTCCCCATCGACTGCAACGCACTTACGCCAGCGCTTGATCCAATCCTCGAAACACCGCTGGTACTCAATTTTCGGTAGTCCATCAGAGCCGTCTTCGATTTTTTCATGACATCCTTTCGGGTGCTGTAACGCGTTCCGCGAAACGGTTTTTTAAGTCGGCTTAACAGGAAAAAGTCGCTGGGAGCCAGATCAGGTGAATTTGAAGGCTGCTGGATACTATTCGTGTTGTTTTTGGTCAAAAACTCATGGAAATCATGTCTTTCGCGATTTCATCGCGGTCCTATTTTTGCATGAATTTGAGGTCTTTCGGCACCAGTTTTGCAGCGACAGGTCTGAGGCCCAAATCACTAACCAAAATGTCTTGAGCGGATCCATAAGCGATGTTCAAGTCCTCTGCCAGCTCTCTGATGGTCAATTTGCGGTTTTCGGCCAACATTTATTTGATTTTATCGATGTTTTTATCGGTTTTCGACTGCCACTGCGTTCGTCATCCTCGACCGATTCACGACCACTTGTGAAGCGTTCGTGCTACCAAAAAACACTTCTCCAACATTTCCAAGGTCTGCGGACCGTTAAATCCGTTTCTCACACAAAATTTAATGCAAACTCGTTGATGCACAGTTCATGCCATTTTTAAACTTGTAAAAATTCGAAAACACGCACAAAGGTAGATGTACTCAGTACAGCGTAACTTTTACAAATGTCAAGCTATGACGCTGAAATTTGGAGGGAAGTGTCAATGATATATGTGGTAACCTAACAAAATAAAAAGAATTCCAATCAGGTGACTGACAGCGCCACACGGTGGCCGGTCCTAAAACTTTTTGATCAAGGTAGTATGGTATTTTCAGTTTCTGGAACGTCTACTGTATTATTTACGACCAACTTCTACCTGCTAAAGAGGAATCTTTTCACCCTGCTACTTTTCACCGGAAATGCAAGAAGTAAACTGGAATCTACGAGTATTGAGCGGCAGCCCTCTATTTTAATGTCTTTGTACCGGTGCTGTTCACAGTTTATGAATAAAAAGTTTTCCATGTATAAAAATGTCTCTTTTCAATTTAAGGAACCTATTTCTACACTTCGAGTGTTATTTTTGCCTCCGTTAACGATAATTCTGTTAACGTAACGATTTTAAGGAACATATCCCTATCGTTAAACGAGGTGTTACTATGTGCAATGGCCAGCAACGAGGAACAGCGTTGGAAAAGGCAGGTCATTTTCTTTACATAAGTACACAATCAAATCCGCTGGAACGAGCTACACAACGCTGCTGCAGCTGTATGTAGCCCGCTTGACTGCGGCGCGCAGTAATAAAAATATTCATAGCTAAATAAAATTAAAAATAAATTCTACCGATATCGCAGCAAGATACAAAAATAAAATATAATTTGATAGCTGGTGCCGAGCGTGTCTCGAGAATATTAATGGAGGGCAGTAATCTGTCGAAATCGTTGGTTGTGAATTGACTTCTACGAGTAAAGTATCAAATATCCTTGACAAGCAGAAATCGCGAAATCGATATTTTTCATCCATTCCTCTGCTAAGAAGAAACTCAATTACGCATAAACTCCTCGAGCAACGTGTACAATAAATATCCTTGATAAAACTACTCACTGTTCCCTCCTCAACATTGCATACATCTTGTCCATTAATCCTAATTAATTTACCATTATTTTCAAAATTGATTTCCGATGACATTAACATCGAAATTTTACGAAAAATTAAATGCAATCATGAAATAAATCCCACAAAGTCAAATCACTCTTACAAGAAAGAATTTCCTAAATGAAAAAAATTATAGCTTATTTATTTATTTTATTTATTTAACACTTTTATAATAATTAACGAACTTTTACTGTTAACAATTTTTATTTCTTAATTGATTTACTTCATTCAAAATTATAAAAGGAAATCTTATAAAGTTAACCGATACTTATTTCTTTTTTAAAATTTATCATAAAATAATATAATATATTGATCCAGCCCACACAACAGTATGTAATGATATACGAGTATATTCAACCAGTCGAGACAGTCGAGTTTTAATAATATATCATATAATATAATATTAATGAATAATATCGAGAGAATCCGATTGTGTAACGGAAAGTACAGACGATTGTTATTAATAAGAAAGCAAATAAAATTACCTAAAATGAGATACAACTTTGCGAACAAGCAAATCATTGGAAAATTAATCATGTGTAATTCTGAAAATTACTCATGTGTAAATCGATTCTAAACAAATAAAATGAAAACGCAAGCTTATTAGAAAAACAGTTTTCAATTTACTAACTAAAACCAATTTGTCAAACTCAAATCGAAGTTAGTGGGTATTTTTCAAATAAGACTTTTATAAATGATATGTAGTAAGGTTTTATTTAACTTTTCGAAGGATCTTAAGGATTCGATAGTTTTATAGGGAATAAATACTGATACAATTATCCAGATAGAATAAGCGTACATTATTCAAGACAAATTTGACATTAGTTTTATAAATGATTATTTATTTATTGAATCTTCGAAAAGACTATAGTTTCACTTTGTGGTGCCATTTTTTACATAAACGGAAAAATAAGTAAAATAAAAAACTTATTTTATATTTTTGTGTTCACCACAGGTTTATTTTAGGTACACAACTAGTTTCAAAGACCACCGTCTTCATCGTCAGGTGAAGATAAACTAAATTGTTAAAATATATTATGTACAAGTGTAAATAATATAATATAAGAGAGATGAGGTAGGGGGAGTGAAGTGGGGAGAGATGTGATACAATGGTGAATGGGGCGGGGAAAAAATTATGTGAAAGTGAATGTGAATCTTAAATGTTCATTAACTCGTTTTTCAAGATGCCTGAACAACAATAATTTTTCCGAATTCGCTAACCACCTAATTGAAAACAACCATTCGTTCGATATTAATCGTGGTTTGCGGATTCTACATATAAACCGAGGAGGATTGCAGCTTGACAATTTAGAATTTTTCGAGATTAAAAAATCCATAAAATTAAGTTTAAATATCATTAATAACCAAACCAATTTTCATAATAGCCCTCTGCTTAATATGTTTCCAATTTAAAATCCCCCCTGTCTTAAAGACTCACTTTCACATAATTTTTTCCCCGCCCCATTCACCATTGTATCACATCTCTCCCCACTTCACTCCCCCTACCTCATCTCTCATATATTATATTATTTACACTTATACAGAATATATCATATTTTAACAACTTAGTTTATCTTCACCTGACGAAGAAGACGGTGGTCTTCGAAACTAGTTGTGAACCTAAAATAAACCTGTGGTGAACACAAAAATATAAAATAAGTTTTTTATTTTACTTATTTTTCCTTTTATGGTTATTTATTTATTGTATTGTATTACATTTTCATTGTATACACTACAACCTAGCGAGTATATTTGGCAATCTCTTCTAACCGACCAGAAAAGAGTTTGTATCAGAATGAAACTCATTTCTAAGATGATGATAAGTCCACAACAGTATTTTAGTACCAACTTGGGTATAGAGGAGTGACACGTGGACGTGAAATATGACTGGAAAGAGACGAATCAATCTTAGATAAATGCGTGCACTTAGAATAATACACGGGATGACAAAATACGAGACGAAATGATTAGGGATTAATGTGGACTTAACACTGATGTTGTAAGAACTAAGGAGCACAAACAAGACTTGTTTGTATTCCCCTGATGATGAGGTGAAAGCCTTGAAATTGGTAAGGTTATAACGTTACAAAAAAGTGGAATAAGCAGTGTTTTGATAAAACAAATTACAATGTCTTTAAACCTCCACAATGTTAATGCCTTAACTATAAATAATATAAGACTGATGTGTTAAGATTAAGGAGAGAACTCTGATATGGTTTGAGCACGTGGAACGAATGAATGAAGAAATACTAATAAAACAAATATACAGTTCAAATGTAAGAGGAAGGTGTTGTTGAGGAAGACCAAATAAAGTATAGTTGGATTAAGTGAATATTTTGACAGAAGGAAATGTAAGAAGTAAAAGTAATAGCAGGTGTATGGATTTAAACTCCGCGAAATATGTATGTCGTAATAGGATAGGCTGGCGCTTTGTATTCTATGCCTATTCCGACAAGAAGACGGCATTGTCATACGCAAAAAATATATATTTTTTTTAATTTGGGCGGGAACGAGAATTGAAAACAGGAGTCCTGCCAATTAAGCCCACAATAACTAACATAAGTACGGACATTTTGGAATACAGAGTAAAAAAGATATTTGATTTTTGAAGATACGAGTACATACATCTCCAAGAATGATGATACGAGTACATTTATCTCCAAGAATGATGATACGAGTAACTTTGGTTATACTCAGTGATGAAATATCTTGAATGTATGGCGATAAAAACCTTTTTGTATCTACAACCACTTTGTACACAAAAGAAGGAATGCATATTTTTGTGTAAATCAACTTTTAGCCACCAACCAGAAGAAAACCACTCTCGTAAATAAATAAATCTAAAAAAAAGTTCAAAGAAGAACGCTTTGATAGATATTTTTTTGTTAAATCTTGTATTTTTACAATATAATGCAATTTGCAATATATTGTAAAAATACAACAATTTATTTTTTATTTTCACAATATAATCATATATACTGATCAACTTACAATTCCAAATAAGGATATAAAATAAATTTTGTAATTTGTTTCATCAAACACTCTATTTTACTTTTTGTAACGGTATAACTCTACCGGTTTCAAGGCTTTCACCTCATCATCAGGAGAGCACAAAAAAGACTGAACTAGTTCAGTCTTCTTTGTGCTCTCCATATGATGTTTAATAAATTACAATGTCTTGAAATCTCCACAATGTTAATATAAATAATATAGAAAATTAACTATAAATAATATAAAAACTAAATTGTTTCCAACAAAATTGAAAGCGGTCACAGTGCAATGCTGTCACTTCGTAGTCGTATTCCTTGAAAATCCGAAAGCACAAATCGAATCCATATGCTGAAACCCAGCGGGATAAGTTGTGTGTCTTTTTTATTCCGTCTGGAAAGTTGGCAAACCACTCAGCAGAACCCCTTAAGAAAGACAGACGACGTTCGTGGAAACTGTACAAAGAATCTGTCCAACATTATAGAATATTTGTAAGATTATAAATGATTTAATTTGTAGTGTTTGTTATTTCAGCCTTATTTTATTTGTAAAGTTGGAATTACACTAAAAATGTTTTTTTTTTAAATCTTGACAGTTTGAAACTACTTATCACATCTACATAAATTGAAAGCCATTCTATACTTTAAACTTATCATTCTTCTCCCTTGTAACTGTCCATGCAGTGAGACTCTGGAATCAGTTACAAACCAATATAAGACTCGCTCCGTCCTTGGCATGCTTTAAGAAGCGACTGAAAAACCTCTTAATTTCTAGTCAGTAAAATAACGTGTTTCATTCCCGATTTTACTTTTCCTTTCCTCTCCACCATCCCTTCCTTTCCTTTTGATTGATGATATCTCACTTTATATGAAAAATAATGTTCGGGTGATTGTCCGTCTTTGTGGGGTTCGTGGGCATATGCTCACGTATGTGTTTATGGATTTCGTGGGGATGGATAATCATTTGAATGATTTATGCGACCACGTAACTTGCTTCATTTACTTTTGTCTGGTTGTTTGGAAGAGTGTTAAATAAATAAATAAATAAATAACTGTCATTTTCAATTCCATTATATATCAATTCCATTATATTCCATTATAAAGTCTCAAATAATGAATTTCAAGTACTTTACATCTAGTAAATTTCGATAGTTGGTAAAAGTATTAGCACCAACTTCGATGTATGGGAGTGAAACGTGGACGTAGAACAAGACTGACCAGCCGAATAAACGCTGTAGAAATAAATGCGTTCACTTAGAAAAATACACGAGAGGACAATTTATAATAGAATGCGGAATGAAGTGATAAGGGGTAAATGTGAACTTAAGGGTTACGAGTTCAGTAAGATTAAGATTGCACCCTGAATGGGTTTAGACATTTATTCTAACGTATTCTGAAATACTTTATCACTGTCACCGTGAAAACCGCACATTTTCTATCGATGATGCCAAATTCACGCCGAATAGCGAGAAGAAACCCTACAACACCACATATTCGCTTGGACCGTGAAGTTCTATAAAAGCCAACAGAATCACAACAATCCTCTAATCGCTGCCCTGGGGGCTTACGAGAGTAAATCCGATCTACCCTTCCGTTATAAGCACAAGCTCCCGAAGCATTATCTGTTGCCTGACTAGTCCACCTACAGTATTAGCTGGGGGGACCAAGGTCTGAGTGAATGTGATGGAATACAAGTAGCCTGAACGAGCGGACATGTTCTTGCTAAATAATTAGTTGTAAGAACTGTTATCTATTTATAAGTAGTATGTATGTAGGTGTTAATTATTTCTAAGAAATCATTTATTAAAATTGTAAAAAATAAAATGACATGTAGGAAAATAAGATGAAGAAACTTCATAAATTATAATATATAAATAAGATTAGTTAAGTAATAAATTTGTATATACCATGGATATATCAGTAAAGATGAAATAAACCAGTTGAATGGGTACTGATTCAATTTACATACTAAATTGAATAACTGAATGAAATAATCGTTTGTTGATATGTTGAATGTAACAATTAAACTTTTAACAGTATAGTTTACGGTTTATTCAATCAAAAATGTCCAGTAAATTAAATGAAAAATAGGCGTTGAAAAGATTGAGTGAAAATTGTACATGAATTAATTTGGTTTAAATAATGACATAATAAATATAAAATGTCCTTTTATTATTATAGCCTTGGCAAATATTTGAACCGTATATTATTTTGTTTAATAAAAAAAAAAGAAGATAAAGGCCATTCGATTAGGTACTTTTCTGCATCCGCACATGTTAAACATATTTGCGAAAAAAAAACCGCAGAAAACTAACAACAGGAACACGAATTATAAAGATACCACTGTAGAACTTCCGATATGTGATGATAGTAACAAGTGTGGTGTATGTGTGTGTATGTGTGTGTGTGTGTAGTGTTCATATAACATGGTTAATGATTAAATATCCAGTCAAAACACGAACGGAATCCCATCCTGAATAAGTAATCTCGGGAGGACGACCGGGAGCAGAGTAAACAAATAAAATAAACTGAAAACTGAAAACCTGAAATAAAGCGGTAACTTTCAATTATTTGCTTTCTAATTCGCAAAAAGGACACCGCGGTGGACCAAGCCAATTAGCTCACGATAAAGTACGATATTAAAATTATTATTTTGACCACTTTCCTACAAATAGAGCGAGGGAGTTCAGAATCGAAATGTTTAGTGATACCCTAAATAATATATAAAGGGATGTTTAGTACAATATTTAACAATAATACTACCCCTAACTGTACTCTTACGGATGCTAAAATAAGTCCAGTTATTTATGTGAAATATTATCCTTTTTGTTTGAAGGGATATTTTAATGGGGATAATTGAGATCGCATCGCATCCATCAAGCAAAACTCGCCTTTAATAAGAAATCAAAGATTTTCGAATCCAACAACATGGACCTAAAGCTCTGCAAGCAATTGGTCAAAACATATGTGTGGAGTATTTTGATGTATGGTTGCGAGACATGGTGCATAAGCGAACGGTATCGAAAAAGATTGGAGGCCTTCGAGATGTGAACCTATAGACGAATCCTAAGGATTTCTTGGAGGGACCACATTACAAATGACGAGATTCTCGAAGCAGGATCGAAGAAACCAGGCACCTGTCAAACACCATATCGGAAAGGCGTGCAGAATGGATGGGGCATACGCTGCGACATGAAAATCTCCTGCACAATATACTGGAGGGAATGATTGAGGGATCGATTGGCAGAGGGCCCCCTCGCCGAGAGTATCTGGAGCAAATATGCCACGATATGGACTGCACCTCCTGTACAGGGCTCAAGAGGATTGCTGAAGACCGAGCGGAGTGGAGGAGGAGACGCAGAGCTTTGCTGCTAACCAATCCCCAGGATTGAAACCGAAGAAGAAAGAAGAATTGGGACTTACCATTTCAAATAAATCCAAAAAAATGATAAATTATAATATGTTTATTTAATTGAACACTCCATTGTAAAACCACATTACTGCCAGGCAGTAAGTAATATCTTACAATCAAACAGACAAAAGTCAATAAAGGAAATTACACGGTTGCAAAATTCACGAATAATATACAAAACATAAAAATAAAAGTTAGATATCATCAATCAAAGGACAAAGGAAGGGATGTGCAGAGGAAAGGAAAATAGGGAATTACACACGTTACATTACTGATTTGAAATTACGAGTTTTCCCACTCGTATTTTAAAACATGTCAGTGACGGAGCGAATCTAACATTAGTTAGTAATTGTTTCCAGAGTCTCACTGAATGAACAATAAAGGACTTAAAAAAAAGAGCAGTGAACTGGGAAAGCTAATAAACAATCTCTGCTTGAGCGTCGTATCATGTGAGTGTAAACCATTATCTAAATGCTTGAGCGTCGTATCATGTGAGTGTAAACCATTATCTAAATGCTTGAGCGTCGTATCATGTGAGTGTAAACCATTATCTAAATGCTTGAGCGTCGTATCATGTGAGTGTAAACCATTATCTAAATGCTTGAGCGTCGTATCATGTGAGTGTAAACCATTATCTAAATGCTTGAGCGTCATATCATGTGAGTGTAAACCATTATCTAAATGCTTGAGCGTCGTATCATGTGAGTGTAAACCATTATCTAAATGCTTGAGCGTCGTATCATGTGAGTGTAAACATTATCTTAATGCTTGAGCGTCGTATCATGTGAGTGTAAACCATTATCTAAATGCTTGAGCTCCGTATCATGTGAGTGTAAACCATTATCTAAATGCTTGAGCGTCGTATCATGTGAGTGTAAACCAGTATTTAAATGCTTGAGCGTCGTATCATGTGAGTGTAAACCATTATCTAAATGCTTGAGCGTCGTATCATGTGAGTGTAAACATTATCTAAATGCTTGAGCGTCATATCATGTGAGTGTAAACCATTATCTAAATGCTTGAGCGTCGTATCATGTGAGTGTAAACCATTATCTAAATGCTTGAGCGTCGTATCATGTGAGTGTAAACCAGTATTTAAATGCTTGAGCGTCGTATCATGTGAGTGTAAACCATTATCTAAATGCTTGAGCGTCGTATCATGTGAGTGTAAACATTATCTTAATGCTTGAGCGTCGTATCATGTGAGTGTAAACCATTATCTAAATGCTTGAGCGTCGTATCATGTGAGTGTAAACCATTATCTAAATGCTTGAGCGTCGTATCATGTGAGTGTAAACATTATCTAAATGCTTGAGCGTCGTATCATGTGAGTGTAAACCATTATCTAAATGCTTGAGCGTCGTATCATGTGAGTGTAAACCATTATCTAAATGCTTGAGCAAGGGAGTTCTATTTTATACTATTATAGATGAATAAATAATTTCGCTAACAAAATGCCAAATTTTTGAAATTGTTAATTTTTTTGGAAATGCATTGTATCGTAATGTAAATTGGAAATATTTCATAACAATGTGCTTCGGTACCTATAAACATAAAATATGTAAATTAATACACAGCTGGAAGATTGACGAAAATTTATTGGAAAACAAAATATGTAACCATACATTTCTTGAATTGAATTTTTATTCAGGACATGCATATACGAGTAAATATAAATTCGATGAGAAATAAAAAGGGTTTCGAGAAATATCTTTTATTCACCAGTCTTAAAGGTTCATCTCGAGTGGTATGAGAACCTTTTGACTGAGCAAACTCCCCAAAACGTAATATACGAGATGGCCACTCTGAAGAATTTCGCAAGTCTTTATTTAACCTAATATTGCAACAAGAAAATGTATTTCTTTATTTATATCGACGGTAGAGTGTACCTTACAAAAATATTCAAACAAGATGTGAGCGTTTCATCCTTTACAAAGAAAAATAATCCAACTATAACAATTACAATAAAACCAAATCAAAACAATTCAAATGACACTCAAGTATGTAAGTACACAAGGCAAAACGATACTGAAGTATGTAAGTACACAAGGCAAAATGATACTGAAGTATGTAAGTAAACAAAGCAAAATGATACTCTCTCTCCCTGGCTCCATCCCAACTCATTGTCTGCGAAGACTGTTGGGGTCAGCTCTCCTCGTCCTCAGGTTGTATGCTCTTCTGTCCCGGACTACGTCCCCCAGGCCGTGCCTCTGCATCAGGTTATCTTTTTGCACCACCCATGAATTCTTTGGTCTTCCTCTGGTTGTTATTCGAGGAAGATCCATGGAGATTGCCTGGTTCACAATGTGATCGGGTGCTCTGCGTCCAACGTGCCCATACCATCTCAATCGCCTCTCCTCCATCTTGCTGTTGATGTCTGTAACACCCAGGCTTCCACGAATGTGTGAGCTTCTTATTTTGTCTCTTAGGGACACACCTGCTGACCATCTTAGCATGCGCATTTCAGCAGTTTCTAGTTGCCTAGAGTAAGAGGTATACATCGTCCAGCATTCGGAGCCATAGAGGAGTGCGGGTCTGACAATTGTTTGGTATACTTTTCCTTTTAACTTTACTAGCATTTTCGGATCACATAGAACTCCCGTCATTGATCTAAACTTCATCCATCCCACACTAATTATATGTGTTACATCTGCTGCACATCCTCCATCGCTATGGATGAGTGACCCAAGATACTTAAAGGAGTCACAATTTGGTAATGTTTCTCCATCCATTTGCATTACGGGAGTGACAGCATTTGTGTTCTCGAATGGTAGGTACAGATACTCTGTTTTCTTTCTGCTCAGTCTCAATCCATTGTCCTCCAAGATTCTTCTCCATCTTTCCAGACTATTTTGCAGGTCTTCGTGTTTTTCACTTATTAATACGATATCGTCTGCAAATAGTAGGATCCTTAGGAGACTATCAAAATATAAAGCAAAATGATACTGAAGTATGTAAGTACAGAATGCAAAATGACACTGAAGTACGAGTATGTAAATACACAACGAAAAATTATACTGACAACAATAACCCTTATATTGTTGTTTTTGTTGCCATGTAAACATTAAATAATGTGTAGTTTTAGAATAGGAACATTTCCTCGGTGTTAACTCAAATTCACGCAAAATCGACAGATTGCTGTTTTTGATACTAAACTACTCATATGTACTCGTCTACAACGAGTATTACACATAAAACGCGAAGCAACGAAAACTTCGTTTTATTGCATGTTATGCAAAACACTCCCAGGACGTCCTACGAGTGTTTCAATCTAGATACACAAGTATGTTAAATTTATCAAAAGGCTTTCCAGTCAAAGAGATCCGCTAAGCTCGCATTTTATCCGGCACGAGATCGTGCGCCAGGACGAGGCTAAAAGGAAAAGTACTGAAAGGGGTCTGCACTGAAAGGGATGCATTAACCATTAATAATAAAACTCGAAGATACAAACGTACGAAATATGTTGAAAGTTGTATTTTTAACGCCCTGATTTCAGGATGCAGATAAAATTGTTCAGCTTCGCGGATTTACCATAAGTGAGCGCATAAACCTTTCTTACTTATGTCAGCCACAAACCTTTCTTTCCGTTCTCATTCACTTTCTTATGCAGGGTCTTCTTGAGTTTCACTTCATGGCTGCCTTTAGCGTAGACCCTTCATCGCCCATACGAGCGTAGTCGTGCTTCCCGTGCTTTATCTACTATTGGCGCTCCCAGGAGGTGAGTGCTTAGTCGAATTATCTTCCACCTTTATAAAAGTGGTCTGAGCACGGTTTTACTTTATTCTTAGTTCTGATATTTCGTTAGTGGAATTCTACACCAAAGCCAAATGTATTATCACATATCTAAAATGTATTATCACATATCTAAAATGTATTATCACATATCTAAAATGTATTATCACATATCTAAAATGTATTATCACATATCTAAAAATCAACGAAGGTTCTTTTGTAGATCATCTTTCCTTGATAAGTTTTTTTGCGTTTTTTTTTTATCAAATATGTTTTATTAAACATATGCAGCTGCGAGGAAGAGGCTACTCTAACGCCCGCAGTCACTACTTGGTCATGTCAGGTCCCCCCAACGTTGAACATCACCTGAGAGTAGACATCTTTGTCCCCGGCAGCCCGAAAAATATCTCAAACGCCCCTTATTCCAGTCCAATCATGTATATTGCGGAGCCAGGAGATTTGCCTCCTACCAACACCTCTTCGACCCTCTATTTTGCCTTGGATGATCAGGTGCAGTAATTTGTACTTTGCTCCTCTAAGTACATGACCCAAGTAGGACACCGGGGTATTCTTCTATTCAACTGATACAGGTTTAATTTTGTAATGTTCGAGTACCGAGTTGAGACACCCTTGAGGAGAGGTTGCTCACTGAAAGGCGCTACGTAAATATTATGCCACGTGTTTCCAGTAGGAGAGAAGAGAAATCCCCCCATCATTCCCATCAATCAGGTCATGCTAGATTATGTTCAGACAAACCAGTATGTGTTGTGAGTCTTGTACCATATACCCCCACAATCATATTCAGCGCTATCATCGCTCAAGAAAGCACATCCCATCAAAACCAAAGAATACTATAAAACAAATAACTAGAGTAAATGTGAGTGGGATGCGTGATAGAAGACCGAGGAAAGTATGGGATATTTTGAAAAGGAAAAGAAGAAAAATCGTGGAAGCTGTAGGGAAGATGAAGAGGCGAAATATGTGTGAAAATATAGGAAAGGTTGGCGCTCTCTCCTGTCTGCCTAATCAAGCAAAAAAATAGCGCATATCTTTTCTACGTGATATTTCATTTCCTACAACGAAATATTTGCGTGCTCTTTTTCACCTCAGTTTTCATAGCTCGCATTGCATCACGCCATGTCCTTTTTGGGGTTGATAAAGAAGACAGATCTCCACGACTTTCTATCCATGCACACATCCGTCGTTTCGTTCACATCCATATATCTCGTCATATATGCTCTCTTGTTCTTCATACTTCTTACATTGGCAATAGTTAAAATTTATAACGAAATATTGGTCGACTTAAGGAATGAAACCAAAAATAAAGAACACAGTGCATTTATTTGTGACTGATATATACTACCTTGATCAAAAAGTTTTAGGACCGGCCACCGTGTGGTCAGTCACCCGATTGGAAGTCTTTTTTTTTGTTAGGTTACCACATCTATCATTGACACTTCCCTTCAAATTTTAGCGTCATAGCTTGACATTTGTAAAAGTTACGCTGTACTGAGTACATCTACTTTTATGCGTGTTTTCGATATTTTACAAGTTTGAAAATGGCATCAACGAGTTTGCATTAAATTTTGTGTGAAAAACGGATTTAACGGTCCGCAGACCTTGAAAATGTTGGAGAAGTGTTTTTCGGTGGCACGAACGCTTCAGAAGTGGTCGTGAGTCGGTCGAGGATGACGAACGCAGTGGCAGTCGAAAACCGATGAAAACATCGATAAAATCAAAGAAATGTTGGCCGAAAACCGCAAATTGACCATCAGAGAGCTGGCAGAGGACTTGAACATCGCTTATTGATCCGCTCAAGATATTTTGGTTAATGATTTGACCTTCAGACGTGTCGTTGCAAAACTGGTGCCGAAAGACCTCAATTTCATGCAAAAAAAGGACCGCGTTAAAATCGCGAAAGGCATGATTTCCACGAGTTTTTGACCAAAAACAACACGAATACTATCCAGCAGCCTTCGAATTCACCTGATCTGGTTCTCTGGGACTTTTTCCTGTTCAACCGACTTGAAAAACCGTTACAGCGCCCGAGAGGGACGAGGAACGCGTTACAGCGCCCGAGAGGATGTCATGAAAAAATCGAAGACGGCTCTGATGGACATACCGAAAATTGAGTACCAGCGGTGTTTCGAGGATTGGATCAAGCGCTGGCGTAAGTGCGTTGCAGTCGATGGGGAGTACTTTGAAGGGGACCATATCGATTTTGATGAATAAACTTGTATTTTCGATTTTATGAATAAAGTCCTAAAACTTTTTGATCAAGGTAGCTGTACTGAGATCATAAGAGCCGTTGCGGAAATCTAACAAATTGCACGCCTTTATTTAAACAGTTGCACTGAAATTGTACATGTGCATTTGCAGTTAATAAAATTTCAAAATGTTTCAAAATATAACGCTTGCAAAATAAAACCAGGGGCGGGGCAGGGAAATAATTGACTTAGATATTCATGGGCCGGGCGCGAGGTCTGTGATAGCGGGCGTAATTAGCTCGCCAGGGCTGATGTTTAATTCAGAATGCCGGCGAGAGAGCGGCGTTTTAAATGGATTATTTCCAAAATGAAACAAACATTCGGTACGTAATAATCAACTGGATATTTTAGTAAAAATACAAAATGAGCATTATGAGTGAAATATTCATCTACCGGGAATAGAATATACAAAGTTACAATAATAGACTAACTAGACGAATTATACTCGAAGGATTCCAATAAATGGGAAAATACGTGGCAGTTTATCGCTCATGATAAAATAATACCTCGTATATCACGATTTCGTTAGAAAAATAATCCGCTTTATAATTTTCAAGTACATAACTCAATTACATATTTCCCGCTTATAATAATAATACCCTGTATTGCATTTATAACCGGCAATATACGAGTTTTTTTTTCATATCTTGTAAAATCAAGACTGTGGAATACTATACTCAAGAAAATGTAGGATGGTCCCTGTGACGTTTGAAATGTCATGTCTCAAAGGGATGGGATAAAATCGTTTTTTTTATAAATCGAAAAATTGTTTTTATCTAAAATGACGTCTTAATTCCTAATTTTCGTTATACTGACTTTCTAATGTATTGTATGATTTGTATCCATTATGAATTAATACTAATAACGAACATTTAATTTTAGGTATAAAAAATCGAAAATCAAATTATCATATACCCCATCCCTAGCCAATGCAGACTAACGTAGTGACTTTTGACAAACGTCACCAAATATTATTTGATTTTAACGAATTGCCATATTTTTGCTAATTTGTAACAAGATGTATTAATTTGTCATTATTGTTCATTTTATGTAATTTATTTACCTAAATAACTTGCCATTTATTAGAATCGAGGCTTACATTAAAGTTAATGAAATAATTAAAATTACTGAACGTCGTTATAAGGTTGTATTGGAGTCAATTTGTGAACTGTCACAGGGGCCATGCTACATTTTCTCTAGTATAGATATTATTTATTATGAGCGACATGAGGCTTTCAAATGGCAAACTGGCAGATTCTTGAAAATAAAGGTTTTTGAAAGCTAATGAAATTATTTGTTAGTAATTTTAACGTTTTATAATCTCTTAGTATTTAGCAAATTATATTAGACTTTAGTCGTACTTAATACAACCTAGCAGATTTATTGTCATGTCTTAATACTTTCGTGGCTGGTGGGAATACGGTTTTTCACTTTAGAAATTACTCTAAAATGATCGGCAGGAATTACGTTTCCCAAGTTTATTCACTCCTGCCATCTAGCGTCATTATTGGGTATTACGATAAAACATTTACCTACTTTATCGGTTGATCTTGTAACTGGCAGTTGAATTCTAAATAAGGAATCATCAAAGAAAAACGTTAATATTTGGATAAATTGAACTTTGCTAAGATAAGGGTTAATTCCAGCAAGAGAGAGCTCATACACATATCTTATAAAACAAAAAAGGAAAAAGTCGCCTAGAAAGTACGGCCCCTGTCCGCTGACATTCCGAGCTCTTCACCTTTGTCTTCAAGTAGCTGTCAGTGCACGGATAGCGGCCACACCCCGGAAACTGGGTCTACGGGCTAAACTTGGTTGAGGGGCACAGGAGCTGGGCTGGTCACTTCTGCTGCTGTGTATTCCCTATCCTTACACATAATCCTTCCGATTCCTATCCCCATTAGCATATCGCAAAACATTTCTACAGCACTCACGTTCCCCCTTAACATCCATAAGCGCACATTTCCTCTGGGACCTAGTAATACATCCCGAAATATTGTGTTGGCAGTAGAGCTCATAATATATACAACATGTATATAATTTCTAAAACAAATGGTAAATGAAATTCAGATCGATAACAGGAGTCTTGTGTGACCCAAAAATGCCTATAAAACTGAAAGGAAAGGTATACCAGACTATCGTTAGACTCGCGACTACGTATGGCTCAGAATGCTGGACTATGTACAGCCCCTACTCTAGGCAACTTGAAACAGCAGAAATGCGAATGCTTAGGTGGTCGGCAGGAGTATCACTGAAAGGTAAAATTAAGAGCTCACGCATTCGTGATAGCCTTGGAGTCACTGACACAAATAGTAAGCGGGAAGAGTGACAGCTGAGATGGTACGGGCACATAAGACGGAGACCACCAGACCATACGGTAAATCAGGCAATGTCTGTGGATCTTCCTCGACAGTCGTCCAGAGGAAGACCAAAGAACTCCTGAATAACTCAATGCTCCAAAATCCTGCAGATAAACGGGTTAGATGAAAGCGACACCCAGAACAGAAGAACATACAACCAGAGAACGAGAAGAGCCGATCCCAACAGCCTACTCAGGCAATGAGTTGGGACAGTGCCAGGAAGAAGAAAAAAAGAATATCATTTCTAAAACATCTGCGGTGCGAAAGCAATGGGAAACCACTGCACAATTTTTTTCCAAATAAATCACATGAATATGCTAAACAATTTGTGGGTCATGTTCCTTAGCATCGAGGTCACTACGGCAAAGAAAGCATTAAAGAACAAACGAATCAAACAAAATACTTGCAAATATCACTATAGACTAGGAAAAAATAAGGAAAATGGGATAGAACAAAAAAATATGCCCAACAATTTATAGGCCACATTCCTCAGCATTGTGGTCATGACGAAGTAATGTAAATCGTACAAATAAATGTTTCTGTAATATAAAAGCGCATACATCCTGTATGAGGAAGTACCAAGTATGTTTGAAGTGTAGTCAGAACGAGGTTAAAGAATATGGCACATATACGGGAACGTGAGGGGTGACGGAGGGGAGAAGCAGTGGCTCAGCCAATCGGAAATTATCGGCCAGACTATCTCCGGCCACTGTATCGGCTCATCTCTGATCTCAATCTGTCAAATTCAATCAGCGCTGACGGCCGCCACCGTCTCCCGCCCAAACTCTCTTCCCAGCCAACCCGCCTTCTCCAGCACTGCTCGTATCGTGTGAAGACACCATTTCCTTTTTTCGTTTCTCAACTTCGCCATTTAATTTTTTTCAAAAACTATTAAACATTTCAAACAGAGAAAAAATAAGAATTTTTTTTGAAAGCATTTTTTTATAAAAACAATCATCAAGATATATGTATATCTAAACACTAAATACAACACGGCAGGTATTCTGCGATGATAATGTTAACTTGAAACTTCGACAACGGTTAGTCAAACGCTACGTTTGGTCAGTGTTATTGCATGGAGTGGAATCGTGGACCCTCAAAGTTGGTAGTATGAACCGACTGAAAGCATTCGAAATGTGGATGCACCGGAGAATGCTACGGATACCCTGGACGGATATGGTCAGCAACACGAGGGTTCTTCAAAGAGCCAAAGTTGATAGAGAGTTACTGACTAATATTAAAATCCGAAAGGTGTCCTATTTGGGTCATGTACTTAGAGGAGCAAAGTACAAATTACTGCACCTGCTCATCCAAGGCAAAATAGAGGGCCGAAAAGGTGTTGGCAGGAGGCAAATCTCCTGGCTCCGCAATATACGTGATTGGACTGGTATATCATAAGAAGCGTCGGGGATCTTTTTCGGGCTGCCGGGGACAAATATGCCTACTCTCAGGTGATATTCAACGTCGGGGGGGACCTGACATGACACTGAGAAGAAGAAGGTAATATTATAGTTGAGCGAGTCCAAAAGAGATTTTACCCACGGCTCTATCTCACATTTGTTTCTAATCGGTCTGCTTGGATAATGGACAATGGATAGTACTCCTTGAGCGTTACAAGAGATCTACACCTCTGTTGAGACATATGTTACACAAATTGCTGACGAGAAAAATGTTAAACCTTTGTTGATTCACAGACTTTTGCTTAATGTACCGAACAATGAATTATTACGGCCATTGTGAATTAAGATTGTTTTCGGTTTCGTATTCACGAACTGAGCATTACCACAACTCGCACACGGAATGACATTGTTGAATGAATACTCTTATTTCGACGTCTTCCACATGTCGGTGGATAAACCGAGGATTAAGCTCGTTGATAAGCTCCGTTGGTATAATTGACTAACTTAACAGGGAAGCAAGAGTAACATTATTCCTATCGTCATTATGCTATATTTAGACTCATATGTTAGATTTGATTCATTTTTATTATTATGTTATTTGATGACGTTGGGTTAATATAAAATAAAAGAAATAAAGATGCACTAAACAATAATATTTAAATCTACATATCTTGCAACATCTTGTACATATATCCTTATCCACTCGAATTCTGAATTTTAATTCCATTTAATAAAAATTGTCGAAATCGACCTACATACGAGTACATAAATATCGCTTATACTAGTTCTTAGTTCCCAAACATCATTACTATTCCCTATGCTGTTATACCATACATCATCATCCTACATATGAGTCGTTTAGTATCAAAAACAGCAATCTGTCGATTTTGCATGAATTGAGTTAACACCGAGGAAATGTTCCTATTCTAAAACTATACATTTTTAAATGTTTAGATTGTAACAAAAACAATAATATAAGGGTTATTGTTGTTTTTGTTACCATGTTAACATTTAAAAATGTGTAGTTTTAAAATATGAATATTTCCTCGGTGTTTTAGCGGATGTCCTAGTAGGACGTGCTGATGATTATGATTGTTTGGTATTTAAATAAAATACCTCGATTAGCAATGCGGAAAGTGAGAGTGAATAATCAATGAATAGTAAACAGCGATGAATGGTCAAGTGATTAATAATAAGTGATTCTTTATTTATCGATAAGTAGGTATATATACATATTCAGAACGGGGCGCGTGAGTGCGTACGCAATATATTTTTATCTCACTCCTGCGCGTGCAGAGGTGGTTGCAGACGTTGCGAATAATATAGTGGGTAGATAATTTGTTGACGAAAACGGTGAGACAGCGCGATGCGTTCTCTTTCTACTGTGGAATGTAACGTAAATAGTATTGGCGGGTAAACAATATTAATGTTCTGGTATGCGACCTTTGGGCATGTCCGAAGGTCGGTTCGTCGGTCGTTGACCGTGCGTGTTGACAATATTCAGGGACGACCGTAGTCCCTACAGTGTTAACTCAATTCATGCAAAATCGACAGATTTCTGTTTTTGATACTAAACGACTCATATGCTGTTATACCATACATCATCATCCTACATATAAATAAATAAATAAATCTAAGTTTATTGATAGCAACATACTATGTACATAATATATTTAAATATACTCCAAGAACACATACATTGCAGAGAATACATTAAAGACAGAAGCCATCAAAAGGTCTGGGCTCATCTAATAACATCCCCCCGGCCAAGATACACCCCACCAATATAGGGCAAGCCCAGCCACAAGGACACCAGATGGTTTTCAGCCCACACCCTTGCACATGTAGAATAAGAGAAAAAATAAATAAATAGATGTCAGAAAAATAAACAAATCCACAAATACCGCCTCAGATCAATTCAAACAAACAAATAAAGGTTCCCCCCCCCACTCGACAGCAACACAATGTGTACATACATATACATGGTATATAGTTAATGCCTTCCGAGTATCACACATACATCTCAAAATAAACTGCAGAAAATACATTTAAGAGAGAAGACATTAAGAGAGAAGGCTCATCCCACAAACATTCCCCCGGCCGAGATACACTCCACTAATGTAGGGCGAACCCAACCGCAAGGATATCGGGGGCTTTCAGACCACACCCCCGTATATCTAGATTTAAAAAAAACAAAAGGTATACTGTTATACCATACATCACCATCCTACATTTATTCCAGGAACCAAAGTATCATCAAACGAATATAAAATACTCGTATATAAAAGCGTGCAATGGGTTAATTTGTGATACAGTATTTATGGTAAAGAATTTAATTACAAACAGTTCCACAAAATAATGGGAACTTAAATGACGCAAGTGGAACTCAATACAGACTAATGTGATTTGAAGTACACTCCGCTCCGCCACAGTGACCCAATACGGCACGGCACGGCTAATGAAATAGAATTACATCTAAAAGGGGAAAAAGAGAAATAAAATAGTTTTCTTTGATGTGGCAGAAAGTTCCTTCGAAGAGGATGTTACTTTATAAATACATGTACTAGTTAGTGACTAGTATATGCCACAGTATTCCAAGTAAATATATTGTTGGAATATTTGGAATAAAATCTGTTATAAGCAACATAAACACATATATAATGTTGAAAAGTAAATATACTGTTGGAATATTTGGAATAAAATAAGTTATAAGCAACATAAACAATAATGTTAAAAAGTAAATATATTGTTGGAAAATTTGGAATAAAATAAGTTATAAGCAACATAAACACATATAGACGACCTCCGTGGCCTAGTGGTAAGACACTATCCCGGTCACCAGATAAAGCATCTTACTAAATAAATCATAGAGGGCGTCAAATAATGACGCCAAAAGACGACCTCCGTGGCCTGGTGGTAAGACACTTGTCTGCCGATCCGGAGGTTGCGGGTTCGATCCCCGCTGGAACCCAGATTTTTTAAAATAGGATTCCAGTCTGGTTAACACTTAAGGCCTATAAAAACATCTTTTTGGTTGGTTGGAAGAGATTGCCACATGGCAATAAACTCGCCAGGTTAAAAAAAGAAAATATAATGTTGAAATGTAAATTATTATTAAAGCGGATCGAAAGACCTAATAAATAATTGGATCGAAAAATTTCGACTCACGTTCTTTTTGCCCCTAAAATGTGATATATTAACGTTGAATCAATATTTAACATTTTATAACTATGTATAGAAGAATGAAAATTAGTCTAGTTCTAGTATTGTTCATATCACTGTACGGAATGGAAACATGGACGATGAGAGGAAAGGAAAAAAAAACAGATGTGTGAGACTCTCGCGCGGTAGAAGTGAAACTTCTTAGCTCCTAGGAAAAGTTGATTTTATGCATTGCTTTTTTTTTCCATTTGTTAACGATTTTTTTTTTCAGGATTAGGAAATGGTTATGTGGAATTTAATTCAAGAAAATCTCTCTTAATTAAATAAAAAATGGTTATGTTGAATTTAATTCAAGAAAATATCTCTTAATTAAATAAAAAAAGGTTATGTTGAATTTAATTCAAGAAAATTTCTCTTGAAAATGTTGCAGTGTCAAACTAACTGATGGCAAGCTGATGACTGTAGCTAAGCATCAAGTTTCTTTACGCGTCTTACGGTATTTTGTGACCTCCGTGGCCTGGTGGTAAGACACTTGTCTGCCGATCTTGAGGTTGCGGGTTCGATCCCCTTAAATAATTAATTTTTTAAATTTTTAATAATAATAATTTTAATAATAAATAATAATATAATACACTTAATAATATTAAAATAATATTAATTATTATTAATAGTAAATAATTATTAATATAAAAATAATAAATAATAATTTATTAATAAATAAAATATTCAATAATAATTCTGTACCTTAGAGGATAAACCACGGAAGTCACTCTGCACCCTAGAGGATAAACGTCATATGAGTCATACATGAATTGTATGATGCAACGTCGTTTATACTCTGGGGTACAGAATTAATAACAATTTAATAATAATATAATACACCGTTTCACTTTTCGTGACGTTCAGGCCAATTTGCCCTACCGCGCCTATAGAAGTTTCACTTCAAAAAATATGAGAGATGCCTTCAAGATGTGTTACAGGAGGAAGGTGTCCTATGAGATAGACGGATCAAATAAATTAGTTTTGACCGAATCGTCTTCAAACGCTGCGTTTAATATGGCGTAGGACCGGGAAGGACGGAGACAGGTGGTGCGCCGAGTATAACACATACTCGTAGCTGTGGACGACGACACTCAGCATTGAGCAAGCGATAAAGCAGGTAATATATCAAGTTTAAGGGACTATTACAACACTTAAAAGAGATCATAAATTGGACATAATTGTAGAAAAATTATTCGACTGTAATATAAAGACGAATTGTTGATGAATAGTGTAACATACTTTGAGAATGTACTGATTTTTCCTTTTAATAGTTATTCGACATTTTCAATTCAAATTCTTACTTGATATTAAAATAAGTCGTGTGTTTTGTAAAATCAACAGCATTGACAGTAAAATATCCCTGTAATTTCAATAAATATTCAAGTTTTTCTTTCATTTTTCTTGTCTAAGTCGAACATCCATTCCCCTTGATAAATTTAAAGGTGGCAAACAAAAAAAGCGTTTTTTTTTTGCCTCGCTACTCACATAATTCACTGTACAATATGTGAGTATGGGAACGGATAATGTTCCAATTCTCAGCGGCATGATTGATCGAATTCCATTAAATTTGGTAAATATGAAAAGGCGAATTCATAAAAGATAAATGAGAAAAGATAAAGTTGCCTTTCCGCGAGCCTTAGCCCCAGCCCCAGGCCCCAGCCCCCGGGCCCCGGGCTCCGAGCATCCAATTAAGTGCGGGGAAGTTTTATTGACGGGTTGTTTATCCGTTTATGGATGTGTCTCGTTCAAAGGGACACGGGAAGGGGGCGGCACTTACCAGAGCAACAGCATTGCTTCCCTTGCTAACCTTATATCACATATCTCTGGATGCCTCAATTCATACAAATACTACATATTATTTAACTGTAGAGGTAATCAGAGAGAACAGAGCGCCAGACTTTCCCATATCGGCACATATTCTTGGCCTCTTCTACATACATATACATTCTCATACAACTTCTCGTACTTTCTACGTTTCCTTCTTTCAAAATATAATTAACTTGATTTAACCATACTTTCCTCGGTCTTCCTCTCACATTAGCGCTGTATAATTGTTTTGTTAGTCTTGTCTTCATTCATTCGTTCCATATACCCTAAACCATTTCAGCGTGTCATTCATCTCATAACTTATATACGAGTATATCAGATCAGATCATAAAATATACGATCTTCTATTTTCTATGATTCTTACTTCTCTCTTTCAAAATGTCTCCAACTATATCACTCCATTCTTTCCTTTGCATATCTATTCCTCGCATAGAATGCGTTGTATACATAAAGTTTGCACCCGCACGCCATCCATACTTATCGATGTTTCTGATTGAACAGATTTTCGACCATGTTTTGTGTTCATCACTGTGATAATGTGTTCGTTTGAAATCGTAACTTGCCAAATCCATTGTCAAACACACACATTTTTTTTCATAATGGCTTGTTTTAACATAAATTTGAAAACTCTTCTTCATCGCATGCTCAATGGTGATAGTGGTGATTCTCTTCTACGTCTCGAACTCTGTGTATCACCTGTCTACATCTCTCCTGGTCGTGACCCATGTTTAATGCAGCGCTTAATGAGGATTCTGTTAACTCCTTTACTTGATCTGTCCATCTCATAGAACACTATCCTCTTGCTTGCCCTCCCTTCCACGTGATCACCAAGTTCTCAAGAATTTCACCAGTTTCTCTGATAACACGCTCAAAGTACGTTAGGATTCTCTTTCTGCATCTTCAATTCTTGGAGGATAGAAACGTTGGTGTACCTTCTGACCCATTGGATACGGATCGTCCGCTTCCAACAATATATCTCGAAGGCATCTACCATAGTTATTTTCTTCTTTCTCACTGTCCATGTTTATATTCCATACAGTGTTATGGAAAATACTAGACTTAATCAGATGGATTTTGCTTTTCCTAAGTTTATAAGTCAGACTTGTCGTAGCTGATTTTGCTATTCGAATTCGATCTTGTTTTACATCCCCCATTCCTCGAAATAAGAGCACAAAGATAGACAAATTCGTTGACTTCTTCGTAACCCCTTAACGAGTCACTAACTTAATCCATCAACGGCTGCACGCACAGAATGACTCAGTGTATGAATGATATTCGTATCGGAATGTCGCCTCTCTGTTTCAGCCCTTAGTTTTTTTTTTATTCCTTCACTTATTTTATATTATTCGACGTTTTAATACATAACAAAATGATTTTTATAGCTAATAACAAAAAAATAGCCTAGCAGATTTATCATAATTTTTATTAAAAACATAAATTTTTAGTGGACGCTTAGCGTCCAGCACCGTGTCTGGCGGAACTTTTTAGCACAGTAAGGCAAGTGTTAACGTCACGAATCGGTCAACATTAAGAACTTTTATTTTTTTCTAGTTCTAATTGGTGGCTCTCCATTTCAATTTGATGAAGGAGTTCGGTCGTCTCGTCTCCGTCGTAGATGGGTTATCATTTATCGGCGTTGTAAATTTCAATACTCATTGTCTTATTATGAAATGAAATAAAAATGTGTTGTTTATAGTTAAGGCATTAACGTTGTGGAGGTTTAGAGACATTGTAATTTATTTTTATCAAACACTGTTTATTCCACTTTTTTGTAACGGTATAACCCTACCGGTTTCAAGGCTTTCACCTCATCTTCAGGGGAGCACAAACAAGACTAAATTCCGTTCGAACTGGTACCGATATACACGCTTCAACGGTTGGGGGCTGAGGGGTGAGGGAGGCGTGGGACGATTTCGGCCAAGAGCGGAGAGATTTTTGAGATATAACTGTTCACCAGATGTTCGGATCGATGTACTGACTTAGAAATTTCTAGGGCCTCTAATCTATCCAATTTATTACCGTTACTACTGATATGTAAGAATTTGGCAGATTAGAGGCCCTAGAAATTTCTAAGTCAGCACATCGATCCGAACATCTGGTGAACATTTATATCCCAAAAATCTCTCCGCTCTTGGCCGAAATCGTCCCACGCCTCCCTCACCCCTCACCCCCCAATCGTTGAAGCGTGTATATCGGTACCAGTTCGAACAGCATTTAGTCTTGTTTGTGCTCCCCTGAAGATGAGGTGAAAGCCTTGAATCCGGTAGGGTTATACCGTTACAAAAAAGTAGAATAAACAGCGTTTGATAAAAATAAATTACAATGAAATAATAAATTGTAAAGTGAGTAATGTCGGTTTAATATGTCAAGGATATTTAAAATAAACTATTTAAAAATAAAAGCTAGCCGTTTTATAAAAACAATATTTTTTTTCATGTTTTCGTTTCGAATTCTAAGATGGAAAATTAGTACAGAAACTTGAATGACGGCCATGGAGCACAGTCGAGTCGTCTATCATCGAGCCATTTTAATTAAGGGAACGGACGGAGGAAGTGCCAAAGTAAAAATACGCAATTTTGCCGGCAAAAAAAATAAGACCTGCTGGAAAAATAGTTAATAACCAAAGCTAATAGTTCAAGACAAACTCATTAAATGTTTATTTTATACAGCAAGAACGTATTTTTTTCAAATGAATAAGTCGAAAGAATAAAATATATATTTTCCTAATATTCTCGTATATTTTCCATGATTGAGCCAGTTTTGATAATACCATCCCAACTAATTTGTATCTCTTATGATCTGGACCTAGAGCCGTTGATTTGAAATAATAAATATTATTTTGTTTTCTTGTATTGCACTTAAGTTACAAATAAATTCGAGTTCCAGTCAATATTCAATAACGATTGATTGATTTGTAATGTGACGAAGTTCCGCGAGAAATATGCAGTAAAGAAAATATAACTAATTTTTATATAATAAAAATCTAAACAACATACATAACATCAGACCGTATGTAGGCAAAGAGAACAGATATCCAAACTTTTCTATTCAAGCACACATATTTCGTCTCCTCCACATTTATACATCTCATCATGCACAATAATTTATTATTCATTCTTCTCCCTTTGCCTTCTTTCAAAATCTAGTGCAATCGGTCCAGGCACGTTTTTCTCGGTCTACCTCTTCCACGTACATCTTGCACTTCTGTATACTCGCTTAGTCATTCTTTCATCGTTCATTTTCTCCACATCTCTAAACCATCTTAAAGCTCTTTTCTTCCGCTTACTTAAACATTTTATACATGTGTAGGAATACCTACCTAAATAAATAAATAAATAAATAATTGTCAAAATGAATAAGTGAATTGTTAAACACAATTAAATTAAATTAATTATTATCAGATATTAAACATACAGGGGCAATGACCGATGAAGAATTCAATGATTGTCACACACTATGAACAACAACAATATTTACTATTTACAACGTCTGCGAATTGGCTAGCCATCTCCAAATATAAATAATTAACCTACCGCCAATTCATTCGCTAGAGCAAGGCAGATGTATCGCGAATGTATTCACTCATTGGTATAAATTACTCGGACGCCGAGAAATAAACATATTATTATTGTCATTCATTCAACTGTCAAGACTTGTTATTTATTTTACCCGCTGTCCACTTATCGTTTTATATCCGCATTCCTGAGTCTATATTAGAGATAAGAGATAAGCAATCCGCTATATTGATGACTCAGAACGAGAAGTAACGCAGATCGACTAAAACGAAGATAGCGATGTCGATATCAAAATCATCAGCACGTTCTAATAGGACACACGCTACATTGATAACGACCATCGTTACATTTATATGTGCCTTGCTCTAGCGCATGAATTGGCGGTAGGTTAATTATTTATATTTGGAGATGGCTAGCCAATTCGCAGACGTTGTAAATAGTAAATATTGTTGTTGTTCATAGTGTGTGACAATCATTGAATTCTTCATCGGTCATTGCCCCTGTATGTTTACTATCTGACAATAATTAATTTAATTTAATTGTGTTTAACAATTCACTTATTCATTTTGACAATTATTTATTTATTTATTTATTTAGGTAGGTATTCCTACACATGCATTAATTTCTCATGTAATCATTCCACCTTCTTTAATACAATGACACTCCACAAATTTTCCTTAATGCTCTCATCCCCACGGCATTAATCTTACTCTTATCCTTATCTGACCAGTCCAAGTTTCACTTCCATACATCAAGGTAGGCACCAACACATTATTATTCATTGTAATTTTAGCTACTGTTAATATTGCGCAGTTGTATATAAAATTAAGTGCTCCGTTTACCTCGTTCTATGTCGCTACCTTTCTTTCAATTTCCCTTTAACTCGCCCATCACACATAAACAGTCTGCCCAGACAAAACGATCCATCAAACTGTTCTAATTTTTCCGAGTTAACCCATACATCGCATATACTTTTTCCACTATCAAAAACGTAAACACAGAAATTTTCCACTATCAAAAACGTAAACACAAAGATTTTGTTGTTTTTGTGTTTCTGTATGTTTTTTTTTATTTTCATTCTTATGATTGTGTGCGGTATATTGTGGGATGAATATTTTTGGTCTTTCTGGAGTGATGATGTGTGAGGAGTTGAATTTCGCAAGATGTTTCCAGTTGTAGTTGAGTGTCACTGTTTGTCAGGTTGATGAGAGCGTGCAACGGGGTTTTGTTTTTGTGTAATCAAAAATCGGAAAGAAGTATCGATTTATTTTTTTCATGCTAAATATCCTCAGTGAGATACAGGCAAAATCCTAGTTTACTGGGGATACGACAAATGAAAGGCGACCAACCCAGATCCATTAAAATTGTATGTCCAAATTAAATTAACTGTTGATTTTTCGCAAATTATGTATATTTCTTGTCATGTGTAATAATAAATAAATAAAAAAGAAAAAACTATCGAGTAGAAAAACACATAAATGATAATGCTTGTTTTAATAGGTTTAGCTTACATATTCGATTTTTTTTTTCAATAATTAATATCCATAAAAACTTAACTACTCGTAGATTAAATTTAACTGATAGCCGTTTGGAAGCGATATTAATTAAGGCTGTCAACATCAAGCACACAGCCTGACATGGAAAAAATATGGATGATGCAAAGAAGCTTATTTTTTATACCAAAGTACGAGTAATTGTACTTGTAATTGACTTACATAATAATTATTGATTTATAACAGATATATCGATCGTTCCATATAACTAATATTTTCTTTTATCCTCACACCCGCGACGGTTTCTGCCCGATAAAATATGTCCCACCTAAATTAAACTTAAGCCATGCCTGGTATGTGTCTGTAACGTTAACGAAGTGAGTATGAACATTATCTTCTCCCTGGCTCCATCCCAACTCACTGTCTGCGAAGACTGTTGGGGTCAGCTCTCCTCGTCCTCAGGTTGTATGCTCTTCTGTCCCGGACTACGTCCCCCAGGCCGTGCCTCTGCATCAGGTTATCTTTTTGCACCACCCATGAATTCTTTAGTCTTCCTCTGGTTGTTATTCGAGGAAGATCCATGGAGATTGCCTGGTTCACAATGTGATCGGGTGCTCTGCGTCCAACGTGCCCATACCATCTCAATCGCCTCTCCTCCATCTTGCTGTTGATGTCTGTAACACCTAGGCTTCCACGAATGTGTGAGCTTTTTATTTTGTCTCTTAGGGACACGCCAGCTGACCATCTTAGCATGCGCATTTCAGCAGTTTCTAGTTGCCTAGAGTAAGAGTTATACATCGTCCAGCATTCGGAGCCATAGATGAGTACGGGTCTGACAATCGTTTGGTATACTTTTCCTTTTAACTTTACTGGCATTTTCGGATCACATAGAACTCCCGTCATTGATCTAAACTTCATCCATCCCACACTAATTCTATGTGTTACATCTGCTGCACATCCTCCATCGCTATGGATGAGTGACCCAAGATACTTAAAGGAGTCACCATTTGGTAATGTTTCTCCATCCATTTGCATTACGAGAGTGACAACATTTGTGTTCTCGAATGGTAGGTACAGATACTTTGTTTTCTTTCTGAGTATGAACATTATATGTTAATCAATATTTAGACGAATCAATACTAATATTAAGACCACAATAATACGTAGATAAAAGTATGGCCATGCCTGCTCTTTGTCTGTAACGTTAACGAAGTGAGTAGAAACATCATATTTTATTCATTATTTAGACCATAGTTTCCCAAACTTTTTAACCCCGTAACCACTTGCCGATTTTTTTATTTTCCGTAGACCCCCTGCCTGCCTTAAATTGAATTTTCCTAAACTTATTAAATTCAAATGTGTTTTTGACAGCTGACACAGTGCTGATCACCTTGATAAGGATTTTTGTAGAGTGGACAATTGTAAAAAAGAAAAACATGTACAATTTTTATTCATATCTTTATTGAAAAGACCGAAACAAATCAAAACCTAGTAAAATTGTTACATAAAATGAACACACAAATAATACTGTTAATGAGAGGGATGGACCTGATGCTCTGATAGCAATGGTTCAATATTTGGCTTCAAATTAGTAAGGTATAGTCTTCAATCTCCACGTTTAGTGGTTTGCGTTCGATTAATTTATATACTCGTAAGTATTTTCTATGTCTAATATAAGTATTGTGTACACACAATCTGTGTTAGGTGTAATAAGACATTTACGGAACGCCTGAATATTGATGATGATCTTTTAGCGGATGTCCTTGTTGGACGTGCTGATGATTTTGATTGTTTGGTATTTAAAATAAAATACGTCGATTAGCAATGCGGAAAGTGAGAGTGAATAATCAATGAATAGTAAACAGCGATGAATGGTCAAATGATTAATAATAAGTGATTCTTTATTTATCGGTAAGTAGGTATATATACATTTCAGAACGGGGCGCGTGAGTGCGCCCACAATATATTTTTATCTCCCTCTGTGCGTGCCGAGGTGGTCGATCGAAATATTACAGACGTCGCGAATAATATTGTGGGTAGATAATTTGTTGGCGAAAACGGCGAGACAACGCGATGCGTTCTCTTTCTACTGTGGAATGTATCGTAAATAGTATTTTCGGGTAAACAATATCAATGTTCTGGTATGTGACCTTTGGACATGTCCGAAGGTCGTTTCGTCGGTCGTTGACCGTGCGTGTTGACAATATTCAGGGACGACCGTAGTCCCTACAATCTGCTTAAATGGAATACGCTCACGTGGACCCCCGTTTACATCTCGTGCATCCCCAATTTTTCTCGATGATATAGACCCCCTGCAAGTCGAAATCGACCTTTGGGGGTCCATATAGACCACTTTGGGAATCTTTGATTTAGGCGAATCAATACCAATATTAAGACCACAATTATACGTACAAAAATAAATGTAGTTTCATGCCGCCCCTTTATAAACTTAAATTATATATTATTTTATCGTCAGGGCCAACAAAAGCGAAATGACTTCTCGCACGGGTAGGTTCAAAACGTATTTAATTATAGCAAAAGCATTTATACACGTCAACTGCGAAATACAAGATTCTCGTTGAGATATTTCTATTCTCAAAACGTTGATAAGCAAATATGGCGTGGCGCGGGTCGCATGAGTGGGAAAATATTTCTTTAACCTGTTCACCGCGTTAAAAATCAAATTCCACGAATCCTGTGCGCGGCACAATTTCAGCGTTTTTTAATTTCTAAGTTTAAACACATATTTTGTTTAGAACCACTGATATTTGATTACAACATCAAGTAAACATGACACTTAAGTAATTTTCTGATAATAAATAATAGTCATTACTCTTAAGGAGACTCATTAAATAAAGGAGATAAACTTAACATTACGTAAAATAAACAAAGGAATGCTACGATCAAATCAATGCTTCATGACACTCACCCAATCAAATGCATATAGCACTAGTAATGTTTATTTACGTAAGAGAGACTTAGTAATGTTTATTTACGTAAGAGAGACTCATCGCAGGACTCGATCCGCGAGACAGGTCGTTAATGCTGGAAATATTGAGAAACCAAAAAAATTCGGCGCTCTTTTTTTTCAACAATATCTAATATATTATTTGACAAGGTTTTCAGAGATGTCGCTAGAATAAAGATTATTTTAAATTTTAGTTCAATTTTTATTCCGGTTTTGTGTCATTTTTTTTAAGTATTTGTGATTTGAAACTTGGATTGTCGTCAGATCACAGGCGTTTGTGCTCCCCGCGGGGAACAGGTTAAAATCACAAGCGCACGACAGAAAGCTTATTGTATCACGCACGTGTGTGTTCACTGCCCTATACCATATTTGCGTACTGCCTGGACAAAACGGTTCGACGAAATCATTATGAAATATAATGATTCAAAAGATAATTTACGCTAGAAGATTATATCCCGAGGTCTCTACTGTATGCTCATACTGATAGAACTAAGTCGATTCAAATGGCAATTTTACATAGCGTCGTTTAGAGAGTAAACTCTCTTCAAGGGAACTCGAATCCAGTATTATTGTACAAATCACGTCTGGCAGCTATAGCAGCACCCGAGCGAATAGTGTACTCGTATAACACTTTATTTTGCATACAATACAACTTTCAACATACCATTATCTTCTACCACGCCTTCCACTCAAATTTGCACTGTATATTTGTTTCGTAAATTCTCGTTCATTCATTCTATATGTCCAACTATCTCTCTCTTCTTCATCTTACTCAACACATCAGTCTTAAGTTGGTATTCATTCCTAATCACTTCGTTCAGTACTTTGTTAAACGTTGCCACCTTTGTTGTACATTGTATTCTTCTCAATGCACGCATGTATTCGGCTACTTTAAGTATTTTTCCAAGTCCACGTTTCACTCCCATACATTTAAGTTGGCACCAAAATAATATAATGAACTATTTATCATTTTAGTAGATTTTGATACTGTCCGGTTCGAGAATTTATTTTAAGTGGCCTAATGACTTTGTTTCATATCGCTATACGCCGTTCGATATCTCTCGACTGCACGGTTTCAAAAGTTGATATTTTTAATGAAGAAAAATGTAATATATACTATACATATATACCTAATATTTAAAGGAGTAATTTATTTTTCCTTATTGCAAGGAATTTCTTTATATTATTAAGAGTACAAAGGGATAGGATATAAAGAACAACAGACACTGTCAGAACCAAAAATCTCCTTCGAACCAGCGAAATGAAGGTACTCAGAAGTATCGCTGGGAAAACCCTTCGTAATAGAGTACGAATTACAGAAATCCGAAGGACGTGCGAAGTTGAAGATATTGTCAGAGTAGGTTCTGGAACGAACACGTATCCAGAATGGCGGAACCAAGAGCCGTAAGAATGGCCAGGGACAGTATCCCCCAAGCAAGCAGACCTCCATGACGACCTCCCAAAAGATGGAAAGACAGCTGTCAGTCGGCGTCACAAGAGGGAAACAATGATGCAGGACCATAACAGGCCAACAGGCTTAAAATAAGAAGAAGACGAGTACAAAGGGATAGGATATTAAGGACAACAGATGGATCACTCTGACTAGAACTTGTTTCGATGCCGAGTTCCACACCCATAAAAAATATGCAGACCATGAAATATGACGAAAGTCATACGAGTAAGTAAATCTATGACAGTAAACTATTCTTCTATGTTGTCTTCTTGGTGGTTGAAGATCACAATAATCCATGGTTCTGAACAATACTTCTTCAATCTGTTCCATCCTTGATGCTCATTGATTTGGTCAATCTTCTACCTAAATGATCTATAGTATTCTTCTCCTTCTGGTGCACTTTCCAGGACAGCAAATTTCTTTAGACTTTCAGGACCTCTTCACAATGTACGTCGGAAAAATTGTACAATGAATTTTGAGCATACAGAAGAGAGTCTTTTTTAAATATCCAGTATAGACAAATTTGTTACACATACTTAAAAAGTAATCGAAAAAAGTGCATTTTACCCATCAGCGTTTTCGAGTCATAAAAATTTCCGGCTCAAAAAAATTTAAATGTTTGACTTCTATATTCCGATACATAAATTGCTAACCATAAATTACACTTTATTACGTGACGTAACTACTTAAATATACTTTTATTTTGGAAATAATGTCTACGGAGATTTTTAATCAAAGTACGCACTTTTTGTATTATATGCTACGTAGTTCATAATATCATAATGAAATTAATGTAGCCATTTAGTTTAAAAAAATTAGAAAATCCGATGTCGGAGCCGAATTAACAATTATCTTGGCAAAGTTCAATTTATCCAAATATTAACGTTTTTCTTCGGCGATTCCTTGTTATATGTTATGGTAAGTTATGAAGGAAATTTGAGGGGAAAAATCAAAACTTTTCCTAACTGTTTTTTTTATATGCAACACACACGTTACATTGCCAAAATATCAATTTGTATAAAACACAAAAAGGGCTATAAAATGATTCTATAATCTAAAACAAGAACAACATTTACATAGCTGAATTATCAACAAATAAAAGGGGTTGAATAATTTTTCTCCACATGTAGTGATTATTAAAATATTTAGTTTATGTGTTGTTTATAGTTAAGGCATTAACGTTTTGTTGTTTATCGTTACGTTAGTTTGTGTTGTTTATAGTTAAGGCATTAACGCAAAGTCTTGTTTGCGCTCCCCTGAAGATGAGGTGAAAGCCTTGAAACCGGTAGGGTTATACCGTCACAAAAAAGTGGAATAAACAGTGTTTGTTAAAAATAAATTACAATTTAGTTTATGTTATTTACCCCAATTTTCAAAACGCACCCACGCTGTCCAGACATGTTGACCCAATATCGTTTGAAAGCTTGTAGCGTTGTCAATATTTATCACCAGATGATACCACTGCACACAATAGTGCATGTATAGTATTTGAATGTGTTGCGATATTTGAAATTACGTTACAATTTCTGGATTTAAAAAAAAATCCTTAAATTAGTGTAACACCTGCGTTACAATACCATGATAAGGGTTAAGAATAGCATCTCACGACTCCGATTCCATTTCCGAATTCACACAAAAACCAACCCACTAACTCCACGACTCCCAATCTACAGCCCTGATATAAAGAACAAAAGATGGCTGTAACTTGCTCAGATACTGAGTCCCACATCCATAAAAAACAGGCAGATCATAAAATAAGTCAAGAAGTAATAGAAAAAAAATGTATTTTATTCCACTCTTAAGTTATTCCGATAAGGTGACATTTTTACTTTGTCAACAGGATATCCTGTTTGTTATTCGAGAATTTGATATAAAATTTCCAAGGGCGGACGAGTGGGCTTACTAAACTGAAGAAACCGGTCCAGAAATATTGGACCCGCCCTCTCTATATTCTGCTGAGATGCAGATTAAGGTGATCCTATTCAAAGGGGGTAAAAGTAAGATAACACCGAGGGCGCACTCGGAACTGGGGAGTGGTTTTTTTTTATTTTAATCTTAGAGATCTTTGAGAAATATATTCGGAAAACATTTGGGAGATATCAAAAACAAGTTAGAAAATATTAAAAATAATTGAATGAGGGAAAAGGGGAAGCAATAATCTCTCTTGAAACGAAACAAGGGCTTAGAGCAGGGGTAGCCAATATTTTTAAGCCGTATGCCAAAACCGGTATTGGTTTGCGGACAGCTAGTGTGTTTTTTTTTAAAATTAATAGGAATATTCAATTTGAATGCCTGAAAATAAGACAACTGCTCCGAACCGCTCACAGCCAAACATGAAATGTCAATGGTTACAATCATGGGCAAACTTTACGAGCTCCGCAAATACACTACGACAAATGTCAGGGGATAGGTGATACCCTGATCTGCTACGGTGAAGGATGTGGGCTTCAAAGAGGCTGCTATGATCCTGCAACTCATGTTCAATGCCGTTTTAGCGGGATGCTTAATTTGATACGTCGTGATGATTTTGATTTGTTTTGTATTTAAAATAAAATACGTCGATTCAGGAATGCGATAAAGTGAGAGTGAATAATCAATAAATAGTAAACAGCGATGAATGGTCAAGTGAATAATAACAAGTGCTCTTCATTCATCGATAAGTAGGTATATATAGAATTTCAGAACGGAGCGCGTGAATGCGTCCGCGGTATATCTCGATCTCACTCCTGCGCGTGCTGAGGTGGTCGCAGACGCTGCGGATAATGCAGTGGGTAGAATATTTATTGTCGAAACGGCGAGACGGCGTGATATGTTCTCTTTCTACCGTGGAATGCGATGTAAATATTATTTGCGTGTAAACAGTATTGACGTTCTGGTATGTGACATTTGTACATATCCAGAGGTTGATTCATCGGTCGTTGACCCTGCATGTTGACAATATTTTAGGAACGTGGGTATTCCCTACACCGTGTTGATGTGTGTCGTATATGCAGGTTTATGCCACACAGGGCATGCATACTCTACGGCAGAGTTGCAGAGGATCATAGCTGATATCCTCCGAGTATTAGGGTTCGCCCGTTAGGTGCGTATTCAAATAAAAATGAAATAAATATACTCATGAATTTTTTATAAATAAATATGTAAATTGTTCATGAATTGTACGCCTTGCTTACATGGACGCCGCGGAATATTCGAATATTTTCACTGAAATGAGACTTGATTTTTTTAACCAAACGTGGTTTTTGAATCACCCATCGATACGTTGATGCGGTGATAGAATGGGACATCTAACGGACACTGCGCAAACCACTAACTATTTATCCCAACGATCACAATTAAATTATTCAAAAACTTGCATAACAAGACTGTTCCGATTGGGTCATTAACACGGGCATTGTATTGATTTTCATGTAGATTTGGCTACTTACAGGAGGAAAGTGAAGAATTTGTTCTTGCCGGGATGAATTGATTGAATTGCATTATATTAATTAGCATTCTTGTGTTGTTCGACTTGTACTGGTTTCCTTTTATATAATACTGTTTACATATCAATGTTAAATTGTGTATGTTGATTTTTTTATATAATTTGCATCAAACAGGTCATTTGACCGTTGAAATAAAATAAAACGAATAAAAATATGATTGTTCAAAATGTAATATAAACTTATTACAAAACTTTTATGTGAATTTTAAATACGTGTTTACTTTATTTCTTAATTAACCAATCTCACCTCACAAGCCAAAGTGCAACTGTTATGTACGAGTGTGTCATTTACACTTTAGATACAAAACACTCTCACTGGCCACATGCGGCCCCGGATTGGCCACGCTTGGTTTTCGAGTAAGGAAGGCAGTCTAAACCGAAGAGTGTAACGATATTCAATACAACTGGATTAAGGCGGACGAAGCGTACTTTATATAATGAAATTCTGTTTCATGTAAATTAAGTGGATATCACATTATTGTATAATAATTCTTAAGTGAAATTAAAAAACAATTACGAATTAAATATATATATATATATATATATATATATATATATATATATATATATATATATATATATATATATATATATATATATATATATATATATATATATATATATATATATATATATATATATATATATATATATATATAATTATCAGCAAGACCATTAAGTTATATCATTAGATAGGTAAAGATAACAAATCACCATTTTTTTCCTATTCTGACATACTCGTACATTTTACGCTAATATCTCTATCAAAAAACATCAAGTGGCGCACACGAATATGTTTCAAAATTATCCTTTTCACTTCTAGAAACTTCTACTCTAATACCCACTTTACGTTAACACTGTAAACGATACCTCGCTACAAGGTTATTGACGAAAACATATTTAATAACCAAAATACTATCCAATTGTCTCAGTGGAATTTCCTTTGTTGGACATTTTATCGAAAATTAATTCTGATTTTGTACGAAGCTGGGCAATAAGATAATACGTACTAAACCGTATAAACTGTTACAATGAGATGTTACAGTGATATGTTACAGTGATATGTTACAATGAGATGTTACAGTGATATGTTACAGTGAGATGTTACAGTGAGATGTTACAGTGATATGTTACAGTGAGATGTTACAGTGGGATGTTACAGTGATATGTTACAGTGATATGTTACAATGGGATGTCACAATGAGATTTTACAGTGAGATGTAATAGTGAGATGTAACAGTGAGATGTTACAGTGAGATGTTACGCGAAGACGAAAAAAGCAAAACAATCGACGCTTGATTCAATTTTATCAAAATATTAAAAAGTCCCTTCCTTACAATCAAGTTTCTCATATAAATCCCTATTTTTTGTAATATATTATATTACTTCGGTAAATTTGCATAAACTTTACTTTTAAACAGCATTTTACCATAAAAAAAAGGTTTCAGTTGAAAAAAAAGTAATTTTTTTTAATTTTTGGAAGCTTTTCATATACGAGTACTTCGCGTGTTATTTGTGTTATTTTTATCTCCGTTAACGATAATTGTGTTAGCTTAACGATTTCGAAGAACGTATATCTCTATCGTTAAACGAGTTATAACTGTGCTCGTTGTACTCGTATATCTATCTAGTCGTAAAACGTTTCTCCCATTCATTCTAAATGTACTACACAATGTACACGTACCTACTACAATCACAATATTATATATCTTGATCCAAGACCTAGTTGGTAATACGCATATCTTCAGACCTAGTTGGTAATACGCATATCTTCAGACCTAGTTGGTAATACGCATATCTTCAGACCTAGTTGTAATACGCATATTTTCAAACCCGGGGCTTGCGGGTTCGATTCCCGTTGGTATTATTTTTTTTTCAAATGGGATTCCTGTGCGGTTTTCACTTGTCTTTTGATTATCTTTTATGTTGGTTGGAAGAGTTTGCCACATGACAATATGTCCGCCAGGTTGTATTGTTACCAATGAAAAAATGTTCCTATTCATTGCGTGCTCAATGCAGATCATCGTTTCCTCTGCTACTAGTATGTCTCGAACTTGGCGCATCCCCTATTTCAATAAACCCCCGCCCCTACGTCATGCTGAATGCAGCGCTTAAAGAAGATCCTGTTAATCCTTTATTTTCCATCCATCTCACAGAGCACCTTCCTCTTGCTAAACTTCCTTTTTTTTATTATAACCTGGCGAGTTTATTGCCATGTGGCAATCTCTTCTAACCAACCAGAAATATGTTTTTATAGGCCCTAAGTGCTAACCAGACTGGAATCATATTTAAAAAAATCTGGGTTCCAGCGGGGATCGAACCCGCAACCTCCGGATCGGCAGACAAGTGTCTTACCACCAGGCCACGGAGGTCGTCTTCCTTCTACTGTCCCCGCGATTGTCAGCTTCTCTTGACTTGAATTATTTTTTCGAGCAATCCCAAAGTACGTTAGGATTCTTTATGTTGTCGAAAGTCTTTCGGTAATCTGCAATTCTTGGATGATAGAGGCGTTGGTGCGCCTTGCGATTGGTGCGCCTGCAACACCACATCTCGAAGGCAAGGAAAAAGTACGTACACATAACATCAAGTCATTTCCCTGTCGCGTAGGCAGAGAAGACTTTGCTATCTCGCCACACATCCTAAGTCTCTTTCACACCTTCTCATACAATTTTTACGATTTGTCTGACTTTCTACGTTTTCTTCTTTCTGAAAATTATTCACTTGATACAACAATACTTTCAATAGTATTGTTTCACGCATGGCAACTAATGAAATGTTCACCATCCCTAGAGTTAAAACCTCTTTTACCCAAAGGCAATATGCTTATTTGGCTCCGATTACATACAATGGCGTGCCGACTTCAATAAAGGTAAATGTAGGAAAACCATTTAGACAGTCGATCGGAGCGTGGTTATTATTGCGACAGGATTTTGAGTACTTGGGCTTTCAGGATGAATGACGAGTGGAGGGGATTTATGTGAGATTTATGATTGTGTGCGGTATAGTGTGGGATGAATATTTTTGGTCTTTCTGGAGTGATGATGTGTGAGGAGTTGAATTTCGCAAGATGTTTCCAGTTGTAGTTGAGTGTCACTGTCAGGTTGATGAGAGCGTGCAACGGGGTTTTGTTTTTGTGTAATCATAAATCGGAAAGAAGTATCGATTTATTTTTTTCATGCTAAATATCCTCAGTGAGATACAGGCAAAAACCTAATTTGCTGGGGATATGACAAATGAAAGGCAACAAACCCAGATCCATTAAAATTGTATGTCCAAATCAAATTATCTGTTGTTTTTCTCAAATTGTGTATATTTCTTGTCATGTGTAAAAATAAATAAATGAATAAATAGTCTTCCTCTCACACACATTAAATGCGTAATTTTTATTAACTAATTCGTTCCACATGTCCAAACCATCTAAGAGTGTTCTGGGTAATACAATACAATGCGTAATTTATTCATTCCACGTAGCCGAACCATTCGATCAAAGTTTACTTTGAACATGTAAAACGGTAACTTTATAAAAAAAAATCCAATTCGATAAAAAGTAAGGTCGAATCAAATTCAATCTACGAGATAAATTCGTTTTGATCCCACTGGAAATTCCCTTCAAAATTTGAATGTTACACTAGAGTCCGTCCATTAGCAAAGTGTCCTTTAACAGTGATAAAAAAATGAAACGCAAAGAAATGCCAAAGATAATTAAAACATTGGGTAAAACAAAAAGCTGGCAATTTAATGAGCCAAGGGTACATTGGCACGTTTTCAATTAAGAAGATGTGTTAGGGTTCCGGCGGTGAGCGGGAAAGCAAACATTACGAGCTTGGAAAACTGAAGCCATAAATTGGACGGGACAAATATATGTCGGAATATAATTTTTATGTTCAGGCAAGATTGCTTCATGATTAGAATTCCACCGACAGGGGCGAATGCTGGGGTCGTGTAAAGCAAGTCAAATAAGAAGTTACACGAGTGAGTTTGATTAAGTACGAACATTCTATTCCTGTACGGTAGGGCAGGGGTGGCCAAATATTATAAGGCTTTAAGGGTTCAGGGAATAAACAATTAGCCTCCGTGGCAGACGGCCTCCGTGGCAGACGAACTATTGGCCTCCGTGGCAGACTGCTGCAATACAGCCATTATTTTATCAGCAGTATGACAAGTACTCCATTCTGCTGGAACCACATATTTTTCAAGTCCAAATAGTTCAATTGATGACAAAATAATGTTTGAATCATGTCACGACATCGATTTCCCTTGACCGAATGTATTATTTCATAGGGTGCCGCAACAAGAATTGCAATTTTAAATGTGCCGCCATTTTTCAATGCAGACTATTTATAATAGATATACGTCATCTACATAATCTATAAATTAGTTATGCAGTAGTAAACGTCATCTACATAATCTATAAATTAGTTATGCAGTAGTAAACGTCATCTACATAATCTATAAATTAGTTATGCAGTAGTAAACGATTGCAGAACTTTAAAATTAAAATTGTAGTTCTTGCTGCACCATATATTCGAAGCTTTCAATATTCTACTATCATGCGACAGAAGTTCATTTCAGGATCATCCTTGCAAGGCAAGAGGTAGATGGTGTGTACCTAAAGGTCAGTTTTTTGTAAACTACAAATAATTATGAAAAAATTTTATATTCTAAAAATGAGTTCTTAATATCTTTTTTTTGTTCTAAAGGTTTAACGGTCCTCTTTCATATATTGTACGTCTCCCTGTCGGGATAAGCAGAGAGGACAGAGCGCCAGGCTTTCCTATCTCGACATACATCCTCAGCCCCATCTACATCTACACACCTTGTCCTAACTCTACGATTTCTCCGACTCTCTATATTTTTCCAAACGCCTTTCATTCACATCTGTACCATATATTCGTTTTCTTAGTCTTTATTCATTCGTTCGTTCTATACGCCCAACCCATCTCAGTGTGTTTCCTTCGCCTTACTCAACATATCGACCTTAAGTTCACATTCCTTCATCACTCAATTCCGTATTCTGTCATACATTGTAACTCCGTCTATTCTTCTCAGTATTTATTCGGCTTCTTTCAGTATATTTTCACGTCCTCGTTTCACTCTCATATATTAAAAATGGTACTAAAATAATATTGTGGACTGTACCGTATTTACAGATTCTGATACCGCCCGGTTCAAGTATATTTATTTTAGTGCCCATTGGCTTTGTTTCACATCCCTCTTAGCTCCCTCGTCATCTGAATAAATACTATACAAATAGCAGAAATCCTCAACTTGCGCCAATATTTCATTTATCATTCATATAAAGCATTTCATTTTCGTTTCATACTTTACTATCACTTTAACACTTGCCTTACTGTGCTAAACAATTCCGCCAGCCACTGTGCTGGACGCTCAGAATCCAGTGAAAAATGTATGTTTTAAATTAAAATTATGCAAAATCTCCTAGGTTATTTTTTGTAATTATCTATAAAATTATTTTATTATGTAAGTCCTGGTCACTCACTATTCATCATAGGGTGGCAAGTGTTAAGACTATATGCTCGAGGACACACTTTGCAATAACTTTAAGACTATACGCACGAGGACATACTTTGCTATAACTTGAAGACTATATACACGAGGACATACTTTGCTATCCCTTTAAGACTATACGCACGAGGGCATACTTTGCTTTAACTTTAAGACTATACACACGAGGACATACTTTGCTATCACTTTAAGACTATATGCACGAGAACATACTTTGCTATCACTTTAAGACTATACGCACAAGGACATACTTTACTATCACTTTAAGACTATATTCACGAGGACATGAAAGAGAGAAAAAGCTCCCTCGTCATCTGAGTAAATACTATACAAATAGCAGAAATCCTCAACTTGCGCCAATATCACTCATATATTATCACTCATATAAAGCATTTAATTTTCGTTTCATACTTTGCTATCACTTTAAGACTATACGCACGAGGACATACTTTACTATCACTTTAAGACTATATTCACGAGGACATGAAAGAGAGAAAATGTGTGAAACAAAACCCTTCAAATAACTGAAATATTGAAAGATCTATAGTAGAAAGTTGTGTGTCAAGTATTGTGTTCCATTGCAATAAGACATCGAGTGTTATCTTATGTAATCACACAATGAGCTTTAAATCGTCAGCTTAAGGGAACAACTACGAGTACGTGACCTTTTAAAGGAGGATTACACTTGTAAACAAGAAAGCGACAGCTGATGTATTTGATCTTAACTAGTTCATTATTTATTAAATTAAAGCAAAAGAATCGTCAAAAGAAAGAGAATATAGTATATAAGATAGATGCCTCCAAAATGAGGCGTTGGAGGTAGGTGCTCGGCATTTCATGAACCGCAAAGCGTACCACTGTCTGTCTATATCAAAATTAGTGACAACGAAAGACTTTCGACAACATACAAGAATATAATCCTAACATACTTTAGGCACGTTGGCAGAAGGACATCGAAAGTCTTGAGAAGCCGTTGATAACGGTAACAGTTGAAGGAAAACGAATAAAATGAAGGGGCCTTATGAGATGGACGGGTCAAATAAAGGAGTTAACATAATTATGTTTGTTTTCTTCCCTCTCATCGTTCATGTTTCAACTCCACACAGTTCTATGGAGAATACTAGAGTCCTAACCAGACGGATTTTGGTTCATCTGAGTAAAGACCGGTTAGTACATATCTTTGTCCGACTTGGCATAGCTACTTTTCCCTTTGCATTCAAGTATGTTCCTAAATTCAAACTCATTGTTTGCCTACTGCGAAAAACCTTTAACATTCATACGAAAATATCTTACTCGAGATTGTACCATACTCTGGGAATACATACAATGTGAAAACCACGACTTGTTCACATATTATTTTATGTAAATATATATACATACATGGTACATCTGAAGGGCTTATTGATATACAGCAATTTCTTTATATCTTGGATACGTAAAATTAACTCAATCCATGACAGGTTATAAAAAAAATCGTTTTTTGGGCTATCAACCATGCCAAGTGTTCCCATTAAGAGACAACAGAGATTGCTTTATCATCCGCATTAACGTGATCCCCGCGGGGAGCACAAACGCCTGTGATCTGACGACAATCCAAGTTTCAAATCACAAATACTTAAAAAAAATGACACAAAACCGGAATAAAAATTGAACTAAAATTTAAAATAATCTTTCTTCTAGCGACATCTTTGAAAACCTTGTCAAATAATATATTAGTTTATGAGATATTGTTGAATAAACAGAGAGCCGAATTTTTTTGGTTTCTCAATATTTCCAGCATTAACGACCTGTCGCGCGGATCGAGTCCTGCGATGAGTCTCTCTTACGTAAATAAACATTACTAAGTCTCTCTTACGTAAATAAACATTACTAGTGCTATATGCATTTGATTGGGTGAGTGTCATGAAGCATTGATTTGATCGTAGCATTCCTTTGTTTATTTTACGTAATGTTAAGTTTATCTCCTTTATTTAATGAGTCTCCTTAAGAGTAATGACTATTATTTATTATCAGAAAATTACTTAAGTGTCATGTTTACTTGGTGTTGTAATCAAATATCAGTGGTTCTAAACAAAATATGTGTTTAAACTTAGAAATTAAAAAACGCTGAAATTGTGCCGCGCACAGGATTCGTGGAATTTGATTTTTAACGCGGTGAACAGGTTGATCAGGTGATGCCCAGAGCATGTATAGTTAGTCCAGATGTTTGGACTAATTAGCATACGTGTATGTTGTGAGACATGTATATCTCCACAATAACATTAAGCGCTTCTTTCGTTCCAGTCTTTTCATATTCACCTTGCAGTAAAAAAATAAACGATTAATATCTAAACAATAATGGTTGGACCAGATGAAAGGAATCAGGGATATTTATTCTGAGTAATACAATATTTATTCACTTCTCTCTTGAATGTGAATAAAGACGGTGCATATCTGAACCCTTTTGGAAGTTCGTTGCAAAGTCGCGCAGATGATAGTAAATAAAGATTAGTAAAATGAGGCGTTAGTGTGCGAAAGAATTTCTCATCGTCCGATCAAAGACAACATCCGTATTCTGAAAGAAAGTGGAATTTTTCGAGAAGATGTGAAGAATTGGGATTACTAAGCCCCCATAATAAACGATCAAGGTTCGTTAAGATTTTAAGCCTTTGAAGTATATTCTTAAACTAAGTGAAAACCATGAAGACCTGCAAAATAGTCTGGAAAGGTGGAGAAGAATCTTGGAGGACAATGGATTGAGACTGAGCAGAAAGAAAACAGAGTATCTGTACCTACCATTCGAGAACAAAAATGCTGTCACTCCCGTAATGCAAATGGATGGAGAAACATTACCAAATTGTGACTCCTTTAAGTATCTTGGGTCACTCATCCATAGCGATGGAGGATGTGCAGCAGATGTAACACATATAATTAGTGTGGGATGGATGAAGTTTAGATCAATGACGGGAGTTCTATGTGATCCGAAAATTCCAGCAAAGTTAAAAGGAAAAGTATACCAAACGATTGTCAAACCCGCACTTCTCTATGGCTCCGAATGCTGGACGATGTATAACTCTTACTCTAGGCAACTAGAAACTGCTGAAATGCGCACGCTAAGATGGCCAGCTGGTGTGTCCCTAAGATACAAAATAAAAAGCTCACGCATTCGTGGAAGCCTAGGTGTTACAGACATCAACAGCAAGATGGAGGAGAGGCGATTGAGATGGTATGGGCACGTTGGACGCAGAGCACCCGATCACATTGTGAACCAGGCAATCTCCATGGATCTTCCTCGAATAACAACCAGAGGAAGACCAAAGAATTCATGGGTGGTGCAAAAAGATAACCTGATGCAGAGTCACGGCCTGGGTGACGTAGTCCGGGACAGGAGAGCATACAACCTGAGGACGAGGAGAGCTGACTCCAACAGTCTTCGCAGACAATGAGTTGGGATGGAGCCAGGGAGAAGAAGTAGTATATTCCTAAACTCGGACTCATTTTTTGCTCTGCTATGAAAAACCTTTAACATTCCTTCAATAATATCTTAAACACTAAAATACTTTATAAGTACTATTTATATTTTCAAGATCCTGAAAAAAGGCGACGGAGGCTTCGAGATAAAAGATTTACGCGCGGCCCACCAGTAAAATATCGATAACATAAAAACACGAAATACCCAACATGGACATTGGGAGTTTACTTTAGGCAATAACCTTGATAATACCTTTCAAGTATCCGCGATCCGAGACGTGTTCTTGATTTAGGAATGGTCCATAACGTGTTGCTCACTCAACTTTATGATTATGCCCAGTTCACAGTTATGGGGTTGTATTGCTTTTCAATTCAATATTTTTCGGAGTTGTTTATGATCGATACAGTTTCGATTTTTTTCATACTTTTCACTAACCATTTCTATCTCGCAACCTGCATCATAACGTGGTTTTATTTTATGAATATTTTTTTTTCTTTTTCTAATGTTGGGCCTCGGAATTAGGAAGTTTGTTTCTATCCTGGGACGTTGATTCTCCCTACTGTCTTTCCAGGAAGACGATTGCCAATAAGTCGTCTACGCAGCACATTATGGAAGATTCTTAACGTTACCAATAATAATAATAATAAAATGATAATTATGATAGCGTCGTGTAGACAGAAAACTCTTCTCAATGGCGGTTTAGCTCAGGACTCGAACCGGCCATTGTTAACATACTAAAAATGTTACAAAATAAATAAAATAGGTGTTAACATAAGTTGTGTCCGTTTTTTTCCAAATTAAAAATGAGCGCCAAAAGTAAAACAAAATGGTAAAGGTTATACGTCATTCGAAAGAAAATTTTCTGCTCTACAATATATTGTATATGCTTTTACGTTACATATATTATTTTATTTGATTACAAGCCTTCAAAATTGAATGTCACGTAGACGAAACTGAGCATTTTCGACACCTCCTTTTCTTCGCGTTCAATCGAGGGAATAAAGCTGCCAAAGCTGCTCGCGATATTTGCGAAGTGTACGGTTGACGTTCGACAATTATTTTTTGTTGTTTTCACTCAAAACATGTGGAACCCAAGTGCCGAACTTCTGGACTTTTCCCATTGATTTAAGATGGCGGTATACAGTCATGTGACTACAATTCATCTGCTCAGCCAATTCTACGGTGGTTCGAAGGGGATCTTTATGAATAATATGGTTTAAGCGGTCCTCATCGAAGTTCACTGGTCGTCCGGAACGGTCCATGTCTTTCAGGTCGAAATTACCGTCTTTGAAACGCAAAAACCATCGACGAGCTGTCCTTTCATTCATAGCATCTTCACCATACACTTTAAGAGTTAAATATAATATCTCTAACGATAATTATTACAAATTATATATGAACTTAGTGGAAAGTATTAACAAAAATTAAAGATTAAAAGCCCTTAATAGATTATGGTGTAAACAAAGATAACACTTAAACAAATCAGGTGTAAAAGGTCTTTCGACGTATTGTACCGCGTGGATTGGCCTTATGATGCCTACGTTTCGAAAATGTTGCAATTTTCATTTTCTGGGCTTGTTTGTAGTCAACTTCGTCAACGTTTTTATAAAGTCACATGTCCTCGCGGCACACACTCCGAGTGACAGTTAGCATTATTGGTCAGTAATAAAAATAGCATTCTTTGCCAGTTATTGGGGGGATGCACTTTAACCCAAAAACACATATTGCAGGTTTCCCGAAAATTGATTGTGAAAATAATTAATAAACTTCCTGCTCGGTATCCCACGGCGGAGCTTTTCAGAGAGTATCAGGTCCTGAACATAGCCAATTTACATCTCAAATCCATTCTCTGGCACTACCATCGAGAGGTAGGGAAGATGCAGACTCGGCAGACACACATGACACGCATGGCAACTAATGAAATGTTCACCATCCCTAGAGTTTAAACCTCTTTTGCCCAAAGGCAATATGCTTATCTGGCTCCCATTACATACAATGGCGTGCCGACTTCAATAAAGGTAAAGGTAGGAAAACCATTTAGACAGTCGATCGGAGCGTGGTTGTTATTGCGACAGGATTTTGAGTACTTGGGCTTTCAGGATGAATGACGAGTGGAGGGGATTTGTGTGAGATTTGTGATTGTGTGCGGTATAGTGTGGGATGAATATTTTTGGTCTTTCTGGAGTGATGATGTGTGAGGAGTTGAATTTCGCAAGATGTTTCCAGTTGTAGTTGAGTGTCACTGTCAGGTTGATGAGAGCGTGCAACGGGGTTTTGTTTTTGTGTAATCAAAAATCGGAAAGAAGTATCGAATTTTTTTCATGCTAAATATCCTCAGTGAGATACAGGCAAAAGCCTAGTTTACTGGGGATACGACAAATGAAAGGCAACAAACCCAGATCCATTAAAATTGTATGTCCAAATCAAATTATCTGTTGTTTTTCTTAAATTGTGTATATTTCTTGTCATGTGTGATAATAATAATAATAATTGTAAATAAATCACAAAACACCTCGGGTAAACTGAAGTACAGTAGAATATAAAGCCTGTTTGTGGTTTCATCGATCAAGATAATTCTAATTTGTCATTTCAGCTATCAAAATTTAAAAAAAAATGTTAAGTACAATAAAAAGAAAATTCCGCCACAAACAAAAACTTTGAATACCTTCCGTCCGCCGGGCGCGAGGGATCGTGTATCGATATTGGCAACATGTCTGCAAACTTTCTCAATGAGAACAGGTGTACTAACATTTTATGAGATACAAACTTCACAGAAACAAAACGGGAAGCAATGCTAGATTTAATATTCAGGCAACAGCGAGAGAACGTGGATGGAAGTAGGAGTAACACGCGTTGGGGATTATCTGCTTGCAGTTCCGTTGTGATACATCCATTTTGCAACCAATCTTAGCGAAAGTTGGGAAAACAATTCCCATTTTTTTTAAATGAATTCTGGAAAACGACGACCTCTGTGACCTAGTTGTTAAGACGTCTGTCTTCCAGCCCGGAAGTACCGGGTTTAAGTTGTTAAGATATGACCTGGTTGTTATTACGCTTGCCTTGAATCCACAATCCCCGGGTACCATATTTTCGTAAGACGTGTCATAGCTGCTTTTGCCATTCTAATTCGTCTTCGGATCCTCTATTTCTCGAAATTAGAATTCGTCATTCTAATTCGTCTTCTGATCCTCTATTTCTCGAAATTAGAATTCGTCATTCTAATTCGTCTTCTGATCCTCTATTTCTCGAAATTAGAATTCGTCATTCTAATTCGTCTTCACATCCTCTATTTCTCGAAATAAGAATTCGTCATTCGAATTCGTCTTCGGATTCTCTATTTCTCGAAATTAGAATTCGTCATTCTAATTCGTCTTCTGATCCTCTATTTCTCGAAATTAGAATTCGTCATTCTAATTCGTCTTCTGATCCTCTATATCTCGAAATTAGAATTCGTCATTCTAATTCGTCTTCACATCCTCTATTTCTCGAAATTAGAAATATCGTTATATAAAATATTTAGGAAAATACACAAATCCAGATATATCGGAGGAGTTGTAAGGAAATTAATCGCAGGAGCACTCGGGTTGAGTCTGAAAAGACGGCGAATGCAGTGGGAGTAGCAGCTGGGGAGGGGGTTGTCGCGGACGGCAACGTTACGGCGTTAAATGGCAACTGTCAAACGTTAAATAAATATTCAGGGCGGAAAAGGTCGAAGTCGTTACTCGTCACATTATGATGCGTGAAATGGAAAGAGAGGCAAAGCATAAACGGTGGAACTGAATAGCCTACAGCAAAGTCATGGTATACGAGTATAATTCAATAGCCTACAGCAAAGTCATGGTATACGAGTATAATTCAATAGCCTACAGCAAAGTCATGGTATACGAGTATAATTCAATAGCCTACAGCAAAGTCATGGTATACGAGTATAATTCAATAGCCTACAGCAAAGTCATGGTATACGAGTATAATTCAATAGCCTACAGCAAAGTCATGGTATACGAGTATAATTCAATAGCCTACAGCAAAGTCATGGTATACGAGTATAATTCAATAGCCTACAGCAAAGTCATGGTATACGAGTATAATTCAATAGCCTACAGCAAAGTCATGGTATACGAGTATAATTCAATAGCCTACAGCAAAGTCATGGTATACGAGTATAATTCAATAGCCTACAGCAAAGTCATGGTATACGAGTATAATTCAATAGCCTACAGCAAAGTCATGGTATACGAGTATAATTCAATAGCCTACAGCAAAGTCATGGTATACGAGTATAATTCAATAGCCTACAGCAAAGTCATGGTATACGAGTATAATTCAATAGCCTACAGCAAAGTCATGGTATACGAGTATAATTCAATAGCCTACAGCAAAGTCATGGTATACGAGTATAATTCAATAGCCTACAGCAAAGTCATGGTATACGAGTATAATTCAATAGCCTACAGCAAAGTCATGGTATACGAGTATAATTCAATAGCCTACAGCAAAGTCATGGTATACGAGTATAATTCAATAGCCTACAGCAAAGTCATGGTATACGAGTATAATTCAATAGCCTACAGCAAAGTCATGGTATACGAGTATAATTCAATAGCCTACAGCAAAGTCATGGTATACGAGTATAATTCAATAGCCTACAGCAAAGTCATGGTATACGAGTATAATTCAATAGCCTACAGCAAAGTCATGGTATACGAGTATAATTCAATAGCCTACAGCAAAGTCATGGTATACGAGTATAATTCAATAGCCTACAGCAAAGTCATGGTATACGAGTATAATTCAATAGCCTACAGCAAAGTCATGGTATACGAGTATAATTCAATAGCCTACAGCAAAGTCATGGTATACGAGTATAATTCAATCGACAAAGAGAATCTGAGTAATATTTCATAGAATGCGCATTGCACAAATCGCTGGAATACGCGCGTAAAAAGATTCATAATGCCCATATAGAATTGAATGGTTGAATTAAAATAGGCACTAAGTACCAAAAAAAACAACAAAAAAAACTAAGTATGCAGTTTCGTTCTATATGTCATATATAATGAAACTGCATACTTAGTTTTTTTTGTTTTTTTTTTGGTACTTAGTGCCTATTTTAATTCAACCATTCAATTGTTAATATGGTCGCGCGACGAAACGACGCGCTAAGTAGCGCGACCATATAAACAATTGTATATGAGCATTATGAATGTTTTTACGCGCGTATTCCAGCGATTTGTGCAACGCGCGTTCACGCGCGACCACTTGAACTTCGCTTGATAATAATTAAAGGAAAATTTATACAGCGCCGTTTAAAGATTAAACTCTTAGTAATTTGTTTTACCAAACACTGTTTATTCCTTAGATTTTTGCCTTTTTGCCGTACTGGCCATTAAATACATAATTCATAGTTAGAGTAAACTCTGTCTTTAACCCTTCCCTTACGGTGATAAAAATAATACGCGTGTTACGGTGTTGGGTAGTGAGTACGCAATAAAAAATTAGCGATTTTAAATCGGAAAAATAAGAACATTCATAGATAATCCCCTTAATTAATTATAATTGAAGTTAAAAATTATAATAATTGAGATTTATTTGCTGAAAACATTAAAAAACCATCTGAAAACATTAAAAAACGCTCACGGAACGGGCATACGTCTAACCTATTTGCTAGCCTAGAGGCAACTAGTGGCGCGGAACGTCAGTCGCATACCCCGGCGCATACGCCTTTGCTTGCGACGTTGAGAAAATTCAGCTCCTCGCAATTCAGTCTAGTATGCAAGAGTGAGATGCGAATATAGTGTCGCGCTTCCCGCATACTATTCACCTATCGTCAAGACGAGGCACTCGCCGCGTTTAAATGCGAATTTGTTTTCGATCTTTACAAAACACCTCGATGTAGCCGATAAATTCTGATTATTATTAATATTATTTTTTAAATCAATGCGTAAATCTATTATGGAGGAATACCTAAAATCTAAACCTTGTATTTATTATATTTATAGAGATATTGACGGTTATTAGAAGCAACGTGTAGAAGATACCCAACACAGGGAAGGAAAGGTTTAGGACGCTTTAACCCTTTAGGCACGTATGACGTGCACCGCACGCGCATCAAAATCAAAACTCCCCAAAGGGACGTATGACGTGCACCGTACGTGCACCAAAAATACCACACAAGGATGGACGAAAACAGTGTCCTGTTTTATCATCTATTTATATGAGCAATAGTTGAACGATTGCGTTAAAAACGATCTCCATAAAAAAATTGAACGTCCCTGGGACTGAAAATATGTTTAAGGCATACGGGCCTGAAGGGTTAAACGCGACTCGAATCGATTAAAAATATTATAAAATAAATACATATAAAATGAGTGTAAGGAAAGGAAGTTGATAGTTGCGGTTATTATAATAGATTAGGTACTTTCCCGCATCTGCAAATGTCCAGAAAAACATATTTGGTAAGAAAACCGTAGAAAATTGACTGCAGGAAGACGAACTACAAACAAACCTTCGTAGTTCTTCTGATATGTAATAGTTACACATTCGGCTTTACATGAAGTGTAGTGTTCATATACTATACCATCATCAATTTTGATAAGACCTTCCAAAAAGGTTGTATTTAAATGATTCCTAAAGGTGAAAGAAGCTGAATGAAAAACTTGTTTCATACGAGATACAGAGAACAGTAGTTCGAAATACTTTGGTACAGATACTTTCCAGATTACAGCTTCATTGTCCTTTTATTAATATAATTAATCAACCCCTCTGGCCCAGTGGGTAAGATGGCTGTATTCCAAATCCAAACGAGGGGTGCGGGTTTATACCCGTTGAAAGTCAGATTAATAAAATAAGAAACCCAATCTCGATTTTCACTCAAGACCTCTTTCACCTTTCCCTTCCGGTGATAAAAAAAATCGCGCGTTCCGGTGCTGTGTATTCAATACACATGTAACAATGAGCGATTTAAAATCGGAAAAATAAGAATATTCATAGCCAATCGCTTAAATTAATTAAATTTGAAATCAAAAGTGATAATAATTGAAATTTAATTGCTGAAAACATGAAAAAAAACATCGGCCGACGTTCACAAAACGGGCGCAGGGACCACCTCGTATGGATGCCTGCGAGCTACTGAGACGGAACTCAGAACACTAACAGTGTGTATGTTATACCTCGAAGGAAGAAACTACTGCGAACTGAGATTCTATTTCTTGCGTTCCCATACACCGAAGTAGAGTGAGGCGTGAATAGCGTCGCTTCCTCAACCATATTGGTTTTTTAGAATGAATATATTATACCTACGTCACACACTGGCACATGTTTGATTGTATTGGTGAATTTATTCCCGATTTTCACAAAATATCTCTGATGTGGCCGATAAGTGCTAACATAATCATTATGAATATTATTTTTTCATTCAATGCATAAATGTATTACGGAGGAATACCTAAAATCTGAACCCAGTATTTATTATATTTATAGAGATATTAAAGTTTTTAGAAGCAATGTGTACTAGTTACACATCACAGGGAAGGAAGGGTTTAATATGTTTTTGGTTTGTTGGAAGAGATTGCTACTAGGTAATAACTTCGCCAGATTGAAATGTATACAATAATATGAGGTATCCGTATAAGAAAAGTATTGAACGAGATGTTATCGAGCATCATAATTTGAATTGTTACATTAATGCGCCTTATCCATGTCTATGACCTCAAGAATAACGTCGTAGTCTCATTTGTATGAATGAAACTGTCGCCACGATCGTGGATGACGTGACAAGAAACCCAATGCCTACCCTCGCCCTGGCGCGCCCCGTTATTACTGTCTAGTATCTGGTATTTATTCGAGGATCCTCGTTAGACGCGGCGGGTAACGGCTCCAGAAGCAATACAGATACTAATTAATGTGTAGTCTTCAGCCCTCGCAGTAGTGGCTCTATCCTGGAGGATAATGGTGCTAAAAGTTGCAGGACTTCAATATACAAAAGAACATACATAGCATCTAGACATTTCCCTGTCGGAGTAGGCTGAGAGGGCAGGGTGTTAAGAGTTTCCTTTTTCGACACACATTTTTAGCCTCTCTCACGTCCATACAACTTAACCGATTTCTCTGACTTTCTACGTTTCCTTCTGTCAAAATACAATAGTATTTACTTGATTCAATCATACTTTCCTTAGTCTCCCTCTCACACGTTTTTCATTCACGTTTGCGCTATAAATTTGTTTCGTTAGTTTCCTTTTCAATAATTTTGAGGGTTGAGTAAGATGAATATGAGTTTAAATATTTAAATACAATCAACATTTAAATACCTCGGAAGTATTCTAGTGGAAGACCTCGTCCCAGGAACCGAAGTCAAGTGCAGAATTGAATCGTCTCGTGCGGCTCTTAATAAAATGAGAAGCGTATTCTGCGATGATAATCTAAACTTGAAACTTCGACAACGGTTAGTCAAACGCTACGTTTGGTCAGTGTTATTGCATGGAGTGGAATCATGGACCCTCAAAGTTGGTAGTATGAACCGACTGGAAGCATTCGAAATGTGGATGCACCGGCGAATGCTACGGATACCCTGGACGGATATTGTCAGCAACACGAGGGTTTTTCAAAGAGCCAAAGTTGATAGAGAGTTGCTGACTAATACTAAAATCCGAAAAATGTCCTGTTTGGGTCATGTACTCAGAGGAGCAAAGTATAAATTACTGCACCTGATCATCCAAGGCAAAATAGAGGGTCGAAGAGGTGTTGTCAGGAGGAAAATCTCCTGGCTCCGCAATATACGTGATTGGACTGGCATAAGGGGCGCTGGAGATTTTTTTCGGTCTGCCGGGGACAACGATGCCTACTCTCAGGTGATATTCAACGTTGGGGGGGACCTGACATGACACTGGGAAGAAGAAGAACCACATCGGCTTTAAGTTCACCTTCATTTATAGTCACTTCATTCCGTATTTTTATCAATGCACGCATTTCTACAGCATTTATTCAGAGCCTATCAGTACTTTTCCATGTTTACATTTCACTTCCATATATTTAAGCTGGCACGTTGGGTAATAGTTAATTTTAAATAAGATTATTAAATTATTGAAGTTTGGGAACATGGTCAATGATATTGATTCATAATACAACGAATCCTGTTCGTCTTATGTTTTTTTAGGAGCAACCCCTGTGACGATATATTAGCTTCAACCCCTTAAGTATAAGATCCGCCATTGAACAACACGGGCCGGCACCAGGTGCGTTGAAACTGGGCAGGAGGGTGGCACGGGGGAACTCGAGGATAGAGCCACGCTCTTGAGGCACGTGAGTAGCCGCCCCCGCCCCGATATTTATGCTGGGACGTTCTTCCCGCTCGCATCACGCGCAAAGCCAATCGCAACATTTTCATTTCAAATCGTGACATTTCAACTGATTCGTCCAGGATTGACAAGCGAATATAACGTTGCCATATTTTTGTCCTTTCGGACGATGCTATCTTAAAAAATAAATTTACCTCTCCTTATAATTGTGTTGGCACCTGGAGAACAACTGCGTTAGTCTACTTGAAGAGCACTGAATAAACTTCGATAAGGGGTGAATACGTTTTTTTAACAAAATAATCAATAAATTTGATTGTGGGGATTCAGTCAGGACTCACAAACACATGTTAGTTTGTCCAGAGTTACATGCTATATCGATAGGACTTCATTTATGCGAATGATAGGGCTGGACGATCTCTGTTGCCTCGTACTGGAAACAGGTGGCATAAATGATGGTCCGGAAACGAAAAAGGTTTCCGAATCATTATATGTTCCCTGACTAGTCCACCTACAGTATAAGCTGGGAGGACCAAGGTCTGAGTGAATGTGATGGAATACAAGTAGCCTGAACGAGTGGACTTGTTCTTGCTAAATAATTAGTTGTAAGAATTGTTATCTAGTTATAGGTAGTATGTAGGTGTTAATCATTTCTAAGAAATCATATATTATGATTATAAAAAATTCAAATAAAATGACATGTAGGAAAATAAGATTAAGTAAGTCCATAAAATATAAGATAAGTTGATTAATAAATTTGTATATAGGTACAGCCTTGATAAATATTTGTACAATATAGTACTTTGTTTAAAAACAAAGTTATACTATTACAAATTAAAGTACAAATTACTGCACCTGATCATCCAAGGCAAAATAGAAGGCCGAAGAGGTGTTGGCGGGAGGCAAATCTCCTGGCTCCGCAATATACGTGATTGGACTGGCATAAGGGGCGTTGAAGATCTTTTTCGGACTGCCGGACAAAGATATCTACTATCAAGTGATATTCAACGTTGGGGGGACCTGACATGACACTGAGAAGAAGAAGATACTATTACAAGTGGGTGCCAAGAGAAAACTCAACGCTTAGAAATATAAAATATTTTTTTTATTATTTACTTCATGACTGATCATCAACATTGTACTATATCATACTTTACTTCATGACTGATCATCAACATTGTACTATATCATACTTTACTTCATGACTGATCATCAACATTGTACTATATCATACTATACTTCATGACTGATCATCAACATTGTACTACATTATACTTTCGTTGGAATATACCTTCGTAAATTATGACAAGATTTAGCAGAAAGGGTTGTCTTCAAGCGCTTTCAAAAGATGCACACGTCATCCATATCTTAATCAATCCACGCCACAGGACCAGTAACGAAAAAAAAAATATCATAATATCCCATCCCATTGGATTGGTTTGGAACAATCAATTTATTAAATGAAGAAGAAATCGACCTAAAAGTTTACTCTTCCCCGAAGGAACATCTCTCAAACATATATTCGAAAGATACAATGGAGACATCGCATTAAGGGACTTAAAATCAAACCGTTCACGACACTTGATCCAGTTTAGGATTATAATAGAAGCTCTTCTTCTTCTTCCTGGCACTGTCCAAACTCATTGCCTAGGTAGGCTGTTGAGGTCGGATTTTCTCGTTCTCAGGCTGTATGTTCTTCGGTTCTGGGTGTCGCTTTCATCTAGGCTGTTTCTCTGCAGGATCTTGGAGCATTGACTTATCCAGGAGTTCTTTGGTCTTCCTCTGGACGGCTGTCGAGGAAGATCCACAGACATTGCTTGATTTACCGTATGGTCTGGTGGTCTCTGTCTTATGTGCCCGTACCATCTCAGCTGTCGCTCTTCCAGCTTACTGTTTATGTCAGTGACCCCCAGGGTACCACGAATGCGTGAGCTAATAGAAACCATAATATAGAAAAAACAAAGAAGAAATATATAAAAGAACGTAACACACAGGTGTATACAGAAAATAAAAATGAATATTCCGCGTGACATAACTCGACAGCAATCGTAGAAAACTAATTGAAAATAAACCTTTTTTTTTTTCAAAAAATATTGACAAGAAATCATTTACTATCTCACTTTTGGAATTGGGCGTCCTCCATAATTATCTTTTTCAAGAATAACGACATGTCCACTCCTCAAGCAGGAGCAAATATAAAATAAGAGATGGCACTCCGGTCCGGTTCGCTCGTGTCTAAGGCCGAGACGTGCCTAATTACGACACATGCTCGATATCTGTACGTTCTGACATCGGTCACAGCTTTCCAACAAAACTATTTCTGGATTTTGGAAAAATGAATGAGGATGATTTGAATATTTTTTATACGTTAACATAAATGAGATACGACATAGGCACTCCTCGGGCACGAGTAACAATAAAAAGGGAAAGCAATCCAGTTAGATTGTGTCTAAGGCCGGGACGTGCCTAATTACGATAAATGGTTTTTGACACCGATCGCAGTTTTTCAAAATAGCATTTTTGTTTTTTGAAAAGATTAAGGAGATCAATTTAAATATATTTAAAAATAAACGAAAAGTGATAAAATAAGTTAAGTATAAGGGATGAATGTACATTTAAGGTTGATGTGTTGAGTAAGGCCCTGTCCAGATGAGGTTGATGTGTTGAGTAAGGCCCTGTCCAGATGAGGTTGATGTATTGAGTAAGGCCCTGTCCAGATGAGGTTGATGTGTTGAGTAAGGCCCTGCCCAGATGAGGTTGATGTGTTGAGTAAGGCCCTGCCCAGATGAGGTTGATGTGTTGAGTAAGGCCCTGTCCTGATGAGGTTGATGTGTTGAGTAAGGCCCTGTCCTGATGAGGTTGATGTGTTGAGTAAGGCCCTGCCCAGATGAGGTTGATGTGTTGAGTAAGGCCCTGTCCTGATGAGGTTGATGTGTTGAGTAAGGCCCTGTCCAGATGAGGCGTTTTACGCGCGATTCGAGAAGCGCGTTTCGAATTTACCCTGATTAATTCGAAACGTGCCACTCGAATCTCGCGTAAATCGCCTTATCTGGACAGTGTCTAAGATGAAGATGTGCACTCTGAGAAGGTTTGGAACTGTGGAACGAACGATTGATGAGATATTAACAAAACAAATATAATATATAGCGCAACTGTGAGTGAAAGGCGTGTATACTAAGGAAAGCAGGGTTGATCAAGTGAATGATATTTTAGCGGATGTCCTTGAAGGGACGTATTGATGATTTTGATTGTTTGGTATTTAAATAAAATACGTCAATTAGCGATGCGGAAAGAGAGAGTGAATGAATCAATGAATAATAAATAATAATTAATGATGATTTATTTATCGGTAAGTAGGTATTTATACATTTCAGAATGGGCGCGGGAGTGCGCCCGCAATATATTTTTATCTCGCTTCTGTGCGTGCAGAGATGGTCGGTTGAAATATTGCAGACGTCGCAAATAATATTGTGCGTAGACAATTTGTTGGCGAAAACGGCGAGACAGCTTGATGCGTTCCATTTCTACTGTGGAATGTATCGTAAATAGTATTTGTGGGTAAACAATTTCAATGTTTTGGTATGCGACCTTTGGACATATCCAAAGGTCGTTTCGTCGGTCGTTGACCGTGTATGTTGACAATATTTCAGCGACGACAGCAGTTCCTACAATATTTTCAAAGAAAGAAACGTAGGAAGTCAGAGAAATCGTAGGAGTTGTATAAGTGAAGAACTGGCTTAAGATGCGTGTCGAGATAGGAATATCTGGCGCATTTGTCTCTCTGCCTACCCTAACAGGAAAATGGCGTGATGGTATGTATTTACTCGTATTTATAACATAACTTAGTGTTCGCAACGCAATTTGTGACTGTTTTTTAAGGGCATTTCTGTTATTATACTATATACTCGTATATAACATAACAGTACTTCAAAAAGTGTCCAAAATTCCCTGTGAGACGTCTTCAGCCTTCCCACACGGAATAAAAATACTATTCCATTTAATATGCGGCCACATCAAATTAATGTTGCATACAGATGTGTATTTTACACGCATTCGATAAAAATCCAAAGAAAGCTTCTCAGGTGCAGACGAATTCCGAAGCAAAGTTTTCCAGTAGTTACAAATGCGACATTTTGGAATGTACGCAAAACCTTTCGAGTTTAATGTGCACGTGCCCTTCTTCCATTCGCACTCAAGTCACTCAAAAACAATTCTCGAAAACGGTACACATTGTTTTCGGCTCTGTTAATCGAGACTTTCGATAAAGAGTTCTGGTATATATGTCGCTAATACTAATTAATGCAGAAAAATAAAAATAACCTCGTCGACTAACTCGTAACCAAACTGGGATCCTACTTACGATTATGATACAACCCGAAAAAATAACCGAAACCTCGGAAGGTAAGCGTCTTATCAAGTAAACTGCGGAGGTCTTAAATATAAAAATGAGAAACAAGCGAAAAACTCCAAGTTGAAAGAGGGAATTGAGATAAACGTTCAAAACAAATAAATATCCACGTATTTTATCCCTTCTTCATATTAATTTTCTTTGCCTTATCCCATATCCATTTGGGCGCAGTTGCTTGGACCCTATTCTCCAACTCTATCGATCTCGATAATCACTCGGGGATTTCTTAGGTAGGTTCTTCTTGGGTCTCCCTCTGTGTCTATTTGGGAGTTCTCAATTCGTGGCTGTGTTTAGCGTAAATTGTACGTGCCCATGCAAGCGTAGTCGTGCTTTCCGAGTTTCATAAACTATTGGCGTCATTTGGATTGTTCCGCGAATTCGTTAATTTGAGTGACAACCATTGCGTGCGTATAGCCGTGACATGAATCGGTTGTTTCTCTTTTTTTCTTTAGAGGTATACACTCGACTCCATATATCATACGAGTAGTACAGCGGACCTTACAACTCTTTTGTAAATCTTGCTCTTAAGTTTTATCGGTAGCCTTCTGTCGCACATCTTCCCTCACGTTCCAACAATATCCATCAACATGAACAAGGGACTTCACACGACTCCAACTTTGAGGAACCAAGTCACTGTTAATAACAGGATTGTGAAAGAGCTACCCGGCGAGGGCGAGGGCGCGCGGCGAGGATGGCAATAACTGGATTTCATGGGCGCCTGCTCTGACCCTCACAATGGAATGTTATTACCGAACTTGGCTTAATTGCATTGATTCCCTTGTACGTTTAGATTCTATAGTCTAACTTTCTCGATTCCCATCATCACTATCGTTTATTTCCCTTGATCACACATTTTTTTTAATATACTCGTACTGTTTTGTAACATCCCCAAACAGATATTAAACAGGTATTTGCTCTTTTTTTCCGGTTCCTGATTTAAATTATTTACAAACATATATATCATGACGACTTTTCCCTGTCGGGGTAGACAAAGAGAAGAGAGCGCTAGACTTTCCTATCGCAACACACATGTTTTTACATTTCCTTCTTTCAAAATATCAAACACTCGAGCCAACCCAACTTTCCTTGGTTTTCCTCTACCGCGTCTCCCACTAGCATTTGTACTAAGTATAGATTTGTTTTGTTAGTCTTGATTTGTGATCTATAAACGTTGATTTTTCACATATTTTACATTACCGTTTTCTTCATCGTGAGCCTGGAAAAATAAAATCACCATAAAAACCATAATTTTAGTTTATTTGTTCTGTATCCGCAGTGTGACAATGTATAGTAGTGAGGTCTGGATTACCTACGGCCACCACAAAATAATGGTCACCACAAGCGGTCTTTACACAGAAAATAATAATAGCTATGGTATGACAGGATAAAACCACAAATTAAGAAGTTCTCAATAAAGCAGGTCAGGGAGTAATTTTTAATCAAAATTGTTTTTGGGTGAGTCGACGTATTGATAATCCTACTCAGTTCCTGCTGGGCATGCTCGGGTATAACTCCTTGAGCGTAAGAAGAGATCTGCATCTCCTGGTATACGTTGTCAAACTCCTTCGAGGAGTTGTGAGCTGTCCAGCATTACTACAAAGATTAGCGTTAAATGTTCCTAACAATTACACTAGACTGCGCCGGCAAGAACTGTTCTCAATAATATACGCAAGAACGGGTCTTCCAGCCGCTATGCCTGTTGGAAGGGCCTTAACTCTTCTGAACGGGACTGCTTCGGATATTGACATATTTCATATCACATTACCGAAAGCGAAAGTAAATTTTTTTCTTAGATTGAGCGCGTTAGAAAGCACTCATCAACATACTTAAGTGACTGTGAATATATGTGTATCATATGTTTGTGTGTATATACTCGTTTGTATGCATATGCATTATTTTTTATTTTATATAATTTTCAAATTTTTTTTCTATGTGATTTTTGTTCTTTTTTAATGTCTTGTATTTTTCAAAATAATTGGGCTAAGCCTGTTTTGAAAAAATACATTAATAAATAAATAAATAATTGAAGAAAAAAAAAAGTCTCGATATGAACCGAAAATGAGTAAAGAATGAAATTGGTGAATCTTAAAAAGCATTATATTAATATTTGGATGACGTCAGGAACTTTTTAAGACAAAAGGGCGGGATCCGCCCACTGTCACACGGAATGGAGGGACTAGGATATGCTGTCGAGGCGGGAGACAAGAAGCGGCCAACTGATCTAGAGATATTCAAAATGATCCATTTGAAGAGCCTCGTCGTGCGATTAACTTTATTACTAGTTTTCAGGGAAGTGAGAATAGCTAATGTCATATTTTTTTTGTGTTTTCAAGTATTTTACATCAAACACGGGTGTTTTATTGAATTATTTAACATTTGATAAAGGGAAACCAATTACATAAATTATACTTTGTTTATAGTTAAGGCATTAACGTTGTGGAGGTTTAAAGACATTGTAATTTATTTTTATCAAACACTGTTTATTCCACTTTTTTGTGACGGTATAACCCTACCGGTTTCAAGGCTTTCACCTCATCTTCAGGGGAGCGTAAACAAGACTAAATGCTGTTCGGACTGGCACCGATATAGACACTTCAACGGTTGGAGGCGGGAGGGGTGAGGGGAAGGCTAGGTATAATTTCGGCCAAGAGCGGGGAGATTTTGGGGAAATAAGTATTCAGCAGATGCTCTGATCGGTATACTGACTTAGAAATTTCTAGGGCCTCCAATCTGTCCAATCTATTTCCGTTGTCGCTAATATGTAAGAATTTGGCATCATCGATAGAAGAAGTATGATTCTCACGGTGACAATGATTAGCCATTTCAGAATAAATTAGAGGATTTGTTAAAGCAGATTGGTGTTCACGAAATCTCTTTTCAAAAGATCTTCCTGTCTTTCCTATATATAAATTATCACAGTCAGCACATAAAAGTGTATACACAGCACTGTTGCTAAGTATTCCATTTTTGCCTTTCCCATTAAATAAGAGTTTCCGGAGATTAAAGTTAGTGTAAAAAGCTGGCTTTATGTGACTTGGAATATTTTTGGTTATTTCATTTGATATATATTTTTTTTTTTTTTTTTTTTATCATTGTCACCGTGAGAATCATACTTTTTCTATCGATGATGCCAAATTCTTACATATTAGCGACAACGGAAATAGATTGGACAGATTGGAGGCCCTAGAAATTTCTAAGTCAGTATACCGATCAGAGCATCTGCTGAATACTTATTTCCCCAAAATCTCCCCGCTCTTGGCCGAAATTATACCTAGCCTTCCTCTCACCCCTCCCGCCTCCAACCGTTGAAGTGTCTATATCGGTGCCAGTCCGAACAGCATTTAGTCTTGTTTACGCTCCCCTGAAGATGAGGTGAAAGCCTTGAAACCGGTAGGGTTATACCGTCATAAAAAAAGTGGAATAAACAGTGTTTGTTAAAAATAAATTACAATAAATTATACTAGAGAAAATGTAGCATGATCCCTGTGACAGTTCACATATTTGCCCCAATACAACCTTGTTACGACGTTCAGTAATTTTAATTATTTTATCAACTTTAAAATAAGCCTCGATTCTAATAAATAGCGAGTTATTTAGGTAAATACATTACATAAAACTAACAATAATGACAAATTAATACATCTTGTTACAAATAAGCAAAAATATGTCAGTTTGTTAAAATCAAATAATATTTGGTGACGTTTGTCAAAAGTCAGTACGTTAGTCTGCATTGGCTAGGGATGGGGTATACGATAATTGGATTTTCGATTTTTTTTATACCTAAAATTAAATGTTCGTAATCAGTATTAATCCATAGTGGATCTTGACCTATTTAAAGATAGATACAAACCATACAATACATTAGAAAGTCAGTAAAATGAAAATCAGGAATTAAAACGTCAGTTTAGAGAAAAACAATTTTTCAATTTATAAAAAAAACGATTCGATTTGTAAAAAAAAAAACGATTTTTCCCCATCCCGTTGAGACATGACATTTCAAACGTCACAGGGACCATCCTACATTTTCTCTAGTTTTAACAAACCAAAAAGTAATATGCCTGGATATAACATAAATACGACTGGAACAATATAACTCATTCTTCCCTGTGAAGTGATCCAGTTATACCTAGTAAGTTTATTAAGGAGTTTTATCCTCAATTTATCCAACGAGATGTGGAAGACGTCGAAATAAGAAAATTCATTCCACAAGTGCAGAAGTGGTGACAGTTCGTGAACACGGCACCGAAAAAAATCTTTATTCACGATGCACGATGGCCTTAATAATTATCAACAAAGGGTTCGCTATTTTCCCCGTTATCAATTTGTATATTTATTTATTTTCTCAAAATAGACTAAGCCCAATTACTTTGAAAAATACAAGAAATGTTAACAATAAAAATAAAGAAAAAGTATATTGAGTAAAAAAAAATTATATCAAATAAAAAATAATGTATATGCATACATATACACACACATAAATACACATATACCATATTCAGTCACTTAAGTACGTTGATGAGTGCTTAGAAGAAAATTTACTTTTGCTTTTGGTAATGTGATGTGAAATATGTCAATATCCGAAGCAGTCCCGTTCAGAAGAGTTGAGGCCCTTCCAACAGGCATAGCGGCTGGAAGACCCGTTCTTGCGTATGTTATTGAGAACAGTTCTTGCCGGCGCAGTCAAGTGTAATTGTGAGGAACATTTAACGCTAATCTTTGTAGTAATGCTGGACAGCTCACAACTCCTCGAACGAGTTTGACAACGTATACCAGGAGACGCAGATCTCTTCTTACGCTCAAGGAGTTATACCCGAGCATGCCCAGCAGAAACTGAGTAGGATAAAGCCATGGATAGACGCCAAACTCACTCATATAGAGATATCGTCGACATTTTTTTGTATCTTCTCTACCATGAGTGAGTTCTATATGCATAAATATGCTAGTAGATCTCTTCTAACGGTTAAGAATTAATATCATACCGATTAGAAAACTATCACCATACCTAATAAAACTATCACCATACCTAATAAAACCATCACCATACCTAATAAAACTATCACCATACCTAATAAAACTATCAAAATACCTAATAAAACTATCACCATACCTAATAAAACTTTCAAAATACCTAATAAAACTACCCCCATACCTAATAAAACTATCACCATACCTTATAAAACTATCACCATACCTAATAAAACTATCACCATACCTAATAAAACAATCACCATACCTAATAAAACTATCACCATACCTAATAAAACTATCACCATACCGTATAAAACTATCACCATACCTAATAAAACTATCAAAATACCTAATAAAACTATCACCATACCTAATTAATCTATCACCATACCTAATTAAACTATCACCATACTTAATAAAACTATCACCATACCTAATTAAACTATCACCATACCTAATAAAACTATCACCATACCTTATAAAACTATCATCATACCTTATAAAACTATCACCATACCTTATAAAACTATCACCATACTTAATAAAACTATCACCATACCTAATTAAACTATCACCATACCTAATAAAACTATCACCATACCTTATAAAACTATCATCATACCTTATAAAACTATCACCATACCTTATAAAACTATCACCATACCTAATAAAACTATCACCATACCTAATAATAAGTCTGGAGATATGTTATTTTTACATAAACAAAAATTAAAATTATAAACTCAGTAAAAGAAATACAACTTTCCTGTCGAACTGCAACTCGACATATTGAAATTATAAATGAGAACATAATATAGTACAACAATCGGAAGATGATATACTCGTACACGTACTGAAGTATTGCTTTTCTTTTTAACAATTTGAAAGATATCGTTAACGCTGCTCAATTCGTATTTTTAAGAATTGTATTCCCAGATATGGCAATAAAATACGAATTCCTCATCATAATTCCGATGAAAGGAACAACTCGAGGTGAATATATTTTTACATTTACAGAGTTTTGTAAGAAAACAAATTTACCATTATTTAAATTGGTTTCTATCTCTGCCGAGACGGTGTTCCTTCAATGGTGGCTCGGAAGAAAATATTTATTGTACTTTGTAGATTTATTGATGAATTGCCGGATTCTGTCACTTTCCGTTGCATAATACACAATAACGCCCTCATGTAAGAAAATATTGGACGTTAACGTGTTCCCCGCGGGGAGCACAAACGCCTGTGATCTGACGACAATCCAAGTTTCAAATCACAAATACTTAAAAAAATGACACAAAACCGGAATAAAAATTGAACTAAAATTTAAAATAATCTTTCTTCTAGCGACATCTCTGAAAACCTTGTCAAATAATATATTAGTTTATGAGATATTGTTGAATAAACAGAGCGCCGAATTTTTTTGGTTTCTCAATATTTCCAGCATTAACGACCTGTCGCGCGGATCGAGTCCTGCGATGAGTCTCTCTTACGTAAATAAACATTACTAAGTCTCTCTTACGTAAATAAACATTACTAATGCTATATGCATTTGATTGGGTGAGTGTCATGAAGCATTGATTTGATCGTAGCATTCCTTTGTTTATTTTACGTAATGTTTAGTTTATCTCCTTTATTTAATGAGTCTCCTTAAGAGTAATGACTATTATTTATTATCAGAAAATTACTTAAGTGTCATGTTTACTTGGTGTTGTAATCAAATATCAGTGGTTCTAAACAAAATATGTGTTTAAACTTAGAAATTAAAAAACGCTGAAATTGTGCCGCGCACAGGATTCGTGGAATTTGATTTTTAACGCGGTGAACAGGTTAAAGATATTCCTACGAAAATAGTCAATTATGTCAGAGCACGCACCTTACGTATGCGACTATTTTGCAATTAGTTAGAAGAGAATGGATCTGAATACGGGGAACCGCTTCTTTTCATGCATGTGAGGTGGCTTATTCGAGGAATTTATTCAGAGGTTCTTAATTATATTACCAGAAATAATCGTATATTGGGATAAAGCACATTGAGATAAAAATATGACCAATTACAAGATCCTGCATGGTTACGAAATTATGCATCAATAACCGATCTGACAGCATATTATACTCGTATATAATTTCAATCTGGCACTCCAAGGTAAAGGGAAGAATACTATTTGAATGCCTTCAAAGAGCTAACAATTTTTTTTGGATCGCAACTAAAAGACAAATTAATTCCCTTTCATAATCTACAGCAGTAAGTAAATCACATTTTCTGTCGATTATAATATTCAGAATTATTTCTCTCAAATAGAAACTCTTGTGCGAGAATATGACACGTTTTTTAGAAGTTGAAAGCGTTCGATCATTTTAAGTTATATTTCTCACCCTTTTTGGAGAATACGAAGTTGCCTGTAATTTTTATTTACAGTAATTTATTTATTTAATTATTTATTAATATATTGTAAATAACCGAGTATAAACGAAACATTAAGGACAATACCTTGCCTCTGGAGTTGAGTACCCCTGCATCAACATGTGGAAGGTTTCGATTCTGCAAAGCAACTTGCATCTCGTTCTACAAGTGAGCCCATGTTTTTTCTATATCTCAAGATCTATCCATAAAATTCTCGAAAAATCCAATTCTTCTTGTTCTATGTAAGCGTTGTTCCACTAAAAACAAATCTAAGTTCTTTACCACTATAAAATAAGTCGTCGACAATTACGTAAGTCTACTTGGTAAAATTTGGTAATATTTTGTGATACACATATCATACATATATTGAACTTAAATATTATACATATTAATGTTAAATGATTTTACACAAAGACTTTGTAATTTATTATTACTACTGCTTTTGTATCTCCATGTTAGTTTAAGACAAAGTTTTGTATTTTATGTCAATAATTTTGAGTACGTGTATAACCTGTCATATGTTTCATTTGTATATAAAAGACACTGCTGTGTCGTTAATGAAATAAATAAATTAACAAATAAATTAATCAATCTTTGTGAAGCAACTTTCTACAAATGAAACTGATTAAGTCGAAATACAGGAATTGCGTGACAGATAATCGTTTAGCGGCGTCTATCCGACAGTGTTTAAGTAACTGTTTGTTTAAAATTGAGAAACTTGGTGAAAAAATTAGCTTAATTCATCAATTTGTAATGTTATGTTTAATATGAATAATAAAAAACTATTCGTTGAATACTGTTTAGTATTAACTAGTCATGTTTTATTTTCTAAAAAATAAACACACTTTAAAGTATTTTTTAACATCGACAGTTTTCACTTTGGAGAAAGTATTAGGTGTTAACATAAGTTGTGTCCGTTTTTTTCCAATTTAAAAATGAGCACAAAAAGTAAAACAAAATGGTAAAGGTTATACGTCATTCGAAAGAAAATTTTCTGCTCTACAAGATATTGTGTTTGCTTTTACGTTACATATATTATTTAATTTGATTACAAGCCTTCAAAATGGAATGTCAAGTAGACGAAAGTGAGCATTTTCGACACCTCCTTCTGTTCGCGTTCAATCGAGAGAGTTGCTCGCGATATTTGCGAAGTGTACGGTGAAGATGCTATGAATTAAAGGACAGCTCGTCGATGTTTTTGCGTTTCAAAGACGGTAATTTCGACCTGAAAAACATGGGGCGTTCCGGACGACCAGTGGACTTCGATGAAGACCGCTTACACCATATTATTCATGAAGATCCCCTTCAAACATTTCGAGGGTGTCGAAAATGCTCACTTTCGTTTACTTGACATTCCATTTTGAAGGCTTGTAGTCAAGTAAAATAATATATGTAACGTTAAAGTAAACACAAAATCTTGTAGAGCAGAAAATTTTCTTTCGAATGACGTATTACATTTACCATTTTGTTTTAATTTTGGTGACATAACTTATGTTAACACCCAATATTTGAATATGTTTTACATTTAATTGTGATTTGTCCTGTGATATTATTTGTAAAAAAATCTATTTTTTTCTATAAACAATCTTTTCCAGTCCATGATGTATGCGTCTTCAAAATGTGAGTCTAAGGTTCATTTTCAACCTACGTAAGTACGATCATATAACTTCATATCAGAAGGCATTGAACTGGTGAAATGTTAGAAATAAGCGCCAAATTCACATACTGTCTCTATTGTATAATATTCTTAACTGTCACACCGCCCCCTCTTATCTCGTCGAAATTTTTCAGCGTCTTTCCAATCATGGATTAGCGCTATGCTCAAACAGAGTTTGTCTATTGGCCTTACCGGTTCACCGCTCCTCTTTCTTTACATCGTCCTTTACTGTCCATGCAGTGAGACTCTGGAATCAGTTACACACCAACATAAAACTCGCTCCGTCCTTGGCATGTAGTAAAATGACGTGTTTCATTCCCGATTTTTCTTTTCCTTTCCTCTCCATCATCCCTTCCTTTCCTTTTGATTGATGATATCTCACTTTATATGAAAAATAATGTTCGGGTGATTGCCCGTCTTTGTGGGGTTCATGGGCATGTGCTCACGTATGTGTTTATGGATTTCGTGGGGATGGATAGTCATTTAAATGACTTAGGTGACCACGTAACTTGCTTCATTTACTTTTGTCTGGCTGGTTGGAAGAGATTGCCGCCTGGCAATAAGCCATCCAGATTGTATTTGCAATAAAAGTGTTAAATAAAAAATAAATAAATGTATTTCCCACCACGAAAAGGAACAGTAGCTCACGATATCTAAGTTTGCCAGCCTTTGCTCTATGATTCGTCTAAAAGGCATCTTTCAGACATATTGAAAAGGGCATAACTCGCTCCTCAGCGTGAAATTTCAATAGCAAACTATTCCAAAGAACCGTCACGAATATCTATACACTGCCTATCATCTAGGGCACGGACCAGATCGGCGAGCTCCAGCACAGTGGGAGAAGAGTATCGGGTTGTCAGTGTCAATGGTGGTGATAAGTCGTCAAGGCGAGCGGCCGTGGCCCAGTCGGCGCAACGCACCGCACCGTTCCTCGCACTGTGTCAATGTCTCGCCACAGATTAGCGATAAGTCCCCGGCAGCGCCCGCGACGGCACTCAACGCTCCAGACGTCACCGTGCCTCACTCAGTCATGACAGCGGGACACTTCCTGATTCACTTAGTGTTTGTTTTTAATGGCTATTCTCTCACGTTGAGTGTTCCCAGCCCGAGGGCAATGTTGGGTTAGAATAGTTTCGTTCTAGTAACGCAAGAATATTCAGTCGCGGAATAGGTCCACAGGCTATGATGGTACAGGGACTTTCTTTGTGGGCCGATGTGAAAATGTGCCGAAATATTCAATGTACAGTTTCGAATTGTTTATCCTTGAGAAAATGTAGCATGGTCTCTGTGATGTTTGAAATGTCATGTCTCAAAGGGATGAGGTAAAATCGTTTTTTTTTACAAATCGAATAGTTTTTTTATAAATCGAAAAATAGTTTTTTCTCTAAACTGGCGTTTTAATTCCTAATTTTCATTATACTGACTTTCTAATGTATTGTATGATTTGTATCTACCTTTAAATGGGCCAAGATCCACTATGAATTAATACTAATTACGAACATTTAATTTTAGGTATAAAAAAATCAAAAACCAATTATTGAATACCCCATCCCTAGCCAATGCAGACTAACGTAGTGACTCTTGACAAACGTCACCAAATATTATTTGATTTTAACAAACTGACACATTTTTGCTAATTTGTAACAAGATGTATTAATTTGTCATTATTGTTAGTTTTATGCAATGTATTTACCTAAATAACTTGCTATTTATTAGAATCGAGGCTGACCATCTTAGCATGCGCATTTCAGCAGTTTCTAGTTGCCTTGAGTAAGAGTTATACATCGTCCAGCATTCGGAGCCATAGAGGAGTGCGGGTCTGACAATCGTTTGGTATACTTTTCCTTTTAACTTTACTGGCATTTTCGGATCACATAGAACTCCCGTCATTGGTCTAAACTTCATCTATCCCACACTAATTCTATATGTTACATCTGCTGCACATCCTCCATCGCTATGGATGAGTGACCCAAGATACTTAATGGAGTCACAATTTGGTAATGTTTCTCCATCCATTTGCATTACGGGAGTGACAGCATTTGTGTTCTCGAATGGTAGGTACAGATACTCTGTTTTCTTTCTGCTCAGTCTCAATCCATTGTCCTCCAAGATTCTTCTCCACCTTTCCAGACTATTTTGCAGGTCTTCATGTTTTTCACTTATTAATACGATATCGTCTGCAAATAGTAGGATCTTTAGGAGACTGTTCATTTCCTGGTTAGTTAAATAGTCCATGACTAAGATGAACAGTAGCGGACTGAGTACCGATCCTTGATGTACCCCCACCTTTACAGGAAATTCTGGTGAAGTTCCCGAAGTGCACCTCACTTGCGTCGCCACGTTTCATTCCCATACATAATAGTTGACACTAAAATACTATTATGGACTGTTACCTCAGCAGATTTTGATACTGTCCTATTCGAGTATACATGTTTTAGTGCCCCATTGAATGTTTTTAAAGGTTTAAAAAGCGATTTTGCGAAAAAGAACCAATTTCGCCCTATTGTCTCGCATTTCCTTTATTCGACTTGATAAATATTCATTCTTATTCTTCTCTCGCAACTGTGTTATGGAAAACATAGAAATGATGATGCCTTAAAATGACATATAAAATTAAATTAGCACCGCATAGATTTGTATGAAAACGTAACATAGTAACAAAGCGGGAGGAAAACAAAACAAACACTGAAAGAACCTTCAAGTACGGCGAGGGAAGCGAAACTTCGTCTTTTGTTGGGTTTTATTCAAAAGAAAATTGACAAGTGGGAAGTGTGGGTGAGCTCAGATAGTCCAATACTGATACAATTTCACCTTAATATTGATAATTACATTTAACATTGAGAACGCGGTGTCGAAGACCTTTTACCGACCCTCACGAGCCACAAGTTCGAAATTGCTGGTCTTAAGTATACTTCATTGGAAGTGTTTACAGTAAGTTCAAATAGAATTAATTAAAAAAGGAGGCTTGGAAAAATAACCGCGTTGACTTTTATTTTGTAAACGAAAAATATTTTTCATGTACGAGTATTATTTGATTTAGTATTGAAACAATATTTGGCGTTCTCTTATTTCCCGGTACTGTGGGAGTATACACTCATAATCGGCATGTATTGTCTACCTCGACTTATTTATTTAAAATATATAATTGTAAAACAATTCCTCGCAACCAACCAGACAAAAATAAATAAATGTAGTAACACGGTCGTGAAATTCACGAACGAAATCTTCTTCTTCATTTTATTTTAGGCCTGTTGACCTGTTATGGTCATGCATCATCGTTTCCCTCTTGTGACGTCGACTGCCAGCTGTCTTTCCATCTTTTGGGAGGTCGTCCTGGAGGTCTGCTTGCTTGGGAGATACTGTCCCTGGCCATTCTTACGGCTCTTGGTTCCGCCATTCTGGATACGTGTTCGTTCCAGAACCTTCTTCTCTGTCGTCCCCATCTGACAATATCTTCAACTTCGCACATCCTTCGGATTTCTGTATTTCGTACTCTATCACGAAGGGTTTTGCCAACGATACTCCTGAGTACCTTCATTTCGCTGGTTCGAAGGAGATTTTTGGTTCTGACAGTGTCGTTCCGCCATTCTGGAACATGTATCCAGAATGGCGGAACCAAGAGCCGTAAGAATTGCCAGGGACAGTATCCCCAAGCAAGCAGACCTCCAGGACGACCTCCCAAAAGATGGAAAGAAAGCTGGCAGTCGACGTCACAAGAGGGGAATGATGATGCAGGACTATAACACACCTAAAAGAAGAGGAAGAAGAAGAAAACTAAAGTGATATAATATCATAAATCAAAGGAAAAAGGAAGCGATGTCGGAGGGGAAAGGAAAATCGGCAATGAAACACGTTATATTACTGACTTGAAATTCTGAGTTTTTTTGAGTTGTTTTTTAAAACATGCCAGTGATGGAGTCTAATATTAGTTGGTAACAGGTTCCAGAGTCTCACTGCATGGACAGTAAAGAAATACGTAAAATAAGAAGAGTGGCGAACTAGTAAATCCAACAGACAGTATCTGCTTGAGGGTAGCGCAAGTCCATGCTCGGAAAGACGCTGAGTATTCTCGGTGAGATAAGAGGGATGAAGGAAGTAGAATTCAGACAATAATCTTGAGGCGGTTTAGCCACACTGAATAAGTTATGAAAAGTTTACAAAACAAATATGAAATGAACAGTGGTGAGAGATTAAGAGGTAGACCGAAGAAAGAATGTGAAGAAATAGTAAATAGGAGACATTTTAACTGAATAAAATGGTAACAAATGTAACACAACATATAGTAATATTCAGTGATTTTCTAATACGCCAAGGTGTCCTGGCGCCATCTCGATCCAGTCGTCGGGTTTTTTTTTCTTTCCATTTCAGAAACTATTTATAAATGTTATATATTAAAGAAATACACTTCTGTAGGCAATTAATAATTTATTTTAGAAACTTTGTGAATATTTGCGTCAGTTGCAATACAGCAGATCGTTATATTTCCGCATTGAACCAGAAAACATCAAATATGCGAGCGTCCCCTCGCATGGTCAAATTATTGAAATGCAATTTTGAATCGAATTCATTTCGTCCTCGTCAGCAGCCCGAATAGCGACGAAATCCAATCAATTCCGCAACACCATCAAATATCGGTGATTTAAACTGACCGATGCAAATGAATTTACTCGTATTTGTGCAGCTATTCGACAATCCAGCGCCACGGTCATTTACTCGTATTTCGGGACGGAAATATTTAAATTCTACTTTTTATAATTTGGGGTCCGATTTTATCTCGTACGAGTGTGGTGTATTTTCAAATAACACGGGGTATCTCGGCAAAACATGTTGCGGCTATGCCCCTTGCGAGGGTGCTTACGACAGTGTAAGTCGAAAAATATCATAGTCACAGTGTGGTAAGTTGGTACAGACGACCGAAAAGGCTGAAACGCACCTAAAGAAGGTCATACTGTGTATCTGGAGGGATTGGAAGGGTATCGTGTAGTATAAGCTGTTATAACTGAACCAAACTATTGATTTGATAAAAACTGTTCACAATTGGTCAAATACAAGCAAGCACTAGACGAAAAAATGCCTAAGAGACAAATAGAAAAGGAGTAGTGTTCCAGCATGACAATGCCACAATACACGTTTCTATAATCAGTCGGCAAAAATTGTTGCGATTCGGCTGGGATGTTAAAGTGCATCCACCATATAGTTCGAACCTTACACATGCTGGATCTCTTAATGTTATAAGTTTACCAAATTTTAATTTCTGCAAAAATCACTCGTATCAGTATATCGCCAATAAGTTCCAAGAACTCAGCGAGAGGAATCGTTCAGCTCCCAGAAAGACGGAAGGTCATCGATCAAAATGATACGTAAATAATTGATAAACTTATTTGTGAATTTACAAGTCAGATGATTTTTACCCTGAGAGCGCTACGAGAAAAAAATATAATTGTCTATCTAGTGCTGAGATATATTTACGATTCGGACGTTCGTGATAAATATTTATTTTAAACAACAAAAAAACAAAAAACAAATATTTTTACAACATAAATATATTTTAGAATATGTACCCTTGTATTCTAAATGAATGATATTTATTTAGAATACAAGGGTAGAACAAATTTCTTCCACTGCTATAGCAGTGCGCCGATCTCTCAGGGTTAAAAACGATAACACGCTTTCAAATAAAATTGGTCCCTGTTTCGATCCTACTAAAAATATTATAAATCAACGGATTTATTCCTAATCAAAAAGAGCAACTGGAATACATATTTTGGTATCATAGTGGGTAACGAAATGTGCCAATTGTAAAAAAACAGAGATTCAGAGAGCCCTTGAGGTGAGTTTTTTAAACGGCTCTATATAACTTGTCCTTCGATTATTCTTATTAATAATAATGGTGTATGGAAAAGATGAGGCGCTAGACTAACCAAAAAATTACGCATTTCGCTTCTTTCTAATGAATCTCAGACAGTGTTTAAATTAATGTTAAGAATTTTTAAATGAAAAAGCACGCGTATAGCAATAGATTTGCAGACGCGAAATCAAAATACATAAATGCATTCAGTTTATAATTAAATACTACGCTGCGGATGCTTCGTCGGGCTGAATTGCAAATGGGCAACAGTGGAAAGGCGGAGCGAACACACGGGATAGGGGGGATGGTATGACATGTGATTTCAATGCCCCATCAAAGTGCATCATTACCATGCAAATTGGAGTCGCGCTTGCATTGCCCATGGACATATTCCTCGACTGTAATATATTTCAACGAGATCCAAAGCGACATTTCCACTAACATTAGAATACTACTCGTATAATACTCGTACTATTGAAATTTATTGTGTCAGCAGTTTGAAACTTGTAATATTTGTACGAAACAAATTAACAAAATGAACATATTCGCGACAGTAGGGTGATAAAAGCAGTATGTTTACGTGCGATGGGCGAATTGAAGGGGACATTGAAAGAACGGTAGCAACAGGCAAGAAGGTTAACAGAGCACTAATGAAATGTACAACAAACGTGTAACATCAACAGTAGCAAAAATGAAAATACATAATAATGTTTTTGTGCCCACACTGATTTATGGAAGCTAAACTTGGACTTGACAGAATAATATAAGGTTAATGCAATGAATATGCGTGTACTAAGGAAACTTTGTGGAGTGTCAATGTTTGAAAGAAGGATGAATGAAGACATCAGAAATGAATGCATGGATAAAAAGGATGTTTTCAAAAAGATGAAGAAAGGAGCTTTAAGATGGTTTGGACAAGTGGAGAGAATGAATGATAAAAGAATGACTACGCGAGTATACAAGTCAGAAGTGTAAGGTGTGTGTGGAAGAGACATACCGAGGAAAAGGCGTGATGATACGCATGTATGTAACATATATTTGGTGATGCAGTCATGTTGAAGAGCGTGGCTTGAACACACAACACGTACATCATTGAGAGTCAATAATATTTTCGGTCCCAATAATTGAATAAGGTGGTAACTAGCATTTTTTCCAAATCCAGTTTTTTGTGAAATAACATACTATGTGGTTACGCCCTTCATCCCCTCTATAAAACTATTCTCTATCTCTTTCGTTTCTACTGATAAGCCAACGTTGCCGTTTGATTTTTGCGCACGCTCAGTGGAATAACGTGGTTTCAAGTATCAACATGTCTGGAGAGGCGCCCGTCGTTCTCTTTGCTAGTGGAGAAAATAAACATAATTTCGGTAAAAAAAAAACGACAAGCAAGGGTTGCACAATGGTCAGATAATAAACGGAAGAAACTGAGAAACAGCGGACAATCCTATATAAGCCGAAAAGGCAAAGAAGTAACGGGTAAAAGAAGATCAGAAGAGGGTAGTGGAATAACGTGGCAACTAACGCACATGATTGATTTTTCATATAAAAGTTGTAACAACATAACTTGTTTGTTGTATATAAGAGTTGTGGAATAACGTTGTAACTGCATTCGCGGACCACGTTATTCCACTTGTTCATAGTGTTTTTCATGTTTTTTTTTGTTGTTTTGAAAATACTCGTAGTTTGGTAATTTTTTATTTTTAAATAAAGTTTGTGTATGAAAATATATCTTTTGATTTAAAAAAAAAACGATTAAAATATCGACACTTAATAAAGCAAGTGTTTTTCTTGAATACTGTAAAATACAAGTTTTGTTATAATAGTTACCACCTTATTCGCGGCACCTATTCAATTGAGACTTCAGGTAGATAGATAACTGGTGTAGGCTCGAAGTTCGCTCTCCATCGTCATACTTTTAATACTAATGCAATGCATGTCGAGTGGTGACAGAGATGCCGTAAAAGAACTCTTAACCCAACTGGGACCCTGTTTTTCTTAACATAATGGGTAATCGACCCCGAAATTTCCCGGTCACCAGATAAAGCATCTTACTAAATAAATCATAGAGGGCGTCAAATAATGACGCCAAAAGACGACCTCCGTGGCCTGGTGGTAAGACACTTGTCTGCCGATCCGGAAGTTGCGGGTTAGATCCCCGTTGGAACCCAGATTTTAAAAAATAGGATTCCAGTCTGATTAACACTTAGGGCCTATAAAAACAGCTTTCTGGTTGGTTGGAAGAGATTGCCACATGGAAATAAACTCGCCAGGTTAAAAAAAAGAAGTTTTTCGAATGAAATAATACATACACACGTACCATCTTATAATCCCCTGTCGGGGAGTGCAGACAGGACAGAGCGCCAGACTTCCCTATTTCGACATATATCCTTCGCCTCTTAAACATCCATTCACCTTCACAAACAACTCCTACGATTTCTCTGACAATCTTCGTTTCCTTCTTTCAAAATATTATTGACTTGATTCAACCATACTTCAGTGGTCTCTTTCTACTACACCTTCCACTCACATTTGTACTATATATTTCTTTTGTTACTCTTTCTTCATTAATTTGTTTTACATGTCCAAACCATTTCAGAGTGCTATTCTGTATCTTACTCAACACGCATTTATCTTAAGTTCACGTTCATCCCTAATCACTCCATTACGTATTCTATCATACATTGTATCCCCGTGTATTCTTCTTAGTACATGCTTTTATACAGCGTTCCTCTTTCAGTCGTTTTCCACGTCCACGTTCCACCCACACATCTAAATTGGCACTTAAATACTGTTTAAGACCATATTTCGATACTGTCCGTTTCGAGTATAAACGTGTTAATGCTCCAGTGTCTGTGTTTCCTATCGCTATGCACCGCTCGATATCCATTTGAATTCTTTCATCATCTGATAAAAAAAAACTACCCAAGAAGCGGTATTCCTCAACTTGCTCCAATATTTTATTGTTCATCTATAACATATATCACACATACTTTTCCTTTCACACTTTCTATCAGCATGACTTTAAAAGAAAGCTATTAATAACACGTGGGAAATATAATTTTAGGGTACCGTAACGGATAGCAAAACATTTAGCCCAGTTTTCGTTATAGAAAAAAATAAAATTATTAGGTGCTTACTAAAAAGAAACGATGCTACATATGAAGGTAAAAAAAAACGAAAGAATTCGTATAATGTCGATAAGAAAAAAGTAATGGGCAAATAAAAGACACATAAATAAAGGAATGATTTCGCGCGTACCATCGATCCTCGGAACTGAAGAACTTTTAAAGGCATGAATAAAAGAACCAGTATGGGAATGGGTTAAGAATAAACTAAGCGAAACACGGCAAGCTCAGCTCTAAGGCTAGGTCCTTGCAGCCTCCTTATCAGACCGGGACCTGGATGGAATATCTCCCTCCGCGGAGACAGCCAACCGACGGTTGAATACGAAAACGGATAGGTTCTCTTTTGAAATGAACTATTTTTTTTGTCTCGAGTTTTTTGCTGGCCTCTATCTAACGAACTGTGGGCAAACGACATCCTGCGACTTGTAATCAGTTCATTAGAAAATAGGTTATAAATTTTTTCGTGCGTTTATTTTTTTTTTCTTCATTTTAATCATAAAAGGATTTTACGCGTGACGTTATTTTTTCAACGAGCAAAAAATAAAATATGTTAGCTTCGTTTAGTTTTTGATTAGAGGCAATGTTACTTAAGCTGTTTTAAGAGGTCATACGTTTGAGCTCTGTATAAGTTAAATGATATTCAATACCAAATAAATATCTTATTTTTTGTAATTTGTTTAACAACACACTGTTTTTTTTTCACTTAAGATAATTGTATCATAAATAAAACCAAAAAGGAATCAGTCAGCCTTTTAGACTAACAACAATTTCTGTAAACTTTATTTTAAGGACGAGAAAAAAAGTTATGTCTTTAAACTGTGATGTCTGCGATAATTTATATACATAGGAAAGATAGGAAGGTCCTTTTAACACGTTCACTGCGTCGAACACGGCTCCCATGTCCATACAAAATAGCCTTGAATGTTTAGTGCACTCATAAACGTCTCCCGATAAGGATTCGTCGCCGGTTTCATGTGTTTTGAAGACACGAAGGAATACACTGGTATATGATGTTTCAATAGAAAGTAGAATTTGATTTTTAACAAAGTTATGGGTTTTCAAAAATTCGCGAATTTTCAGCATCTCTTTATATAGCCTTGAATGTTTAGTGCACTCATAAACGTCTCCCGATAAGGATTCGTCGCCGGTTTCATGTGTTTTGAAGACACGAAGGAATACACTGGTATATGATGTTTCAATAAAAAGTAGAATTTGATTTTTAACAAAGTTATGGGTTTTAAAAAATTCGCGAATTTTCAGCATCTCTTTATACGCAGTGAACGTGTTAAAAGAACATTTCGTGAAGATACATCCGCCTTAACGAACCATCTAATTTATTCTGAAATGGCTTATCACTGTCTCCGAAAAAAATACATATTCTATTTCGATAACGCCAAATTCTGGCACATTAATTGGTACACATCTGACACAGTTAAATAGTGTAGAAATACTCGTAAATAGGGCAGATTACAGGCACTGGATACGTCCGAGTGCATTGGAATGAACATCTGGCAAACACATAACATACGTTCTTAAAGTCTCATCGCTGCTCGCAGATATTTTCTCCTACCTCCCTCCAGCCACAATCAGATATTTTTTATCGTTAGATGTGTGTAGTCCTATCGGGTCAACCAGGACATACTCAGTCTTGTTTGTGCTTCAATATGATGAGGTAAAAACCTTAAAACTCCTTGGGTCACACTATTATGTTAAGTGGAAAAACAGCGTTTTATCAAACCAATTGCAATGTCTTTAACGCTTCCTGTACTGTGATGTGTAACTAGTACACATTGCTTCTAAACACCTTTAATATCTTTGTAATTTATTTTTAACAAACACTGATTATTCCACTTTTTTGTGACGGTATAACCCTACCGGTTTCAAGGCTTTCACCTCATCATCAGGGGAGCGCAAACAAGACTAAATGCTGTTCGAACTGGTACCGATATAGACGCTTCAACGGTTGGAGGCTGGGGGGTGAGGAAGGCTAGGGATAATTTCGGCCAAGAGCGGGGAGATTTTGGGGAAATAACTGTTCAACAGATGTTCCGATCGGTATACTGACTTAGAAATTTCTAGGGCCTCTAATCTGTCCAATTTATTTCCGTTGCCACTAATATGTAAGAATTTGGCATCATCGATAGAAAAAGTATGATTCTCACGGTGACAATGATTAGCCATTTCGGAATAAATTAGAGGATTTATTAAGGTGGATTTGTGTTCACGAAATCTCTTTTCAAAAGATCTTCCTGTCTTTCCTATATAAACCTTTAATATCTCTATAAATGCAATAAATACTGGGTTCAGATTTTAGGTATTCCTCCGTAATACATTTACACATTGAATGAAAAATAATATTATTAATAATAATTAGCACTTATCGGCCACATCAGAGATATTTTGTGAAAATCGGAAATAAATTCACCAATACAATCAAACGTGTGCCAGTGTGTAACGTAGGTATATTCATTCTAAAAAAAAGATATGGGTGGGGAATAGACGCTATTCGCGTCTCACTTTCACTCTACTTCGGTATATAGGAACGCAAGAAATAGAATCTCAGTTCGCTCGCTTCTCTCGCTTCAGTAACTTTCGGGCATCCATTTGAGGAGGTCGCTTCACCTGTTTTGTGAACGTTGGCCGATGTTTTTTTTCATGTTTTCAGTAATTAAATTTCAATTATTATCACTTTTGACTTCAAATTTAATTTACAAAATTTTAGATTGAGTGTTAACTGAGATTCTATTTCTTGCGTTCGCATATACTGCAGTAGAGTGAAAATGAGACGTGAATAGCGTCGCTTCCCTACCCATAGCGGTTGTTTAGAATTAATATATCTACGTCACACACTGGCACACGTTTGATTGTATTGGTGAATTTATTCCCGATTTTCACAAAATAAATCTGATGTGGCCGATAAGTGCTAATTATTATTAATATTATTTTTTCATTCAATGCGTAAATGTATTACGGAGGAATATCTAACATCTGAACCCAGTATTTACTATATTTATAGAGATATTAAAGTTTTTCAAAGCAATGTGTACTAGTTACACATCAAAGAGAAGGAAGGGTTAAGAAAGATAAATCAAAACAAATATATGTAAAGTTTTACCACAGAATAAATGTCAATAGTCCACCACGGTTTCTGCGTTATACGCGAATCTCTTGTCACTTACCTGAAACAAACGAAACATAACTATGAAATAAGATTTCTAAATGTTAAATATAAAAATCGCACGCGGGTAAAATCGGATTGTTTGAGTAGCACCACTGGCTATTGCTATAGGGTAGGCTGAGAGGACAGGGTGCCACACTTTCCCATAGCGAAATTTCTTTCGTTTCATCTTGTCTTACAACTTATTCAGTTTGTCCGAAGTCTATCCTTTCCTTTGTTACAATCCTTTCATTTCATCCAACCATACTTTCCACAACGTTTCGCTCCCACAACTTCATATCGATTAAAGGAATATTATGTATTAATAATTAAAATGTAATTATGAAGAATGCATATATAACAATTTCATCCAACCATACTTTCCTCAACGTGTCGCTCCCACGACTTCATATCGATTGAAGGAATATTATGTATTTATAATGAAAATGTAATTATGAAGAATGCATATATAACAATTTTGTATTAATAATTAAAATGTAATTATGAAGAATGCATATATAACAATTTTGTATTAATAATTAAAATGTAATTATGAAGAATGCATATATAACAATTTTGTATTAATAATTAAAATGTAATTATGAAGAATGCATATATAACCATTTTGACTGATTAATAAATACATTTAGTTAAAAAAAGAAGTAACCTAACTACAATTTTTTTTTCATTTTTTACCAAAGGTTTCGGCTTTGACTATGTGGAACTCCACATCAGAATACATAACAAATTACTTTATTATTCCAAGAATTAAATTAATCCCCTATCCCGAGGCTCTCGTCAGGCAGAATGATCTCGGTTTGTTATGAGAGCATTGTTTAGGACATACTGGTCTCATGTAACTGTGGATCACCCACACCCACATTTTTATTTTATTATTAAGTTACTTACTACATAAACACCACTGCACTATTCTCATACCGAAGTATTCAGAGAGGAAAGACCACCAAATTTTCCTATCATGACATAATCCAATTCTTCTTGTTCTATGTAAGCGTTGTCCCGCTAAAAACAGATCTAAGTTCTTTACCACTATAAAATAAGTCTTCGACAATTACGTACGTAAGTCTACTTGGTAAAATTTAGTAATATTTTGTGATATATTGTACATACATATATTGAACTTAAATATACATATTAATATGAAATAATTTTAAACAATGACTTTGTAATTTATTATTACTACTGCTTTTTGTATCTTCATGTTAGTTTAAGATAAAGTTTTGTATTATTTGTCAATAATTTTAAGTACTTGTATAACCTGTCACATGTTCATTTGTATATAAAGACACTGTTGTGTCGTTAATTAAAAAAATAAATAAAATGAAATAATCAATGTATCATTACACATCCTTTTTTTTACCCCAATTTAGTTACATAACATAAGGTATATAATTTTTTTTAAAGAATATAAAAAAATAAAAGCAGAGTCAAAAAATGTACGCAAATAACAATAATGAAACAGCTTTATAGATAATATACTCTTTGAAACATTGGTCAGTGTATAAATCCACAGTAACAAACTAAAAACAATATTACAATTTAAAAAAATTTAAAAACTATCCCGCAAGATTTTTGTATACTGAAACGGAAAAAAGAACGGAATAATAAAAATTAACAAGAACAACACACACACATCATCACGTCATTTCCCTGTCATTGTAGAGTGTGTAGACAGATGACATAACGTCAAACTTTCCTATCTCGACATACCCTTCGCCTCCTCTTTGACAACTCCAACAATTTCTCTGACTTTTAACGTTTCTCTCTTTCAAAATATCATTCACTTCATCTAATAACTATCCTCCACCCCTACTTCCAATACATCAGGAGTCTCCAAACTACGGCCCGCGGGCCAACACCGACCCACGAGCACCACCAATCCGGCCCTTCATAGTTTATTTTGATTACATTGCAAAATTTAAAATGTAAGTAAATCATACAATCAGATGTTTTTATTTAACTACCAATTAAGAAACACAATAACTGACATACATAATGAAATTGAACATTTTAACTGGAATTAATTATATATATGAGATTTATCCTAAAAACTTACAATAAGTGACATACATAGGTAATTCACATAATGAAATTGATAGCAAACGGAGCGGAGTCCCCCCCATACCCTGCACCATAGATATCTCACTCGCCGGCTATTCCCAATACGAAAATTTGCGCGTAATTTAAAACTACAGTATGTTGGCATGATGAGCTAGTCAGGTCTTGGCCCTTGGGGCTTAGTGGAGGAGTCAGTGTGGCCCTTAGGCTAAAAAGTTTGGAGAGCCCTGCACTACATGAACTGAATAAAAATAAAACGACGGAAGTATGCCCTCATCCCTTAATGTAATAGCTTATGTTATCTGTATAAAAAATTATAAATACAGAAGCTCCTTAAATATGAATAAAGTTAATAATGTTCCGGTTAAAATGGGTTTACTGATTTCTTATCAGAACCGCGAGGAACACGCAACAAAGCAATTGAACAGTTTAGTTTAGGTTTGCCTTAACCCTTCCTTTACGGTGATAAAAATAATACGCGCGCTCCGGTGTTGGGTAGTGAGTACGCAATAAAAAATTAGCGATTTTAAATCGGAAAAATAAGAACATTCATAGATAATCCCCTTAATTATTTATAATTGAAGTTAAAAATTATAATAATTGAGATTTATTTGCTGAAAACATTAAAAAAACCATCTGGCAACGCTCACGAAACGGGCGTACGTCTAAACTATTTGCAAGCCTAGAAGCTACTAGTGGCGCGGAACGTCAGTCGCATACCCCGGCGCTTACGCTTATGCTTGCGACGTTGAGACAATTCAGCTCCTCGCAATTCAGTCTAGGTATGCAAGAGTGAGATGCGAATATAGTGTCGCGCTTCCCGCATACTATTCACCTATCGTCAAGAAGGGGCACTCGCAGCGTTTAAATGCGAATTTGTTTTCGATCTTTACAAAACACCTCGATGTAGTCGATAAATTCTGATTATTATTAATATTATTTTTTAAATCAATGCGTAAATATATTATGGAGGAATACCTAAAATCTTAACCTTGTATTTATTATATTTATAGAGATATTGATGGTTATTAGAAGCAACGTGTAGAAGATACCCAACACAGGGAAGGAAAGGTTAACCAACTCCGAATATCAATAATAACGCGCGCGTGTATGTGGGGGTGAAGGGTAGGTTTCAGTGTGAAATGCCGCCTGTCCCATACAACGGGAATATTTCAGTTGTTGTCTCTGAATAAATTATATCGTATTACAAAATTAATTTGACAGCTTAAAAATTTATCAAGCTAAACTGACGTTAATACTATATCACTCCAATTCAAGTTAATACAATGATTGATTTATTACAAATATTCATACGAAATAATGTTTGTAATAAATATTAAACTTGTCCTCAATCAACCTACGGGATCTTGGGTTAATAATGTTTTATGATATTTCTATTATATTGAATTGAACGATACAAATAAAATACTCATGATGTAACAACACATCGATCAGTTCCCTGGACTAACTACTAAAACAACATTTGTTTGCCAAAATTCTTCTTTATTCATCAACATAGTCGATGGCATTTTCCATCACAATTTTGAGTTTTTTTTTTATGTTTTCTGGTGTAACAGCCTCATTTGGACGACCAGAGCGTTCAGCATCATTTGTGTCTGTACGACCGCGTTTGAAATCAGCATACCACCGACAAATTGTTGTTTTCGACGGAGCAGAGCCCGGATAAAATTTTTCAAGCCATCGCTGAGTTTGAACGGTATTTATTCCCATTAAAACGCAATGTTTTTATCAACACACGAAATTCGGTTTTTTCCATTGTTTTGAAAATAGCAAAAGTATCGTCACTAAAACCACTGTAACTCAATGATACAATGTCGGAATGTCATGAAAGTTTGACACGTAACTTCTAAACGTTGGAACCATCTGAGAATGGTATGGATTTGTTATTAGAGGCACCATCTGTTGGTTAGTCCCGGGACTTATTGATCGATGTGTTAATTAAGACAAATCATTAACAATATTTTTCGATTTTCGTGTTCTTTTCAAACATTCACATAATACTAATCAATATGTCTGCATCGATGAGGGGGAATGTTCAAAAACTCTGAACAAGTCGGGGACTCCTATTTTGTACATCATCGGGAATCAAACATGACACACCCGGGTGTAAGAGAAGCAAGCGTCTTATCCACTGGGCTATGGAGGTCACATTCTGTCGACATTATTTTACGTGTTTAACAATCCGTTCAGTTTCTTCCAGAACAGGAACGTTCTCTTCGATAAGGCGATGAGATACTCCTTTGCATACCGACACATCACACCACATTTTAAACATATTCATTTGCGGTTCACTCGACGCGACTGTGGAATAAACTTTATTTTTTTAATCAGATGTGCAGCCATCCTTATTTACGTTTGATATAGAATTGAAGAAATATTACTGTACTCAGAATATCCTTTCATGCTTATTCTCCTTTGTTTCCCTTTCTTATTCAAGAATGTTCATGCTTATTCTCCTTTGTTTCCCTTTCTTATCCAAGAACTTTCATGCTTATTCTCCTTTGTTTCTCTTTCTTATCCGAGAACTTTCATGCTAACTCTCCTTTGTTTCCCTTTCTTATCCGAGAACTTTCATGCGTATTCTCCTTTGTTTCCCTTTCTTATCCAAGAACTTTCATGCTAATTCTCCTTTGTTTCCCTTTCTTATCCAAGAACTTTCATGCGAATTCTCCTTTGTTTCCCTTTCTTATCCAAGAACTTTCATGCTAATTCTCCTTTGTTTCCCTTTCTTATCCAAGAACTTTCATGCTTATTCTCCTTTGTTTCCCTTTGTTATTCAAGAACGTTCATGCTTATTCTCCTTTGTTTCCATTTCTTATCCAAGAACTTTCATGCTAATTCTCCTTCGTTTCCCTTTCTTATCCAAGAATTTTTATGCATATTTTCCATTGTTTCCCTTTCTTATCCAAGAACTAATTGTTTCCTTTAGTTCTACCACTATGTATATGAATAAGTCAATTATTTGATTTTTTCACTAAATTATAAATGCGTTGTTTATAGTTAAGGGATTAATGTTGTGGAGGTTCAAAGACATTGTAATTTATTTTATCAAACACTGTTTATTCCACTTTTTGCAACGGTATACCCCAACTGGTTTCAAGGCTTGTTTGTGCTCCCCTGAAGATGAGGTGAAGGCCTTGAAACTGGAAAGGGTTATACCGTTGCAAACAGTGGAATAAACAGTGTTTGATAAAATAAAATTTAAAAAAATTACAAATTGTAAATGAATATATTTTTATGTAAATCTGTCACGGCTTACAAGAGTTTTATGTATCCCAGATAAGCCGGTTGGTCTAGCGGAAATTACTGTACGAGTATAGCAATGAGCCCGCCAGATGTACTTTGTAAATTGATGTGCATAAAATAATCTTAAAAAAAATTGAAAACGTTAATGTCTTGACAATTATTTAATTTCTGTACATTTATACTCGTAGTTAGTCATAGAATAACATCGTGAAAAATATGAAAATTATTAAGTAAAGTATTTAAAACTAACGTATTTTTTCAGTAGGTACGAAATTATTAAGTAACAACAAACGTTTTCGCTTTCGCACGAAACATCATGTTCAACATGAAGGAAATGTCTGGCATCATAAATTATGCAAATCTTAGAAATCATACACACGGCCAGGCGCTTTGTCCAAGGAGAGAGTAATTTAGTGAAGAAAGTCACGATATAATATTAATACTTCGCAAATTAGCATGTAAAAATCATTTTTTTCACTCCTTTGTTTCAGACACCCTTTAATACACGAATAACCCTTATTTCCGCACATACATAAAATTAATGAATATCGTTTGAAGGATCGATATGTTATACAACATGTTGGCCGACCGGGGCATATCGAGACTAGCGAATCTGGAGTCCCAACATTGGGAACATGCAAACGTAACTCGGAAGTTACAAAAACGAAATAAAAGCAAGATAAATGTAGTAGAAATGAGAGCGTCACGTAGAATGTATGGAAAAAATGTATGACAGAATAAGGAATGAGGGGTATTAGGACAAAATGCTGACTGGAAATATATGCAATGCTTAAGATGAAGGAGTAAGGGGACGGTTTGGATTCGTCGAAAGAATGAATGAAGAAAGTTAACAAAAAAACCTTGTCCGAGAAGGTACGAGAAGTTTGGGAATAACTAAAAAAAAAAAAACGCTTCGCAATCAAATTAATCAAATTCGGGAAAAGTGAAAAACATTTAAAATATGAGTTTGCATTGAGCTGTATGGACGTGACAGAAGCGAGAAAGGTGTATCAGGATATTACAAAGAGCAACTCTGTTTTCTTTGCCTACGCCCCAACAGGGACATGACAACGTGTTGATGACAAATTTTAATTGCTATATAAAATATAAAAAATACACATATAAGAATATATAAAAATAGCGCAGAATACGGTTTGCGTGGTTTGCGCATATAAAGAGGCAGGAGATGCGCGCGCACTCTACACATTGAAATCACAGCACACACGTATACACCAATACTTGCGTCTTTGACAGTTGCATTCATACATGCGAATCTTGTCACTTAAAAAATTTCGTAAGAAAAATCTCGAAAATACAAGTATTAATATAATTGGGAATGAAAGTATCTATATGTTGTTTATAGTTAAGGCATTAACTTTGTGGAGGTTTAAAGACATTGTAATTTATTTTTAACAAACACTGTTTATTCCACTTTTTTATGACGGTATAACCCTACCGGTTTCAAGGCTTTCACCTCATCTTCAGGGGAGCGTAAACAAGACTAAATGCTGTTCGAACTGGCACCGATATAGACACTTCAACGGTTGGTGGCGGGGGGATGAAGAAGGCTAGGTATAATTTCGGCCAGGAGCGGGGAGATTTTGGGGAAATAACTATTCAACACATGCTCCGATCGGTATACTGACTTAGAAATTTCTAGAGCCTTTAATCTGTCCAATTTATTTCCGTTGCCGCTAATATGTAAGAATTTGGCATCATCGATAGAAATTTCTAAGTCAGTATACCGATCGGAGCATCTGTTGAATAGTTATTCCCCCAAAATCTCCCCGCTCCTGGCCGAAATTATACCTAGCCTTCCTCATCCCCCCGCCTCCAACCGTTGAAGTGTCTATAACGGTGCCAGTTCGAACAGCATTTAGTCTTGTTTGCGCTCCCCTGAAGATGAGGTGAAAGCCTTGAAACCGGTAGGGTTATACCGTCATAAAAAAGTGGAATAAACAGTGTTTGTTAAAAATAAATTACAAAGTATCTATATTATTATAAGAGACATTGGGAGCCGCACTTAACCCAACGGAGAAGCGCATGCATGCATGCATTTGCCTATGTTTGGTCTAGCAGATGCATTGAAAACAGACTGGAGTCTAGAAATTTGTGAATCAGGGAAACCAAAATAAATAGTTACAATAATCCAGACACGCCACAAAAAAAAATTAATAAGAGTTTTTATTTCTCTTATTGGAAGACATGTTGTACATAGTAACTTATTTTGTTTGGCGATGAACGCATCGACTATAAATAAGTTAGCGCCGCTTACTGATAGTGATTTCTCATTGTCTCTTAGCATAGCTCCACGTGCATAACTTTCCTCTAGAGGTCCAGCGACACAGAAGGATCTGGCAGAAAACGTTGACTAAAAACCCAATTTGGCTCGACGCCTATTATCTGACACTGACAATGGGCGACGGGTGCTATTGTAGATGTCAAGCGTGATTTGTTCCCTACGTATTTTTTTAAATAAATTTGTGATTCATTAGATTTTTCGTTATTTAGCTATTTCTGAAACTGCGCATGATTATTATTTTTAAATCGATTATATTCAAAATCTTATTAATGGTTGGTTGTTGCAGTCGATAACAGTGTATTTTTTACCATTTAGCGTGTTTATTTATTTTATTATTGCGATAGTTATATTATTGCGAAGTATTTAACGAATTGATCTTTATTTTGCGTTAACGTTAGTTTTTTGGAGTAATATTTCAATTAGATCGATATTTGCCTGACTCAAAATGTTAAAAATATGGGTGGCGTGTGCAGCTTTAGGAAGCATTTGAGGACATACTTTTTTGAGAGGTTTTATAAAAATGTATAATTCTATATGAGCAATACAAAATACTTGATACTCCACCTAAAGCCAAATGTATTTATATCTCATTCAAGGAGATTTACAAAGGTTTCTTTGCAGTTCGTCATCCTTTCGTAAGTTTTCTGCAGTTTTCTTACCAAATATATTTTTTAAACCTTTGCAGATTGGGGGAAGTTCCTAATCCATTGGCCGCATCAACCGCTTTCCTATAATTAGATCTAACTTATTTTTGTAGTATTTCTAATACTCGTAGATCAACAATAGTGGCTTCGAATCGTAAATTCGAACACCCTTGTGGAAATTCTGCTCTTTAAACGGCGCCATATCAATTATTTTTATCCTTTTCAGAGAGTATCGGGTCCTGAACATAGCCAATGTGCATCCTAAATCCATTCTCTGGCACTACCATCGAGAGGAAGGGAAGATGCAGACTCAGCAGACACACATGACACGCGTGGCAACTGATCAAAAGTACACCATCCCTAGAGTTAAAACATCTTTTGCCCAAAGGCAATATGCCTTTTTAGCTCCCATGACACACAACGGGATGCAGAAGTCAATAAAGGCAAAGGGAGGAAAACAATTTAGGCAGTCGACCGGAGCGTGGTTGTTATTGCGGCGACAGTTAGTTCCACGCGCCATTTATCTTGGGCTTGCAAGATGAATGACGTGAGGAAAAGGTTCGTGTGGTTTTTTTTGTTGTTTTATATTTATATATTTTTGTTTTTATGATTATGTGCGGTGTATTGTGGGATGAACGTTTTTGGTCTTTCTGGAGTGATGAAGTGTGAGGAGTTTGATTTCGCGTGACTTTTTAAGTTGAAATTGAGCGTCACTGTTTGTCAGATTGGTGAGAATTTGCAACGGGATTTTGTTTTTGTGTAATCGAAAATCGGAAAGAAGTATCGATTAATTTTTTCAGGCAAACGTCCTCAGTGAGATACAGGCAAAAGCCTAGTTTACTGGGGACACGACAAATGAAAGGCAACAAACCCAGATCCATTAAAATTGTATGTCCAAATTAAATTACCTGTTGTTTTTTTTCGCAAATTATCTATATTTCTTGTCCGTGTAAAAAATAAATAAATTATTAATTTGATCCCGAGCCCGTCACCTTTGTGTTTTATTGGAAAATGACAGGTGTTTTATTATAATAACAAAACGAGAAAATTTCCTTTGTGAACTCGTCTAGTAAGAATTGTTATTAAATATTATTTTGATTTCACAAGATGTTTAGCATTAAATAATAACAGTCAGGTGTGGTTGAGTTATAAGAGGATGTCAGTTAGAAATTACCTCTCGAAATATTATTTTGATTTCCCAAGATGTTTAGCATTAAACAATAACAGTCAGGTGTGGTTGAGTTATAAGAGGATGTCAGTTAGAAATTACCTCTCGAAATATTATTTTGATTTCACAAGATGTTTAGCGTTAAACAATAACAGTCAGGTGTGCTTGAGTTATAAGAGGATGTCAGTTAGAAATTACCTCTCGAAATATTATTTTGATTTCACAAGATGTTTAGCGTTAAACAATAACAGTCAGGTGTGGTTGAGTTATAAGAGGATGTCAGTTAGAAATTACCTCTCGAAATATTATTTTGATTTCACAAGATGTTTAGCATTAAACAATAACCATCAGGTGTGGTTGAGTTATAAGAGGATGTCAGTTAGAAATTACCTCTCGAAATATTATTTTGATTTCACAAGATGTTTAGCATTAAACAATAACCATCAGGTGTGGTTGAGTTATAAGAGGATGTCAGTTAGAAATTACCTCTCGAAATATTATTTTGATTTCACAAGATGTTTAGCATTAAACAATAACCATCAGGTGTGGTTGAGTTATAAGAGGATGCCAGTTAGAAATTACCTCTCGAAATATTATTTTGATTTCACAAGATTTTTAGCATTAAACAATAACAGTCAGGTGTGGTTGATTATAAGAAGATGTCAGTTAGAAATTACCTCTCGAAATATTATTTTGATTTCACAAGATGTTTAGCATTAAACAATAACAGTCAGGTGTGGTTGAGTTATAAGAGGATGTCAGTTAGAAATTACCTCTCGAAATATTATTTTGATTTCACAAGATGTTTAGCGTTAAACAATAACAGTCAGGTGTGGTTGAGTTATGAGGATGTCAGTTAGAAATTACCTCTCGAAATATTATTTTGATTTCACAAGATGTTTAGCGTTAAACAATAACAGTCAGGTGTGGTTGAGTTATAAGAGGATGTCAGTTAGAAATTACCTCTCGAAATATTATTTTGATTTCACAAGATTATTAGCATTAAACAATAACAGTCAGGTGTGGTTGAGTTATAAGAGGATGTCAGTTAGAAATTACCTCTCGAAATATTATTTTGATTTCACAAGATGTTTAGCGTTAAACAATAACAGTCAGGTGTGGTTGAGTTATAAGAGGATGTCAGTTAGAAATTACCTCTCGAAATCATATAATATAATTTCATTAAAACTCCAACAAAAATTAATTCAGCTAGGAAAGAATATCATTAAAAATATTTCATTTTATACTAAAATAATATATATATCTCATAAAATTTTTGTACAAACTAAAATATTGAAATTGTCAAAGGAAACGTTTTGAACGTGTACGTGTATTTTCGTGGCAGTCAAATAAAGAAAAAGCCGAGTCATGCAAAGTTCTCCGAGGATCCTCTTCGGCGGCACGTGCCGAAAATTTCCAGAAGCTCTACTCGGTTCTCGGGTAGACGTGGTATGCGCGATAATACATGGAAAACAATTTTTCCAGTCGGCCAAAATAAATAACATCCCGAGGGGCACTCGGATCCCGAGGCCGCTTATTAATCATAGCTTGAGTGGGTTCATACTCCTCTCGGTAGGGTTACCGCGTGATGGCAAGGCTCGGCTTCAGCAGGGCTCCCACAGGATGGATGCCCATAGTCGCGAGGGATTGACCTAGTTTCAAAATTCTTCCAATATTTTGTACCTATATTTTTCCGCATTTTTTTTTTACAAAGAATGCATACCGTCACGCCGTTTCATTGTCGAGGTAGGCAAAGAAGAAAGATCGCCAGAATTTTTCGCCGCAACACACTACGCCTTTTCTACATTCATACACCTCATAAAACTCCTACGATTTATATGACTTTTTAAAAAAAAAAATTCATGCCATTCGCTTGATCTAACCATACTTTCCTTGGTTTCTCGTCTTTCACTTACATTTACACTGTACATTTGTTTTGTTAGTATTACTTCATTAATTCGTTCCAAATGCCCAAAACATGGCAGAGTGATCTTTGTGATCTCATTAAATACACCACCCTTAAGTTCACATTCATCTCATCCCCTTACGTATTCTCCCACTCCCACTGCATTAATATCTATAGCATTTATTCAGCTCCTTTCAATCTTGATCCAGGTCTACGTTCCATTTCCATACATCAAAAATGGTACTAGAATATTGTTATAGAGTATCATCTTAGCATACATTGATACTAATACGCGGAGCGAATGAATGATGAAAGACTTCTTTTTCTTCCTAGTGTCATGTCAGGTCCCCCCAACGTTGACTATCACCTGAGAGTAGACATATTTGTTTCCGGCAGCCCGAAAAAGATCCCCAACGCACCTTATACCAGTCCAATCACGTACTCGTATATTGCGGAGCCAGAAGATTTGCCTCCTGCCAACATCTCTTCGACCCTCTATTTTGCCTTGGATGATCAGGTGCAGTAATTTGTACTTTGCTCCTCTAAGTACATGACCCAAATAGGACACCTTTCGGATTTTAATATTATTCAGCAACTCTCTATCAATTTTGGCTCTATGAAGAACCCTCGTGTTGCTGACCATATCCGTCCAGGCTATCCGTAGCATTCTCCGGTGTATCCACATTTCGAATGCTTCCAGTCGGTTCATACTACCAACTTTGAGGGTACATGATTCTACTCCATGTAATAACACTGACCAAACGTAGCATTTGACTAACAAAACAAATATACAGTGCAAATGGGAGTGGAAGAGGTAGTAAAGGAACACCAAGGAAAGTATGGTCGGATCGAGTGAATGATATTTTAAAAGAAGAAAACGTAGAAATTGAGAGAAATCGTATGAGTTGCATAAAAATATTCCATGTAAATAAAAATATACTAATGTAAATATAGCATTTGTAAAGAGTGTATTTATATGTTCTTATGTAAATAAAGGCACTTGTTGAAAAGTGTTGATAAGATGGTATCCACTTCTCGACCTGTTTGTTTAAGGACATCAATGGACAAACCGTCGGTACCAGTGGCCTTACCGGATTTCATTCCGTTGATTGCGTATCTGATTTCTCCTGGCAAGATCGTTGGGATATTTTCATCCTCAGTTGTTTCTAGATTCAGATTTGTATCCGGTACAGTTACAGTATCCGTATCGGCATATAGTTCCCTATAAAATTCTTCCGCTCTCTTCAGGATAAGGTCTAAGACGTTATATATATAAAGGTAGAATACGTTATAAAGGTGTGCAAAAGAATGAAGTGGCAATGGGCCGGACACGTAGCCAGAATGTCAGACTCCCGATGGACATCCGAAATAATCCAATGGTACCCAAGAGGCCTAAAGAGGCTTGGAAGAAGACCGAAGGTACGCTGGATGGACGAAATCAAGAAGCACGGCAGCATCACATGGCATAGGCGAGCAAAGGACCAAACTGTTTGTAGTCAACTTGGGGAGACCTTCATCCAGCAGTGGATCGACCCTGGTTGACAATGATGATGATGATGTAAATATAACATTTGTAGTGTATAAATAGTGTATTTATCGTGACCTCCCCAGAGAAGTAAGGGCTCAGGTAGATAAAGCTGCAGTTGTGGCGGGCTGCCTGAGAGATGTCATATGGAGGAATAAAGATATGAGAACGGATAGCAAGGTACGCATTTATAAGACATGTGTGCGACCTATCCTCACATATGGCATCGAAGCGAGGGTGGACACTGTCAGGACAAAAAGTATGCTAAGGACAACGGAAATGAGAACTCTACGTGCTATTGCTGGGAAGACTTTGCGTGATCGTGTAAGGAACGCCACAATCCGAGAGGTCTGTGAGGTCCAAGATGTGGTCAGATGGGGACGACAGCGTCGACGATACTGATACCACCATATACAGAGAATGAATTCCACAAGAATTCCATACATAGCTCTGCATGGGGTGCCGGATGGACGGCGTCTGCCAGGGAGACCCCCGAAACGATGGAGAGATAGCTGGAGCTCAGCATCACAGGAAAATCTTGCAGTAACAGACTGTTGTAGGAACATTAATTAAAAAAAATCAATATAAGTTGAAATAAACTAAATAATATACTACACATAATAGTCACAATTTTGTGATTCGAGTCTGAGATTTAAGTAAATAATCCTTAATCATCATATTTTCTTTTTCCTGTTCTGGTATAAGGATTCTGTAAGTACCAGCCCTACGCCCTACCCTTCAAGGGGTCGGACGATGATGTATTATAAACAAGGATAGCTAAGGGCGGAATAGTTTAACTTTTTATTTCGGTACGATGCCCAATTCTAATATATTCCCCGTCCACTCTTATGTGTATACAAATTTACATATTTGTCATAACATCCTCATTGAGGAGATGTCCAAACGCTTGACATTTTGGAGCGCTTAGAAAAAACCAAACATATAAAAACGACCTGCCTAGAAAAGCTGAGTGAATACCGTTCAGTTCCGGCAGGGAGTCCGCAAGAAGATATTAATCGATTGAAATAAAAACATTTCACAAATCAAAACAGAAACGTCAACAAGGTTATCATAAGGTGGTAAAACGTCAACAAGGTTATAATAAGGCGGTAAAACGAAAAATCAAACTGATTCCCGTTCAAATACTGACTTGATCACACAATCGACATGACAGCATTCGATGAAGGGCGATGCGAAAGTGCAGTGGTCTATTGAAAAATTTCTTACGAAGGGAAAAATGTGACATTTAACCCTTCCTGTCCTGTGATGTGTAACTAGTACACATTGCTTCTAAAAACTTTAATATCTATATAAATATAATAAATACTCGCTTCAGATTTTAGCTATTCCTCCGTAATACATTTACGCATTGAATGAAAAAAAAATATTATTAATAATTAGCACTTATCAGTCACATCAGAGATATTTTGTGAAAATCGGGAATAAATTCACCAATACAATCAAACGTGTGCCAGTGTGTAACGTAGGTATATTCATTCTAAAAAAAACCGCTATCGACGCTATTCAAGTCTCACTCTCACTCTACTTTGGTATATGGGAACGCAAGAATAGAATCTCAGTTCGTTCGCTTCTCTCGCTTAGTAACCAGCGGGCTTTCGTTCGAGGTGATCGCTTCGCCCGTTTTGTGAACGTCGTCTGATGTTTTTTTTTCACGTTTTCAGCAATTAAATTTAAATTACTATCACTTTTGACTTCAAATTTAATTAATTTAAGCGATTGGCTATGAATATTCTTATTTTTCTGATTTTAAATCGCTCATTTTTACATATGTATTGAATACGCATCACCGGAACGAAAGGTTTTTTTAGCACAGTAAGGGAAAGGTTAAAGAAGCGAGAACCACCACGTGTGTTGAACTGAAATAATATAAACATGGACGAAAGTATGTTATAGCCTTAAGACGCATTGTGATTGCATCAAGATGGTGCAACACTAGAATCATTCACGCTGACACAACTTGACATCCGCGCATTGTTCCGCAAACGCGGAGCATTGCGGCTCTAGGCTTGGCCGCGCACACATTTCTGAAGGTGGGGAGCGAAAGTGTAACAAAGTTTAAAAAACGTAGTCTTGTAAAGAAATAACGAGCACCGATAGTAAATATACCACTAATTATATTAATAATACGTCTACGGTACACTTCTTTTGAATTTAGGATGTGAAGAAGAGGTTGGAAGACGAATTGGAATGGGGAAACCAGCTATGACAAGTCTGACAAAGATGGATTATTCGGAATATAAATCGGTCAAGTTAGGGCTCAAGTACTCTCTATAACATTATATGTAGTGAAAACAAGGATGATGAGAGGGAAGGAAAAAAATATGATAGATATTGTAATTTATTTGATCAAACACTGTTTATTCCACTTTTTGTAACGGTATAACCCTACCGGTTTCAAGGCTTTCACCTCATCGTCAAGGGAGCACAAACAATACTAAATTCTGTTCGAACTGGTACCGATATACACGCTTCAACGGTTGGGGACTGAGGGCTGAGGGAGGCATGGGACGATATCGGCCAGCAGCGGAGAGATTTTTGGGATTTACGTGTTTACCAGATGTTCGCCTCGGTGTAACGACTTTCTAGAGCCTCTAATCTGTCCAATTTATTTCCGTTACTACTGATATGTAAGAATTTGGCATCATCGATAGAAAAAGTAATGTTTTTACGGTGACAATGATTAGCCATTTCAGAATAAATTAGAGGATTTGTTAAGGCAGATTTGTGTTAACGAAATCTCTTTTTAAAGGATCTTCCTGTATTTGCTATATAGAAATTATCACAGTCAGCACATAAAAGTGTATACACACCACTGTTGCTAAGTATTCCATTTTTGCCTTTCCCGTTAAATAAGAGTTTCCGGAGATTAAAATTAGTGTAAAAAGATGGCTTTATGTGACTTGGATTTTTTTTTGTTATTTCGTATATGTTTTTTTATAAATAGGACTTTGCTCCATTTATAGGTATGATTAAAGGTGATAAACAATATAAACAATATACGATAGATACCTTAGACATGTGGTGTAAGAGGCGGATGCTCTGTATCCCATAGACCACAAGGCACCCCAACGTCTCTTTCATCCAAAAATTGAGATTATCGAAAGAATTTCACCATACTTTTCACTCAGGCGTCCACAAATATATAGTGGATATTTGACTGAAAGACGTGGTCTAGGAAGACCAATGAAAATATCGTTGAGTCAAGTGTATGATATTTTAAAAGAAGGAAATATAAAGTCAGACACATAACAGGAGGTGTATGTATGGATGTACCATAGAAGAGGCCAAATATGTGTGTAGGAAAGTCCGAAGATCTCATCTCTGCCTACCCCGACAGGGAGACGGCGTGATGGTATGTATGTATCACTAAAACCACTAAATTTTAATAAGTTTCCGTAAATATAGACTTTTTTTACACATGACAAGAAATATACATAATTTGCGAAAAAACAACAGGTAATTTAATTTGGACACACAATTTTAATGGATCTGGGTTTGTTGCCTTTCATTTGTCGTGTCCCCAGTAAACTAGGCTTTTGCCTGTATCTAGGGCTTTTGCCTGTATCTCACTGAGGATATTTAGCATGAAAAAATAAATCGATACTTCTTCCCGATTTTCGATTACACAAAAACAAAACCCCGTTGCACGTTCTCATCAACCTGACAAACAGTGACACTCAATTACAACTGGAAACATCATTCGAAATCAAACTCCTCACACGTCATCACTCCAGAAAGACCAAAAACGTTCATCCCACAATATACCTCACACAATCATAAAAATAAAAACAAAAAAATACAAATATAAAACAACAAAAACCCACACTCAAGAGCCCACACAAAGATATTGTAATATGAAATTCAATATTGTAAAAATATGCGTACAAAAGGGGAGTATAGTTGTTAAAACAAAAACATATATATTAATCTAGAAAGAAAACATAAAACAGGAAACTAAGGAAAAATCTCGTAATAAAAATTTATTCCCTATTATCTGCCCCGCCCCCTCCCCTTTGGACATGTGAAGGGTGAGCGTAGGGTGTGGGCAGCGGGCAGGGGCAGGGGCACGAGCACGGGCACGCCCCCTCCACCGGCCGAAGGTATTGTCTCCTCTCCGCATTGTGCCGGAAGACTGGAAGACAAAAGGTGTCGAAGAGTAAATGGCGGATGGATTTAAATAATGGACCTAAATGGGCGGACAAAGCCGCGATGTCATCGTGATTCCCTCTTCTCGCAAGTTTTCATCAATCATTATTCATTACACGACTTGCCTAAGTAAATTCATCACGAAATTAAAGAATGAAATGCCAATTAATCTTATCGCGGACTTCCAGTTCATGAAACACTGCTAGATTTTAAAAAGGAAACTTCATAATTGACAACTTTAGATACAATGAGACATCGCGGATCTATTTAAACTAATACAAATGAAAACCATCTCAGTAAATATTACTGTCGATTTTTCCAAAGCAGCGATACCAGCGCCGTTAAGTCACCGAAATTACTCCAAGGGTGTTTTCATTTATACATTTGATACACAAGTGTCAACATGAAGCCATGTATCGATAACGCGCGGCAAACCATCGAACATTGATTGGCTCGCGCGGCAACCAGTATCCATTAAGCGCGACTGCCGCGCGAGCCGATGTTCGATGGTTTGCCACGCGTCATCAATACACGGCTTGAGAAGCGTCTTGAAGATTTTCATATACTATATGTTATAATAAAATGAAAGATTATTTTTAAATAGTGAAGATTTTCAACAACCCTATGGGCCCAATAGATGATGTTTAAGAGAAATATGTTTTGGGTGAAAAGTTGTGTGGAGCCATAAAAATTATCACATATGAATATTTTACGACTTGCAAAAACCTTGGGGATTCATAGAAAACTATCCGATGGTTTATTCAATTTTATAAATAATAAAATACTTTATATAATTTATCAAAGGTTACGGATTTAACTTTGCGGAACTCCATGTTAGAATAATAAACCATAAATTCCAATAATTTCCGATACACACGTTTATACAACATTACCCGAGGCTCTCTTCAGAAACATATGGTATTGTATTACAATTTCATTGTTCACAGTATAACCTGATTGGCTTATTGCCATGCGGAAAACTCTTTCGACGAATCAGAAAGATGTTAAACGTGCCTTAAGTGAAATTTAGTCGAGAATCATTTTTAAGAATAATGTGAATTTCAACGGAAATTAATCTCGCAAAGTCAGGAGTCTTACCACCTAGGCCACGGAGATGGTCAACACAGGCACGAGGATACAATAACATAAAATTGATGCACCTCACTTACTCGCAAGCATTTCATTTCGTATTCCCACTGCGGGTAGATCCACAAGACAGCTCAATCCCTTTTATACCGAAAATTGCTGTACTAATTATAAAATCAACTCCTCTATAATTCGCATGCAAAGACTTGGAAACGAGTTTTGCAACAATTTAGATATTTTTAATATAAATATATATAGTATTCGCCAGAATATCATAACAATATTTAGAAATAGCTACTAACTTTGTGCTCTCCTTTATTAATATAAATAACGTAATATAAACAAAACATTAAGGACAATACTTTGCCTCTGGAGTTGAGTAACCCTGCATCAACATGTAGGAAGCTTTTAATTTTGCAAAGCAACTTGCATCTCGTTCTACTAATGAGCCCATGTGTTTTCTATATCTCAATATCTATCCATAAAATTCCCACAAAATTATCAAAGATTATTAAATAATTTTAAAACGATCACTGTAATTTATTATTACTACTGCTTTTTGTATGTTCATGTTAGTTTAAGATAAAGTTTTGTATTATTTGTCAATAATTTTAAGTACTTGTATAACCTGTCACATGCTCATTTGTATATAAAGACACTGTTGAGTCGTTAATTAGATAAATAAATAAATAAAAACATTGTGAATCTACAAAAAAAGCTGGATTTGCAAACCATTATTTAAAAGATAGTCGAGTTAAAATTTTGCATACGTATCAAAAACAATGAATTTAGAAACATTACAAATACATTAAGCCGTAAGCGAACGCCAAAAAATAAATTGAGAATGCAAAAAGTTGAACACCTCTGAAACATTTATTCTTTGCAGTAACATTGTCAGATTTATAAAAATATTTACATACTTTTTTCGTGTTTTATTTTGCGGTGGACCGCAGTGGAGCGGCGCTCCACCACCTTTTTTACGATATTTTAATGTTTCAAAATAATTACACTGTATGCTTTCTTTTAATTGTTATTTTCTTGATTTTTATTTCTTTTTGTTTTTTTCTCGTTTTGGTCGACATGCCCTTTTCGTTTATGTTCATTGTTTGTTTTTTTATTTTATTTAGGTATTTCTGCTTTATATGAATAAATAAAGGCTCGGGATAGAGAGAGAGAGAGAGAGAGAGAGAGAGAGAGAGAGAGAGAGAGAGAGAGAGAGAGAGGGAGGCATTAGTTTGCAAACTAGCTAAAGTTTGTCTCGCGTGTGAAGCTGATAGGAGGGCCGTCGGTCCTTAGAGCGGCTTCGGAAATGTGGTGGGGGCCTCCCCTTCTCTCTTTCTCACCATGCTCTATAAAAATATTCAACTATATGTTTTTACAATTTTATTTTATATTATATTTATTCTTCAGTTGTAGATTTTTATTTATCTGTTTAACTTTAGATTTGACATGTCTAAAATAATAAAAAAAATAAGTTGTTTTTAGTAAAATTCTTTGTGGCACAGGAAAAACCGGTTTAATTTCCATTTAAATGGTATTTGAATACGATTTTTTTTAGTAAAAAGTTTGACAAGAAGTGAGCTCCGGCACCTTTTTTTTCAAAAAAAATCCCTGCATGTACCATTTTTTTTTTAAATTAATTTTTATTGCTTCAATAAACCACACACACTTTCTATGTGGATGGCCCATAGTAACACGACACCAGTCTGACCTAATCACTTAACTTATTACAAATCGAGATCATACCGCCTCGGGATAGGAGATAGAAACACGTGTAGCGGGGATTAATTGAATAAGTTAAATAAAAAAGTCATTTATTGTATAATATAATATAATTTTCTAGCACTATGAAAGTTCGATTTATGAGGAAGACATTGAAAACAAAATATAGGTGTGTAGTAGGGAAATAAAACGCAGGTAAAAAGGGAAAAACATATAATTTTAAAGAAAAATGTGATACGATGCCACATGCGGCTGTAAAACCCTCGTATATTGCGAGAGCTATGTCGCTTCTTTCTTTAAATGTGCTTTTAATATACGGCAGGCTGAAATATTGCGTGCAAATTATTATATTATATCATACGAGTGTATCCGTCCAACGCAGATGGGAACCGGTCGGCATTCTCGCAATTTGTAAGAAATATATGTTAGAATATCTCTTTAACCATACGCTATGCTAATTTTATAACATATACGATATTACATTTTTCTATTGTATTTCAATGTAAGATATATATATTGTAGCGATGTTCGTTACCAATTTAGCGTGTGTCCTGGTAGGACGTGCTGATGATGTTGATGTTGACATCGCTATATTCGTTTTAGTCGAATTCTGTGTTCCTCTTCGTTCGGGGTCATCAATTTAGCGTGGTGCTTAATTCGATACGTCGTCGTGATGATTTCGATTTATTTGTATTTAAAATGAAATACAAATATTCAGGAATGCGAACGAAAATGAGAGTGAATAGCGGGTAAATAATAACAAGTCTTGACAGTTGAATGAATAATAATGTTTATTTGTCTACAAGTAGGTATTTTATAGTAGTGAGTGAATGTGCTCGCGATATATACTTTGTCTCACTCCTGCGCGTGCACTAGTGTAGCGGGTAGGATATTTATTTGTGAGTAATTGACGTTTCTAGTATGTGACAATTGTAGATAGTTCAGAGTTTGATTCATCGGTCGTTGACCCTGTATGTTTACAATTTATTTGAACAACAAATTATGTTTGACAATTATTTATTTATTTAGGGGACGTAGGTACGCTACAATATCATTTAGATAATAAATACTGAATAGAAGATAAAGGAGTATGGGAGATGAAGGGTTTACGCTAAAGACAACCACGAATTAAGAACTCTCAAATAGACGCAGAGGAATAGGATATACAAGAAGAGTCTACATAATAAGGTGGAGGATAACAACATGACGAGACTCGGACTATCTCCGATTGACTGTCGAAGTAGAGAAATACGGAGGAAGGAGGTTCAAGCAGCTGACACCAAATTGATGGAATAAGACGAAGAAAAGAAATAATTCATTTGTTGTTCTTCACTATGTCGAGCCGGGAGATTCTTAGCACCCCTGACCCATTTAAGGGTTGCCCGAGACTCGGGGCCGTGACTTCATTTCTCTCCATAGTGATTTCCTGGGGAGGGATATCCAGAGTGGTTTCCCCTTACCTTCTCTGGAGGATTTTCTGTTGGGGTTACCTTCCCTTAGCTGTGTGGATCCAGTTTTATAGCGCTGGAAACTCGCCATTCGTCCACTCTCTATCTGCTATGACACTGATGGAAATGTCAGTGGTCACATTGCCTGGGGTTCGCGAGGCCTGAGATACCACTCATTTATATGATCCAAGGCAAAATAGGAGGTCGAAGAGGTGGTGGCAGGAAGCAAATCTCCTGGCTCCGCAATGTACGTGATTGGACTGACATACGGGGCGTTGGAGATCTTTTTCGGGCTGCCGGGGACAAAGATGTCTACTCTCAGGTGATATTCAACGTTGGGGGGACCTGACATGGTGCTGGGAAGAAAATAAATAATTTATTACCCATCGTGGTAAACCGAGATGACAGATTTTCTTATTGGGACACATAACTTTTACATCCACTACACCCGCACACCTTTTTTATACGAGTACAACTCCAAAGATTTCTCGTACATTTTCTTCTTTAAAAATAGTTTTCACTCGATTCAACAAAATTTGGCCTTCCCCTACAAGGCTTTAACTCGCATTTGCACCGTATATTTTATAAATAAAATATAAAGCCACCACCTTCCTATTCTTACATTCAACTTATACGAGTATATTAATTTTGTAATATTTTTAATGTGTCAATAAAAGTGGGTTCGAGCCCCGACAAAGAAAAAGACCGTCCATAAGAAAAGCTTGCTCTCGAAATAGATATTTCAATTTTCCTTTTATTATTTTTACATTTTTTCTTTCTTAAAATGAACCCAATTACTTGACTGTCCTGTAAAAACAGTTCTGGTTTAAAAATACATGGTATAAAATAATTATATTGTCACTTATACACTAAAAAAATACTCGAGATACAAATCGACGAGTTATTGTACATTTTACGTGGTTCCATCAATAAACGATGCCTTAAACTTAGAAGATGAGACAACTCCAATTCCCTTGGTTGGTTCTAATTACGTTTTAAAATAGAAAAAGGTTGTAACCGGACTTATTCGATGCATTTTTTTTAAATCTTGGTATAAAAACGGAATCCCACCTAACAAGTCTAGACGTAAACATGATACATAACATACCATCACGCCATTTCCCTGTCGGGTTAAGCAGAGAGGAGAGAGCTGTAGATTTGACTATGTCGACACCCATTTTTCGCATCTTTAACAACCATACAACTTCTCATACAGCTCCTACGAATTCTGACTTCCTACAATTCCCCTTTGCAAAATATCACACACTTGACCTGACCATACTTTCCATGGTATAACTTTCTTCTTCTCTTCTTCACCTTATTTTAGGTCTGTTGGCCTGTTATGGTCCTGCATCATTGTTTGTCTCTTGTGACGTCGACTGCCAGCTGTCTTTCCATCGTTTGGGAGGTCGTCCTGGTCTGCTTGCTTGGAGGATACAGGTCTGCTTGCTTGGAGGATACTGTCCCTGGCCATTCTTACGGATCTTGGTTCCGCCATTCTGGATACGTGTTCATTCTAGAACCTTCTTCTCTGTCGTACCCATCTGACAATATTCTCAACTTCGCACGTCCTTCGGATTTCTGTGTTACGTACTCTATCACGAAGGGTTTTTCCAGCGATACTCCTGAGTACCTTCATTTCGCTGGTTCGAAGGAGATTTTTGGTTCTGACAATGTCGGCTCTGGACTCTATGCTGTATGCCATTATGGGGCGGACACAGGTCTTGTATATTAGTATAACTTTACAAAGTGTAATTATCACAGACGAGTATAATTGTCACTCCCTTTCATGTACTTTCAGGTGGCTCAAATATCCAATCCACCCTTCGACATATCCAATCCACCCTTCCACTCTACATATGGTTTATGAAGACTCAGGTCTAGGCGCTCTTTTCCTGTTCCTGGTCACGACTTGAAGTGTCCGTCCATCTTGCCATCCTGAGTGGATGCACAGTACATTGTTTATGTTAGTATTTCTGCATTTTCTCGATCCACACAGCTCAACTATCTTAAAGTGCTCTTCTTCATCTTACTCCACATATCAGCCGTAAGTTAGCACTCATCTCTAATAACTTCATTTTCTCGATCCATACAGCTCAACTATCTTAAAGTGCTCTTCTTCATCTTACTCCACATATCAGCCGTAAGTTAGCACTCATCTCTAATAACTTCATTTTCTCGATCCATACAGCTCAACTATCTTAAAGTGCTCTTCTTCATCTTACTCCATATATCAGCCGTAAGTTAGCACTCATCTCTAATAACTTCATTTTCTCGATCCATACAGCTCAACTATCTTAAAGTGCTCTTCTTCATCTTACTCCACATATCAGCCGTAAGTTAGCACTCATCTCTAATAACTTCATTTTCTCGATCCATACAGCTCAACTATCTTAAAGTGCTCTTCTTCATCTTACTCCATATATCAGCCGTAATTTAGCACTCATCTCTAATAACTTCATTCAGTATTCTGTCGTAGATTGTCACCTCATATATTCCTCTTAGTGCAATTACTTACACAACATTTATTCGGTCCATTTCAGTCTTCTTCCACGTCTTCATTTTACTGTGGTTCACTATCTTGTCAGAGTTTGACACTGCCCGGTTCGAGTACGCATGTTTTACTACTCCATTGAGTTTGCTACACATCGTTCAACATCCTTGTAACTCTTGTAACACATCGATCAATAAGCCCTGGACTAACTACTAAAACAACATTTGTTTCCCAAAATTCTTCTTTATTCATTAACATAGTCTCCTTCAAGAGCGATACATTCATTCCAATGTTTTCCTAACTTTTCTATGCCAGCCGTGTAGAACGATTTATCTTTGGTTTCAAAATAGGCGTTAGTTATGGCAATCACTTATTCGTTGGAGCCAAATTTCTTTCCCTGGAGCATCTTTTTCAGGTTTGCGAACAGCCAATAGTCGCTAGGGGCCAAATCTGGAGAATACGGTAGGTGCGGAAGCAATTCGAAGTTCAGCTCGTGCAATTTGGTCATCGTTACCATCGACTTGTGACACGGTGCATTGTCCTGATGAAAGAGAACTTTTTTCTTCTTCATATGTGGCCGTTTTTTTGCAATTTCTGCCTTCAAACGCTCCAATAATGTAATATTCGCTATTGATGGTTTTTCCCTTTTCAAGGTGATCGATGAATATTATACCATGCGCATCCCAAAATACGGAGGCCATAACCTTCCCGGCCGACTGTTGAGTTTTTGGTCGCTTCGGACGACTTTCACCGGTTGCTCTCCACTCAGCTGACTGCCGATTTGATTCCGGAGTATAGTGGTGACTAAAGATTGGTACTAACTGAGAATGGTATGGATTTATTATTAGAGGCGCCATCTGTTGGTTAGTCCCGGAATTATTGATCGATGTGTTGTTATGTGATTAAATACTACCTAAATAGCGGAATTCTTCAACTTGCTTAACCGTTCGAGTGCTGAGAGTCTATATATAGACGTTTTTTTAGTATTGAAAAAAATGTCCAGCAGCAAAACGGTTCATTGTACATCAAAATTGAAACTCGGAGAGCAGACTTTGGCCGAAAAGAATGACGGAAAGGTCAATTAATAATTTGATCGTTCGTTTTCCTTTTTTTCCGAGTGCCCAATACGAAGGGGAAATCGTTACGAGGGTGAATCCGCGGAGATTGATCGTCTCAAAATTCGGGGGTGAAATAATTTAAGTTAT